>CAKJTD010000071.1:1229859-1324053 GCA_917499995.1 Ichneumon xanthorius | reverse complement strand
GTGACGATGACGATGTGACGATGACGATGTGACGATGACGATGTGACGATGACGATGTGACGATGACGATGTGACGATGACGATGTGACGATGACGATGTGACGATGACGATGTGACGATGACGATGACGATGTGACGATGACGATGTGACGATGACGATGTGACGATGACGATGTGACGATGACGATGTGACGATGACGATGTGACGATGACGATGTGACGATGACGATGTGACGATGACGATGTGACGATGACGATGTGACGATGACGATGTGACGATGACGATGTGACGATGACGATGTGACGATGACGATGTGACGATGACGATGTGACGATGACGATGTGACGATGACGATGTGACGATGACGATGTGACGATGACGATGTGACGATGACGATGTGACGATGACGATGTGACGATGAGACGATGTGACGATGACGATGTGACGATGAGACGATGTGACGATGACGATGTGACGATGACGATGTGACGATGACGATGTGACGATGACGATGTGACGATGACGATGTGACGATGACGATGTGACGATGACGATGTGACGATGACGATGTGACGATGACGATGTGACGATGACGATGTGACGATGACGATGTGACGATGACGATGTGACGATGACGATGTGACGATGACGATGTGACGATGACGATGTGACGATGACGATGTGACGATGACGATGTGACGATGTGACGATGTGACGATGACGATGTGACGATGACGATGTGACGATGACGATGTGACGATGACGATGTGACGATGACGATGTGACGATGACGATGTGACGATGACGATGTGACGATGACGATGTGACGATGACGATGTGACGATGACGATGTGACGATGACGATGTGACGATGACGATGTGACGATGACGATGTGACGATGACGATGTGACGATGACGATGTGACGATGACGATGTGACGATGACGATGTGACGATGACGATGTGACGATGACGATGTGACGATGACGATGTGACGATGACGATGTGACGATGACGATGTGACGATGACGATGTGACGATGACGATGTGACGATGACGATGTGACGATGACGATGTGACGATGACGATGTGACGATGACGATGTGACGATGACGATGTGACGATGACGATGTGACGATGACGATGTGACGATGACGATGTGACGATGACGATGTGACGATGACGATGTGACGATGACGATGTGACGATGACGATGTGACGATGACGATGTGACGATGACGATGTGACGATGACGATGTGACGATGACGATGTGACGATGACGATGTGACGATGACGATGTGACGATGACGATGTGACGATGACGATGTGACGATGACGATGTGACGATGACGATGTGACGATGACGATGTGACGATGACGATGTGACGATGACGATGTGACGATGACGATGTGACGATGACGATGTGACGATGACGATGTGACGATGACGATGTGACGATGACGATGTGACGATGACGATGTGACGATGACGATGTGACGATGACGATGTGACGATGACGATGTGACGATGACGATGTGACGATGACGATGTGACGATGACGATGTGACGATGACGATGTGACGATGACGATGTGACGATGACGATGTGACGATGACGATGTGACGATGACGATGTGACGATGACGATGTGACGATGACGATGTGACGATGACGATGTGACGATGACGATGTGACGATGACGATGTGACGATGACGATGTGACGATGACGATGTGACGATGACGATGTGACGATGACGATGTGACGATGACGATGTGACGATGACGATGTGACGATGACGATGTGACGATGACGATGTGACGATGACGATGTGACGATGACGATGTGACGATGACGATGTGACGATGACGATGTGACGATGACGATGTGACGATGACGATGTGACGATGACGATGTGACGATGACGATGTGACGATGACGATGTGACGATGACGATGTGACGATGACGATGTGACGATGACGATGTGACGATGACGATGTGACGATGACGATGTGACGATGACGATGTGACGATGACGATGTGACGATGACGATGTGACGATGACGATGTGACGATGACGATGTGACGATGACGATGTGACGATGACGATGTGACGATGACGATGTGACGATGACGATGTGACGATGACGATGTGACGATGACGATGTGACGATGACGATGTGACGATGACGATGTGACGATGACGATGTGACGATGACGATGTGACGATGACGATGTGACGATGACGATGTGACGATGACGATGTGACGATGACGATGTGACGATGACGATGTGACGATGACGATGTGACGATGACGATGTGACGATGACGATGTGACGATGACGATGTGACGATGACGATGTGACGATGACGATGTGACGATGACGATGTGACGATGACGATGTGACGATGACGATGTGACGATGACGATGTGACGATGACGATGTGACGATGACGATGTGACGATGACGATGTGACGATGACGATGTGACGATGACGATGTGACGATGACGATGTGACGATGACGATGTGACGATGACGATGTGACGATGACGATGTGACGATGACGATGTGACGATGACGATGTGACGATGACGATGTGACGATGACGATGTGACGATGACGATGTGACGATGACGATGTGACGATGACGATGTGACGATGACGATGTGACGATGACGATGTGACGATGACGATGTGACGATGACGATGTGACGATGACGATGTGACGATGACGATGTGACGATGACGATGTGACGATGACGATGTGACGATGACGATGTGACGATGACGATGTGACGATGACGATGTGACGATGACGATGTGACGATGACGATGTGACGATGACGATGTGACGATGACGATGTGACGATGACGATGTGACGATGACGATGTGACGATGACGATGTGACGATGACGATGTGACGATGACGATGTGACGATGACGATGTGACGATGACGATGTGACGATGACGATGTGACGATGACGATGTGACGATGACGATGTGACGATGACGATGTGACGATGACGATGTGACGATGACGATGTGACGATGACGATGTGACGATGACGATGTGACGATGACGATGTGACGATGACGATGTGACGATGAGACGATGTGACGATGACGATGTGACGATGACGATGTGACGATGACGATGTGACGATGACGATGTGACGATGACGATGTGACGATGACGATGTGACGATGACGATGTGACGATGACGATGTGACGATGACGATGTGACGATGACGATGTGACGATGACGATGTGACGATGACGATGTGACGATGACGATGTGACGATGACGATGTGACGATGACGATGTGACGATGACGATGTGACGATGACGATGTGACGATGACGATGTGACGATGACGATGTGACGATGACGATGTGACGATGACGATGTGACGATGACGATGTGACGATGACGATGTGACGATGACGATGTGACGATGACGATGTGACGATGACGATGTGACGATGACGATGTGACGATGACGATGTGACGATGACGATGTGACGATGACGATGTGACGATGACGATGTGACGATGACGATGTGACGATGACGATGTGACGATGACGATGTGACGATGACGATGTGACGATGACGATGTGACGATGACGATGTGACGATGACGATGTGACGATGACGATGTGACGATGACGATGTGACGATGACGATGTGACGATGACGATGTGACGATGACGATGTGACGATGACGATGTGACGATGACGATGTGACGATGACGATGTGACGATGACGATGTGACGATGACGATGTGACGATGACGATGTGACGATGACGATGTGACGATGACGATGTGACGATGACGATGTGACGATGACGATGTGACGATGACGATGTGACGATGACGATGTGACGATGACGATGTGACGATGACGATGTGACGATGACGATGTGACGATGACGATGTGACGATGACGATGTGACGATGACGATGTGACGATGACGATGTGACGATGACGATG
The DNA here is from genome assembly GCA_917499995.1 of Ichneumon xanthorius. Taxonomy (NCBI): domain Eukaryota; kingdom Metazoa; phylum Arthropoda; class Insecta; order Hymenoptera; family Ichneumonidae; genus Ichneumon; species Ichneumon xanthorius. The sequence goes on along the minus strand of CAKJTD010000071.1, from coordinate 1,320,048 downwards.
TGACGATGACGATGTGACGATGACGATGTGACGATGACGATGTGACGATGACGATGTGACGATGACGATGTGACGATGACGATGTGACGATGACGATGTGACGATGACGATGTGACGATGACGATGTGACGATGACGATGTGACGATGACGATGTGACGATGACGATGTGACGATGACGATGTGACGATGACGATGTGACGATGACGATGTGACGATGACGATGTGACGATGACGATGTGACGATGACGATGTGACGATGACGATGTGACGATGACGATGTGACGATGACGATGTGACGATGACGATGTGACGATGACGATGTGACGATGACGATGTGACGATGACGATGTGACGATGACGATGTGACGATGACGATGTGACGATGACGATGTGACGATGACGATGTGACGATGACGATGTGACGATGACGATGTGACGATGACGATGTGACGATGACGATGTGACGATGACGATGTGACGATGACGATGTGACGATGACGATGTGACGATGACGATGTGACGATGACGATGTGACGATGACGATGTGACGATGACGATGTGACGATGACGATGTGACGATGACGATGTGACGATGACGATGTGACGATGACGATGTGACGATGACGATGTGACGATGACGATGTGACGATGACGATGTGACGATGACGATGTGACGATGACGATGTGACGATGACGATGTGACGATGACGATGTGACGATGACGATGTGACGATGACGATGTGACGATGACGATGTGACGATGACGATGTGACGATGACGATGTGACGATGACGATGTGACGATGACGATGTGACGATGACGATGTGACGATGACGATGTGACGATGACGATGTGACGATGACGATGTGACGATGACGATGTGACGATGACGATGTGACGATGACGATGTGACGATGACGATGTGACGATGACGATGTGACGATGACGATGTGACGATGACGATGTGACGATGACGATGTGACGATGACGATGTGACGATGACGATGTGACGATGACGATGTGACGATGACGATGTGACGATGACGATGTGACGATGACGATGTGACGATGACGATGTGACGATGACGATGTGACGATGACGATGTGACGATGACGATGTGACGATGACGATGTGACGATGACGATGTGACGATGACGATGTGACGATGACGATGTGACGATGACGATGTGACGATGACGATGTGACGATGACGATGTGACGATGACGATGTGACGATGACGATGTGACGATGACGATGTGACGATGACGATGTGACGATGACGATGTGACGATGACGATGTGACGATGACGATGTGACGATGACGATGTGACGATGACGATGTGACGATGACGATGTGACGATGACGATGTGACGATGACGATGTGACGATGACGATGTGACGATGACGATGTGACGATGACGATGTGACGATGACGATGTGACGATGACGATGTGACGATGACGATGTGACGATGACGATGTGACGATGACGATGTGACGATGACGATGTGACGATGACGATGTGACGATGACGATGTGACGATGACGATGTGACGATGACGATGTGACGATGACGATGTGACGATGACGATGTGACGATGACGATGTGACGATGACGATGTGACGATGACGATGTGACGATGACGATGTGACGATGACGATGTGACGATGACGATGTGACGATGACGATGTGACGATGACGATGTGACGATGACGATGTGACGATGACGATGTGACGATGACGATGTGACGATGACGATGTGACGATGACGATGTGACGATGACGATGTGACGATGACGATGTGACGATGACGATGTGACGATGACGATGTGACGATGACGATGTGACGATGACGATGTGACGATGACGATGTGACGATGACGATGTGACGATGACGATGTGACGATGACGATGTGACGATGACGATGTGACGATGACGATGTGACGATGACGATGTGACGATGACGATGTGACGATGACGATGTGACGATGACGATGTGACGATGACGATGTGACGATGACGATGTGACGATGACGATGTGACGATGACGATGTGACGATGACGATGTGACGATGACGATGTGACGATGACGATGTGACGATGACGATGTGACGATGACGATGTGACGATGACGATGTGACGATGACGATGTGACGATGACGATGTGACGATGACGATGTGACGATGACGATGTGACGATGACGATGTGACGATGACGATGTGACGATGACGATGTGACGATGACGATGTGACGATGACGATGTGACGATGACGATGTGACGATGACGATGTGACGATGACGATGTGACGATGACGATGTGACGATGACGATGTGACGATGACGATGTGACGATGACGATGTGACGATGACGATGTGACGATGACGATGTGACGATGACGATGTGACGATGACGATGTGACGATGACGATGTGACGATGACGATGTGACGATGACGATGTGACGATGACGATGTGACGATGACGATGTGACGATGACGATGTGACGATGACGATGTGACGATGACGATGTGACGATGACGATGTGACGATGACGATGTGACGATGACGATGTGACGATGACGATGTGACGATGACGATGTGACGATGACGATGTGACGATGACGATGTGACGATGACGATGTGACGATGACGATGTGACGATGACGATGTGACGATGACGATGTGACGATGACGATGTGACGATGACGATGTGACGATGACGATGTGACGATGACGATGTGACGATGAGACGATGTGACGATGACGATGTGACGATGACGATGTGACGATGACGATGTGACGATGACGATGTGACGATGACGATGTGACGATGACGATGTGACGATGACGATGTGACGATGACGATGTGACGATGACGATGTGACGATGACGATGTGACGATGACGATGTGACGATGACGATGTGACGATGACGATGTGACGATGACGATGTGACGATGACGATGTGACGATGACGATGTGACGATGACGATGTGACGATGACGATGTGACGATGACGATGTGACGATGACGATGTGACGATGACGATGTGACGATGACGATGTGACGATGACGATGTGACGATGACGATGTGACGATGACGATGTGACGATGACGATGTGACGATGACGATGTGACGATGACGATGTGACGATGACGATGTGACGATGACGATGTGACGATGACGATGTGACGATGACGATGTGACGATGACGATGTGACGATGACGATGTGACGATGACGATGTGACGATGACGATGTGACGATGACGATGTGACGATGACGATGTGACGATGACGATGTGACGATGACGATGTGACGATGACGATGTGACGATGACGATGTGACGATGACGATGTGACGATGACGATGTGACGATGACGATGTGACGATGACGATGTGACGATGACGATGTGACGATGACGATGTGACGATGACGATGTGACGATGACGATGTGACGATGACGATGTGACGATGACGATGTGACGATGACGATGTGACGATGACGATGTGACGATGACGATGTGACGATGACGATGTGACGATGACGATGTGACGATGACGATGTGACGATGACGATGTGACGATGACGATGTGACGATGACGATGTGACGATGACGATGTGACGATGACGATGTGACGATGACGATGTGACGATGACGATGTGACGATGACGATGTGACGATGACGATGTGACGATGACGATGTGACGATGACGATGTGACGATGACGATGTGACGATGACGATGTGACGATGACGATGTGACGATGACGATGTGACGATGACGATGTGACGATGACGATGTGACGATGACGATGTGACGATGACGATGTGACGATGACGATGTGACGATGACGATGTGACGATGACGATGTGACGATGACGATGTGACGATGACGATGTGACGATGACGATGTGACGATGACGATGTGACGATGACGATGTGACGATGACGATGTGACGATGACGATGTGACGATGACGATGTGACGATGACGATGTGACGATGACGATGTGACGATGACGATGTGACGATGACGATGTGACGATGACGATGTGACGATGACGATGTGACGATGACGATGTGACGATGACGATGTGACGATGACGATGTGACGATGACGATGTGACGATGACGATGTGACGATGACGATGTGACGATGACGATGTGACGATGACGATGTGACGATGACGATGTGACGATGACGATGTGACGATGACGATGTGACGATGACGATGTGACGATGACGATGTGACGATGACGATGTGACGATGACGATGTGACGATGACGATGTGACGATGACGATGTGACGATGACGATGTGACGATGACGATGTGACGATGACGATGTGACGATGACGATGTGACGATGACGATGTGACGATGACGATGTGACGATGACGATGTGACGATGACGATGTGACGATGACGATGTGACGATGACGATGTGACGATGACGATGTGACGATGACGATGTGACGATGACGATGTGACGATGACGATGTGACGATGACGATGTGACGATGACGATGTGACGATGACGATGTGACGATGACGATGTGACGATGACGATGTGACGATGACGATGTGACGATGACGATGTGACGATGACGCTGTGACGATGACGATGTGACGATGACGATGTGACGATGAGACGATGTGACGATGACGATGTGACGATGACGATGTGACGATGACGATGTGACGATGACGATGTGACGATGACGATGTGACGATGACGATGTGACGATGACGATGTGACGATGACGATGTGACGATGACGATGTGACGATGACGATGTGACGATGACGATGTGACGATGACGATGTGACGATGACGATGTGACGATGACGATGTGACGATGACGATGTGACGATGACGATGTGACGATGACGATGTGACGATGACGATGTGACGATGACGATGTGACGATGACGATGTGACGATGACGATGTGACGATGACGATGTGACGATGACGATGTGACGATGACGATGTGACGATGACGATGTGACGATGACGATGTGACGATGACGATGTGACGATGACGATGTGACGATGACGATGTGACGATGACGATGTGACGATGACGATGTGACGATGACGATGTGACGATGACGATGTGACGATGACGATGTGACGATGACGATGTGACGATGACGCTGTGACGATGACGATGTGACGATGACGATGTGACGATGACGATGTGACGATGACGATGTGACGATGACGATGTGACGATGACGATGTGACGATGACGATGTGACGATGACGATGTGACGATGACGATGTGACGATGACGATGTGACGATGACGATGTGACGATGACGATGTGACGATGACGATGTGACGATGAGACGATGTGACGATGACGATGTGACGATGACGATGTGACGATGACGATGTGACGATGACGATGTGACGATGACGATGTGACGATGACGATGTGACGATGACGATGTGACGATGACGATGTGACGATGACGATGTGACGATGACGATGTGACGATGACGATGTGACGATGACGATGTGACGATGACGATGTGACGATGACGATGTGACGATGACGATGTGACGATGACGATGTGACGATGACGATGTGACGATGACGATGTGACGATGACGATGTGACGATGACGATGTGACGATGACGATGTGACGATGACGATGTGACGATGACGATGTGACGATGACGATGTGACGATGACGATGTGACGATGACGATGTGACGATGACGATGTGACGATGACGATGTGACGATGACGATGTGACGATGACGATGTGACGATGACGATGTGACGATGACGATGTGACGATGACGATGTGACGATGACGATGTGACGATGACGATGTGACGATGACGATGTGACGATGACGATGTGACGATGACGATGTGACGATGACGATGTGACGATGACGATGTGACGATGACGATGTGACGATGACGATGTGACGATGACGATGTGACGATGACGATGTGACGATGACGATGTGACGATGACGATGTGACGATGACGATGTGACGATGACGATGTGACGATGACGATGTGACGATGACGATGTGACGATGACGATGTGACGATGACGATGTGACGATGACGATGTGACGATGACGATGTGACGATGACGATGTGACGATGACGATGTGACGATGACGATGTGACGATGACGATGTGACGATGACGATGTGACGATGACGATGTGACGATGACGATGTGACGATGACGATGTGACGATGACGATGTGACGATGACGATGTGACGATGACGATGTGACGATGACGATGTGACGATGACGATGTGACGATGACGATGTGACGATGACGATGTGACGATGACGATGTGACGATGACGATGTGACGATGACGATGTGACGATGACGATGTGACGATGACGATGTGACGATGACGATGTGACGATGACGATGTGACGATGACGATGTGACGATGACGATGTGACGATGACGATGTGACGATGACGATGTGACGATGACGATGTGACGATGACGATGTGACGATGACGATGTGACGATGACGATGTGACGATGACGATGTGACGATGACGATGTGACGATGACGATGTGACGATGACGATGTGACGATGAGACGATGTGACGATGACGATGTGACGATGAGACGATGTGACGATGACGATGTGACGATGACGATGTGACGATGACGATGTGACGATGACGATGTGACGATGACGATGTGACGATGACGATGTGACGATGACGATGTGACGATGACGATGTGACGATGACGATGTGACGATGACGATGTGACGATGACGATGTGACGATGACGATGTGACGATGACGATGTGACGATGACGATGTGACGATGACGATGTGACGATGACGATGTGACGATGACGATGTGACGATGACGATGTGACGATGACGATGTGACGATGACGATGTGACGATGACGATGTGACGATGACGATGTGACGATGACGATGTGACGATGACGATGTGACGATGACGATGTGACGATGACGATGTGACGATGACGATGTGACGATGACGATGTGACGATGACGATGTGACGATGACGATGTGACGATGACGATGTGACGATGACGATGTGACGATGACGATGTGACGATGACGATGTGACGATGACGATGTGACGATGACGATGTGACGATGACGATGTGACGATGACGATGTGACGATGACGATGTGACGATGACGATGTGACGATGACGATGTGACGATGACGATGTGACGATGACGATGTGACGATGACGATGTGACGATGACGATGTGACGATGACGATGTGACGATGACGATGTGACGATGAGACGATGTGACGATGACGATGTGACGATGACGATGTGACGATGACGATGTGACGATGACGATGTGACGATGACGATGTGACGATGACGATGTGACGATGACGATGTGACGATGACGATGTGACGATGACGATGTGACGATGACGATGTGACGATGACGATGTGACGATGACGATGTGACGATGACGATGTGACGATGACGATGTGACGATGACGATGTGACGATGACGATGTGACGATGACGATGTGACGATGACGATGTGACGATGACGATGTGACGATGACGATGTGACGATGACGATGTGACGATGACGATGTGACGATGACGATGTGACGATGACGATGTGACGATGACGATGTGACGATGACGATGTGACGATGACGATGTGACGATGACGATGTGACGATGACGATGTGACGATGACGATGTGACGATGACGATGTGACGATGACGATGTGACGATGACGATGTGACGATGACGATGTGACGATGACGATGTGACGATGACGATGTGACGATGACGATGTGACGATGACGATGTGACGATGACGATGTGACGATGACGATGTGACGATGACGATGTGACGATGACGATGTGACGATGACGATGTGACGATGACGATGTGACGATGACGATGTGACGATGACGATGTGACGATGACGATGTGACGATGACGATGTGACGATGACGATGTGACGATGACGATGTGACGATGACGATGTGACGATGACGATGTGACGATGACGATGTGACGATGACGATGTGACGATGAGACGATGTGACGATGACGATGTGACGATGACGATGTGACGATGACGATGTGACGATGACGATGTGACGATGACGATGTGACGATGACGATGTGACGATGACGATGTGACGATGACGATGTGACGATGACGATGTGACGATGACGATGTGACGATGACGATGTGACGATGACGATGTGACGATGACGATGTGACGATGACGATGTGACGATGACGATGTGACGATGACGATGTGACGATGACGATGTGACGATGACGATGTGACGATGACGATGTGACGATGACGATGTGACGATGACGATGTGACGATGACGATGTGACGATGACGATGTGACGATGACGATGTGACGATGACGATGTGACGATGACGATGTGACGATGACGATGTGACGATGACGATGTGACGATGACGATGTGACGATGACGATGTGACGATGACGATGTGACGATGACGATGTGACGATGACGATGTGACGATGACGATGTGACGATGACGATGTGACGATGACGATGTGACGATGACGATGTGACGATGACGATGTGACGATGACGATGTGACGATGACGATGTGACGATGACGATGTGACGATGACGATGTGACGATGACGATGTGACGATGACGATGTGACGATGACGATGTGACGATGACGATGTGACGATGACGATGTGACGATGACGATGTGACGATGACGATGTGACGATGACGATGTGACGATGACGATGTGACGATGACGATGTGACGATGACGATGTGACGATGACGATGTGACGATGACGATGTGACGATGACGATGTGACGATGACGATGTGACGATGAGACGATGTGACGATGACGATGTGACGATGACGATGTGACGATGACGATGTGACGATGACGATGTGACGATGACGATGTGACGATGACGATGTGACGATGACGATGTGACGATGACGATGTGACGATGACGATGTGACGATGACGATGTGACGATGACGATGTGACGATGACGATGTGACGATGACGATGTGACGATGACGATGTGACGATGACGATGTGACGATGACGATGTGACGATGACGATGTGACGATGACGATGTGACGATGACGATGTGACGATGACGATGTGACGATGACGATGTGACGATGACGATGTGACGATGACGATGTGACGATGACGATGTGACGATGACGATGTGACGATGACGATGTGACGATGACGATGTGACGATGACGATGTGACGATGACGATGTGACGATGACGATGTGACGATGACGATGTGACGATGACGATGTGACGATGACGATGTGACGATGACGATGTGACGATGACGATGTGACGATGACGATGTGACGATGACGATGAGACGATGACGATGTGACGATGACGATGTGACGATGACGATGTGACGATGACGATGTGACGATGACGATGTGACGATGACGATGTGACGATGACGATGTGACGATGACGATGTGACGATGACGATGTGACGATGACGATGTGACGATGACGATGTGACGATGACGATGTGACGATGACGATGTGTCGATGACGATGTGACGATGACGATGTGACGATGAGACGATGTGACGATGACGATGTGACGATGACGATGTGACGATGACGATGTGACGATGACGATGTGACGATGACGATGTGACGATGACGATGTGACGATGACGATGTGACGATGACGATGTGACGATGACGATGTGACGATGACGATGTGACGATGACGATGTGACGATGACGATGTGACGATGACGATGTGACGATGACGATGTGACGATGACGATGTGACGATGACGATGTGACGATGACGATGTGACGATGACGATGTGACGATGACGATGTGACGATGACGATGTGACGATGACGATGTGACGATGACGATGTGACGATGACGATGTGACGATGACGATGTGACGATGACGATGTGACGATGACGATGTGACGATGACGATGTGACGATGACGATGTGACGATGACGATGTGACGATGACGATGTGACGATGACGATGTGACGATGACGATGTGACGATGACGATGTGACGATGACGATGTGACGATGACGATGTGACGATGACGATGTGACGATGACGATGTGACGATGACGATGTGACGATGACGATGTGACGATGACGATGTGACGATGACGATGTGACGATGACGATGTGACGATGACGATGTGACGATGAGACGATGTGACGATGACGATGTGACGATGACGATGTGACGATGACGATGTGACGATGACGATGTGACGATGACGATGTGACGATGACGATGTGACGATGACGATGTGACGATGACGATGTGACGATGACGATGTGACGATGACGATGTGACGATGACGATGTGACGATGACGATGTGACGATGACGATGTGACGATGACGATGTGACGATGACGATGTGACGATGACGATGTGACGATGACGATGTGACGATGACGATGTGACGATGACGATGTGACGATGACGATGTGACGATGACGATGTGACGATGACGATGTGACGATGACGATGTGACGATGACGATGTGACGATGACGATGTGACGATGACGATGTGACGATGACGATGTGACGATGACGATGTGACGATGACGATGTGACGATGACGATGTGACGATGACGATGTGACGATGACGATGTGACGATGACGATGTGACGATGACGATGTGACGATGACGATGTGACGATGACGATGTGACGATGACGATGTGACGATGACGATGTGACGATGACGATGTGACGATGACGATGTGACGATGACGATGTGACGATGACGATGTGACGATGACGATGTGACGATGACGATGTGACGATGACGATGTGACGATGACGATGTGACGATGACGATGTGACGATGACGATGTGACGATGACGATGTGACGATGACGATGTGACGATGACGATGTGACGATGACGATGTGACGATGACGATGTGACGATGACGATGTGACGATGACGATGTGACGATGACGATGTGACGATGACGATGTGACGATGACGATGTGACGATGACGATGTGACGATGACGATGTGACGATGACGATGTGACGATGACGATGTGACGATGACGATGTGACGATGACGATGTGACGATGACGATGTGACGAAGACGATGTGACGATGACGATGTGACGATGACGATGTGACGATGACGATGTGACGATGACGATGTGACGATGACGATGTGACGATGACGATGTGACGATGACGATGTGACGATGACGATGTGACGATGACGATGTGACGATGACGATGTGACGATGACGATGTGACGATGACGATGTGACGATGACGATGTGACGATGACGATGTGACGATGACGATGTGACGATGACGATGTGACGATGACGATGTGACGATGACGATGTGACGATGACGATGTGACGATGACGATGTGACGATGACGATGTGACGATGACGATGTGACGATGACGATGTGACGATGACGATGTGACGATGACGATGTGACGATGACGATGTGACGATGACGATGTGACGATGACGATGTGACGATGACGATGTGACGATGACGATGTGACGATGACGATGTGACGATGACGATGTGACGATGACGATGTGACGATGACGATGTGACGATGACGATGTGACGATGACGATGTGACGATGACGATGTGACGATGACGATGTGACGATGACGATGTGACGATGACGATGTGACGATGACGATGTGACGATGACGATGTGACGATGACGATGTGACGATGACGATGTGACGATGACGATGTGACGATGACGATGTGACGATGACGATGTGACGATGACGATGTGACGATGACGATGTGACGATGACGATGTGACGATGACGATGTGACGATGACGATGTGACGATGACGATGTGACGATGACGATGTGACGATGACGATGTGACGATGACGATGTGACGATGACGATGTGACGATGACGATGTGACGATGACGATGTGACGATGACGATGTGACGATGACGATGTGACGATGACGATGTGACGATGACGATGTGACGATGACGATGTGACGATGACGATGTGACGATGACGATGTGACGATGACGATGTGACGATGACGATGTGACGATGACGATGTGACGATGACGATGTGACGATGACGATGTGACGATGACGATGTGACGATGACGATGTGACGATGACGATGTGACGATGACGATGTGACGATGACGATGTGACGATGACGATGTGACGATGACGATGTGACGATGACGATGTGACGATGACGATGTGACGATGACGATGTGACGATGACGATGTGACGATGACGATGTGACGATGACGATGTGACGATGACGATGTGACGATGACGTTTCCATCGATTCAGGTATCACAGCTAGAGCATCCCTTAAGGATACTACTTGGTTGTGATTAACCATGGTTGATTTGATTTTTCCTGGTGTCGGTTTTACTTTGTCCCCGTCCGACGGAAGATCTATCTTAGCTGCACGGGGCGCGATATTATCACCACCGATTGATCTAATGCGATTTTGTTCTCTTCTGAAGTTACCATAGAATTTTTATTGTCTGATTGATTAATTTTTATCTCCTTCTGCAATGCCAAAATTTTGTGCTTTTTGTCTGGCAAGGCTAATACAGGTTTTGTATTAACTGGAGGTTTACTCTTGTTACGTCCTGAGAATTTTTCCAAAATATTTCAAACAGAATTAACAAAATATTTGAAATATATTAGTTCGTTAAAAATAAACATGGGAAAAATTGCCATTGTTTAATTGGTCGAATTCAAAGTTTCGATAAATAGATAAAATACCTAATGAAAGAATCATCCGTTGTTAAAAATAATTAGCCTTCAGGTGAATTAGGCTGATGTACAGAGTTGACTGTACGAAGCAAATCAACCGTACGAGAGTCGGTAACCTGAGGCGCAAAAATGCAGATAAGGATATCGGCGGAGCGCTCCTCACAGTTGTCGAACATAGGGCCTGCTTGTACGGCGCGTGTCACGATGGGCACGATGCTGAGAGCGGCCGTTGGGCATAATGAGTGCAGCACCTCCTGGACGGTGAATATCGTTGAATGCTAGATCATCGTTATAGTCCAGGAGGATCATAGTTGAAATATGAAGAAATAAATGGAAATCAAGTTTAAGGGACGAATACACGGGATTGACATAGTATTTTTGGAAATTATAGATTCGGGAAATAAAAATAGAGTCAAGAAGTAAAGAAGAAAATTAAGTCATATCGTCATTATAACATTCAATAAAGAAGTTAAATAAAATATTAAGAAGGGAATAAATATAAAAATAATAAATAATCAATAAATAATCAAATAGCAAATAACAGGGAAAAATATGGAAATTACGAAAAAGGAAGAAATGCAAACTATCAGAAATGCAATACAGAAATTCAGGAAAATAATCAGATAAATATTAAGATAAAAATTTATGTCAACAATTGTTAACTTCGCAACGGAAGCTCGTACAGCTTTCATTCAATTTTCTATATTCATAAAATTCGCGATAGAATTTAAGTATTAACAAATTGGAATGTCAAAATTACTGTAAAACTACGAAATTAGAAATATTTAATTAATCAATCAAAGAAAGGAATCAGGTGATGAGAGTGGGGAGACGAGGCGCTGGTGTGACAGCGGTGACGCGGGGGTGTCTGGCACCGAGGTTATTTATTCGCGCGCCCACCGCCCATTCGGCACTCCTTCGGTACTCCTGTTCTGGACTTCTAAAAACTTCTTCGCGACCGGGGCACAGACCTCAATTACGTATTGTACTTAGAGCCATTAACAAAGGACCTGTAATCAACTTGAAAAAATCTTCGACCCAGTATTCATTTTTAACCAACTTCAATAAATCATTCGTAACTTTCCAAATCATTTCATCGAGTTTGAGTATATTTCGTCTGAAAATCATTCCATCATCGAAATCATTCGTCGTTAAAATCTGGGAAGGACGTTCATTTGTGGAGTCGACCATCATCATCATTCGATTCTGATTCTAGTATTCGGCATTTTGGAAGGACGTTATTCTTGGAAATCAGTCATCATCATTCGATTCTGATTCGAATATTCATCCAGATTTGGGAAGGACGTTTCAATTCGAACGATTAATTTCATCCATAAATCGATTCATTCGATCATTCATTCTGAGGTAAACCCATTTAAATAGTATCCTAATTTTGAAACGTTATCATCCACGTTTAGAAATCCATTTCCACTAAATCGTTATTTATCAACATTTACTTACTGTCGTCAAAGTAAAAATATTCCTTGGACAATTTATATTCGTGTCGGTCAATTTTATTTCAGCTATAACAGTGCGCGTTAAAAGTATTAGGATAGGTCGGGAGAAAACAGTGAGTGAGCGCGATAGTGAGCTGCCGCGAGCCGTGCGTCGAGGGTGACATGCGAGAGAGAGATAGCCGCGTATTGCATTCCAGGCGATAGAAGGAGGTAGCATCCAGAATTTTCTTGTCCAGCTTAAAATCATCACTTACAATCTAGTAAATTCGAACTTTTGATCGCAAATAGAATATCGTCAATTACATATATATACACTCTAGGCCCTATCCCGAATTATTTTCCGAAAGGTTAGGTTCAAAACAGGGCCAAATCCTCGATAAAGCGTCATCTCCGAATACCGTGTAAAGGGAGGGTGCAAATTCTCCTTGACCGAGATGGAGTGAAAATTGCTGATCGGGACGTAACAAAAATTGGGGGCTCGTCCGGGATACAAAAAGAGTGTATATAAAATTTGGTAATAAATAAATAAATAAAATAATTTTTTTTTGTGAAATGAGTAAAGAGAAAATAAAATCATAAATGACTTCAACTCGTTCAAAATGTACTGTTCCGGATCAGATTTTGCATACCTATCCAGAAGACAGGAAAAAATCGGAAACAAAGAAATTGGGAAAAATAATAAATCCAAAAGATCAAACAACTCAAGTGACAGATTTCCCAGAATTTGATGAAGGAAGCGGATTAGTTACTTCAACTCCATATCCCAAAGAGTCATTAACAAATATAGAGAAAACATCGGAAAATTTAGAAAATAAAGGTGAATCGGATGCAACTAAGGCTCTTAAAGACAACATAAAGTACCTTGCGAAGTCAATTGATGAGTATTTACGCGAATTTCCGGACACAATTAATCCAAATTTCGAGGATTCAGAAGCAACCATTTCAAAATGTGAAATTCCTAATGCAAAGATAGTAGAAGTAGAAGTAGTAGAACCACAAATTACAGAAAAAACCGTAATTGATCAATTCAATGACTCCGAAAGTTCTTTTACGTCAGCAACTGGTCAAACCACACCCTGGTTGAGATTGAGTAATAGTTCAGGTTCACGGTTAAGATCGAGATCTTCAGAAATAGAAACAACGCCGAGAAGAAGACCTTCTTTGGTAAAATGCTCTTCAAAATCCGTTTCACCCAGAAGGAAAAGTGCACCAGGAGGTAGTGAAAATTTCTTCATAAAAGCAGCTAGAGTATTTGGGTTAATAGGGGATAAAAACGAAAGTTCAATCAAGTCAATAAATATCAGAAACAATTCAAAATCAGGGGTCAATTTTTCAAGGTTATCCAATAGTTTGACAAGATATCAGCATCATTGTCAGGAAAAACATGTTCTAGAAAAACGGCATATACTGCTAATAGATTGCGATCAAGAAGGGATTCGAGTCAAAAACTTAAAGTGTCACGTAGAAAGGAAATACCGGAAAAAGTTGTACAAAATCTGTCTAAGAAAATGGCACCAGTTATGTCATCTACTCAGCGAATGAAAAAGAGTAGAGAGAACGGGAAAAATTGTGAAAATCATGAAAATACCGATTATGATCAAATCGACGATACAGGTAGCAACGAAGGGCGTGGCGGTGACCACCGTGGCGGCGACGGCGGCGGCGGTGGTGGCGGTGGTGGTGACGGCGGTGGCGACGGCGGAAGGGGCGGAAGGGATCATGATAACCCGAACAAAAAACCGTTTCGTCGGACGGCACCGGATGTAACGCGACCGATATTAAATTTGAGTGCAGGTAGAGTCGGAAACTTGAGAGACGCTCTACAGGTGATACCGGAGTTCGATGGAAAGCAAAGATCGTTGGATCGGTATATTGCTGGATTGGAAGACGGTCTCGAAATAGTCGGCGTAGAAAATGAGCTACACTTGTTGAGATTGGCAAGGTCAAAGTTAGTGGGAGACGTATGGAACAGGGTTTCGAAAAATAAGTTCGGGAGCATTGAAGAATATATCGAATATTTGAAGATAACTTATGATCCTCCGAGAGATATTTATCAGTTGCAAGGAGAATTGGGAAGCAGTGCGCAACTGGATGCGGATACAGTAGACCAGTATGCGCATCGTATTCGGGAATTGGCCGAAAAAATCAACGAGGCACATTATTACAAGAAAGGATATTTGGGACCGGAAGACTTGGATATAATATATGAAATGGCGTGCAGTTGCTTTAAAAGAGGATTGAAATTGGAAATACAAGTTAGAATGGGATAGGAAGAAACTACCCTTGACGAAGCGGTTCATGAGGCTAAGAGAATCGAACGAGAACTAGCAGACGTGACAAGATTGAGAGGAAATGCTCAAGCAAAGCAAAAACCGGAAAAGGAACCTGAAAAAACTTCAAAAAAAGCAAGCATGAAAATCATCGAGGAAGCTAAGGACGAATCAACAGTAGCCGTGGTGAATACCAATGCTCCAGCGGTGAATATTTGTCAGATTTGTGGGAAAAAAGGTCATCTTGCTACAAGTTGTTGGAGTGCTCCAGGGGTAACGCCACCTACTAAATGTCAGAATTATGGAAAATTGGGTCATACAGCTGATAAATGCAAAATATTGGGAAAAATCGAGCCTCAAAGTTCATTAATTTGTCAATATTGCAAAAAATCGGGTCATTCTGCAGATAATTGTTTTCAAATTCCTGGAGCGGTCGCGCCAACAAATACGATCATGATTTGTCAGATTTGTGGAAAAAGGGGACACACGGCAGACAAGTGTTACAGTAATCCATGTAGAAATTGCGGTCGAAAAGGCCATTTGAGCGAGTCCTGCCGTAGTGTACAACAACCTATACAGAATCAGGCAAATCATTTCAATCCAATAACTCAGAAAAATCAATCGAAAATTCCTCAAGGTCAGACATCTCAAATTCAATGTCAAATCTGTAACGGTTGGGGACATTCAGCTCTGGCATGCAACCAGCAGAAACAGGGAAATTTTGGAAATCCGAATGTTGCAGAAGCAATGACTTATTCACAAGCATTGCAACAACAAAATTCAATGAATCGACAACAAAATCAAGCTAATCAAGTAATTTGCAATTATTGTAAAAATCCAGGTCATTATTTAACAGAGTGTCAGATCCGCATCAGCAACAACAACCAGAGGGCAGCGCAGCAGGGAAACGCGGATGGCCAACCAGCACAGGGTGCCCAGGCACAGGCTGACGTGAATACCCAAGCGCACCCAACCCTTACGATCAAGGCTTGTACCGATTCGGGTCGGAACCAGAAATAATCGACGTATATTTAGTAAATCCAGAAAAAGACGTAATAGCTCCTACCGTCTTGTTTCAAAGTAGTGAGCTCTCGGAAACGGTAATTATGATGTTAGACACAGGTGCTAGTAAAATATTCTGAAAGAAAGATGTTTGCTGAACAATTTGGAACTTTATCGGGATAAAATCTTGAGATTGAGCGGGATTACAGACGAATTTGTATATACTCTGGGGTATGTAATGATTAATACTTTGGGAAGAGAAACGGTTTTTCACGTGGTACCAAACAGTTTTCCGACCAAGCAGGGAGGACTACTGTCAACTGAGTATTTTCGTGATAATTTGGCAAAAATTGATTATGAAAACAGTACACTTGAAGTTCGAGACAAGAAGATAGAGTTCCATACTAGAGAAAGTATGATGTTCCCATCGAAAACGACGAAGCTATTCTATGTCCGCTTGAGAAACGACAACGTTCTTGAGGGATATTTACCAAGGCTCGAAGTCGACGAGGGGATAGAAATTGAGCAAGGATTGGTGAAAAACGTTGGTGGAAAAGCTTACATTTACGTAACCAATCATCGTAACGAAAGGGTCGACATAGAGATCCCTGTCCTGGAATTGACAGCAACTCCACAAGGAGAAAACAAGGAAAATTGTGAAAAGAATGTGATGACTAATTCAGTGTGTATTACAGGTGATCCAGTCTTCAGAAGGGAAATAAAACAGGAAAATCAGGAGAAATTCGGAAAGTCGGAGATTTCGGAGCAGTTCGGAAGGTCGGAAAATTCGGAGCAGTTCGGAAGGTCGGAAAATCAGGAGAAATTCGGAAAGTCGGAGATTTTGGAGCAGTTCGGAAGGTCGGAAAATTCGGAGCAGTTCGGAAGGTCGGAGAATCAGGAGAAATTCGGACAGTCGGAGAATTCGGAGCAGTTCGGAAAGTCGGAATATTTGGAACAATTCGGAGAGTCGTCGGAAAATCAGGGTAAATTCGGAAAGTCGGAAAATCTGGGTAAAAACGATTCTGTGAAAAACACAGATGGTTCTGTATTCGAAAAGAAAGTTGGTGAGTCGGAGAAAAATCTGGTTAAAAACGATTCTGTGAAACACACGGATGGTTCTGAATTCGAAAAGAAAGAAAGAAAGGTAACGGATCTAGATAAAATTTTCACTGAAGAAGAATGGAAAATCGAGATAAATAAGTCGGAAAAATCAATTCAGAGTAAAGTAAATGAAAATAAAGGAAAAACGTTGAATAATCATACGGTGGCTGTAAATGCAAACACTGGAGTAAATTGTCAAACGTCTGTTGGAGATATACTGTTGCACACGGGAGAAAGATCACAAAATATAGAATCAAATCAAGTTGTCAAAGAAACAAAGGAAAAACAGGAAAAGTCGGTCGGAGGAAAAGATAAAAACGTTGAATCGCAAGAAATAGAAGAACTAAAACCAAGATTTATGTCAAAAAGGGAAAATGAAGAAAAATGGAAAAATAATTCCTATCAATTTGTCGATTGTTTGATCGGAGTAAAATTCATGACGGAAAAATGTTTTGCTATAATAAAAGAAGGAGGAAAAGACGAGACACGGTTCTCTAAAGTTTTGGAATTGCTACGATTAGAGCATTTGGATGAAACAGAAAAAGAAGCTGTGCATAAAATAATCAGATATGGTGTAGATAGATTTCACATCAAAGGAGAAAAATTAGGGGCTACTGATGTAGTAACGCATAGGATCCCAACGACGGATGAATTTCCGGTAAATTCAAAGCAATATCGGTTTCCCGAGGTTCACAAAGAAGAAATACGAAAACAGGTAGCTGAATTCTTAGAAGCAGGATTAATCAGGCAGTCGGAATCTCCGTATAACACACCAGTCTGGGTAGAACCAAAGAAATTGGATTCTCAGGGAAATAAGAAATGGAGAGTAGTTCTTGATTTTAGACAATTAAATGAAAAAACAATAGGAGACGCTTATCCTTTGCCAAATATTGTAGATATATTAGATCAGTTGGGAGGTGCTCGGTATTTTTCGGTGTTCGATCTGGCTTCAGGGTTCTATCAGATAAAAATGCATCCGGATGATTGTCATAAAACAGCTTTTACAACTCCATATGGACATTACGAATACGTCAGAATGCCTATGGGATTGAAAAATGCTCCTCCCACGTTTCAGCGAGCAATGGACATGGTATTGATGGGACTACAAGGACAGGAATTGTTCGTGTATCTCGACGATATCGTGATTTACGCAAAAACTCTGGAAGAACACGACGAGAAGTGCAAGAAACTAATTGATCGTCTGAGGACCGCTAATTTGAGTTTGCAACCGGACAAGTGTGAATTTTTGAAACGGGAAGTGGCATATTTAGGTCACGTGATCAGTGAAGAAGGACTAAAATTGGATCCGAAGAAAGTAGAAGCAGTTCGGGAATTTCCAAGGCCAGTTAACGTCAAGGGTATTCGGCAATTTTTGGGACTAACGGGATATTATCGTCGATTCATAGAGGGTTATGCAAAGTTGGCTAAACCACTGACAAATCTTCTCAAAAGCGAAACTTCTTTCATATGGGGAGAAAGTCAAGAGGAAAGTTTTCAAGAAGTAAAAGAAAAATTATGTACAGAACCAGTTTTGATTTTTCCGGATTTTTCAAAGCCGATTGTTGTAACTACAGATGCGTCCGGTTACGCAATCGGGGGTATCCTTTCACAAGGACCCATTGGTGCAGATAGACCGGTGGCATACGCTTCACGAACATTAAATGACGCAGAATCACGATACGATACATACGAAAAGGAGGCATTGGCGATTGTCTACAGTGTTTTACATTTCAGGCCGTATTTATATGGCAGAGTGTTTACACTCGTGACAGATCACAAGCCCTTAGATTGGTTTAGAACTTGCAAAGATGGAAACGCACGGGTACTTCGATGGAGACTGAAATTGGCAGAATATGAGTATGATGTAGTATACAAAGCCGGAAAAACGAATGTGAACGCAGATGCATTATCCAGAAATCCAGTAAAATCAGACAAAAGTAGAAACGACACGGATGAAGAAATATTCGCAGTACGACGAAGAAACAACGATGGGTTGACAGATGAGGAAATAATGACGCTTTTGGAAAATGAAGAAGATGACTTTGAATTTGAAGAAGATGAAGAATACAACGATGAGGAGGATCCTGAGGAACAGTGGCGAGAGTCCCTGACAAAGGAACAATTGGCAGAAATGATTGAAGTAACAACACCAAAGAAAACACCGAAAGGAACTTTGTACAATTTGAATACTGATAAGGAACCAATAGTAAACCAGGATGACGAAAACATAGAAGAAAAGAAGGAAAAAGATGAAACAGGACAATCAACTAAGAAAAGGACCAAAAACAAGGATCCACCGGAACGACATGGTATGATTACTAGACGGCAGGTAAAAACCCAAGAAACAAGAAACAAGAAACAAGAAAAACAGGAAGAAACAAATACAAAAGAAAAAGCTAAACCACCAAAGCAAACTCGAAAACCAAGGAAGAAGAAAAAGAAAAAGAAAATTTCCGAAACAACAGAAGAAAGCAGTACAGACGAGGAATCAGTAGTAAAAACGAGAAAAGGAAAGAAAATTCCACAAGTATCGGAATCAAATGAGGAAAAGTCCTGCAGTGAATCTGAAGAAGATGATAAGGAGGAAGATGACAATAACCTGGACCACAACTCAGACAATGAGAAGCTAGATGATGAAGAAAGACAATCAGAAGAGGAAATGGAGAAAATTCCACCAGGAAATATCATACAGAGTCGTGATCTTTTCTTTACTCGCAAGGATGCACTTAGTTATTTTTTGAACACAAAGGGAGAGTCTCTTGATTCGGGATCGCGGAAGTTGGCAGATCGAAACGAATTACCGTATTTTCCAGATCTACAGTTAGGAGAGGCTAGTGCAGTAAAAAAGGGAAATAGGTATCATATAGCATTGCCAGTTAGCGATAACTCAGGAGAGGGACCTTCATTGATTTTAGGCCACATCAAAAGAGTAATGAGTAGTTTGAAAAAATTAACAGAGGAATTGGAAATTCAGAGTGTAAGTTTGTCAAGGACAGATTCGGTAGAAAACGTTCCGTGGGATAGAATTGCGACGGAATTACGCTTGGGATTTTTGGGAAGTCCGACCAAAGTAATAGTTTGTCATGGAATTGTTAGGTATCCTAGTAAACAGGAGCGTGAGGGAATAATACAGGAAATGCACGGATCGGCTGTAGGAGGTCATAGAGGGGTTACGAAAACCTTTAATCGAATCAGACAACATTATTTTTGGGAAAAAATGAAGGTAGATATTCAGAATTACATACAGAGATGTTTACCATGTCAACTAAAGAAATGCGTGAGAAACAAAACGAAGCAGCCAATGGTATTAACAGATACACCAGGGTCAGCTTTCGACAAGGTGGCTATGGATATAGTTGGACCAATACCAAAGACAAAAGACGGTAATGAGTATATATTAACAATACAGGACCAATTGACGAAATTTTGCCTGGCTATTCCTTTACCAAATGCAACGTCAGCAACCATCGCAGACGCGATGGTCAAAAACTTTATCAGTATTTTCGGACCACCAAAGTCAATATTAACAGATCAAGGGCGAAATTTTCTCAGTGGATTAATCAGACGAGTAGCTAAAAGATTTAAAATAAAAAGAATTCGGACAACAGCTTTTCATCCGCAGTCGAACGGTTCATTGGAACGTTCGCATCATGCATTAGGAGAATATTTGAAACAATACGCTGATAAGGAGTTTGACTGGGACGAATGGGTGCAATTGGCAATTTTCAATTATAATACCAGTGTGCATGAGGGTACAAAACATACTCCGTACGAGTTGGTGTTTGGAAAATTGGCAAGGGTACCATCTAGCGAACCTTTGGGGGTAGACGATGAACTTCCGACATATAGTGGTTATTTGATAAAATTGGTGACTCAATTACACGAGATTCGAAGAATGGCTAGAGAAAATCTAATAGAAGCAAAAATCAGATCCAAAGAACGTCATGACAAAAGATTAAATGTAAAATCTTTCAAAATAGGTGATTATGTATTCTTGCAAAATGGACCGAAACCGAAAAAACTAGCAGATCAGTATACTGGACCACACGAGGTGGTCGAAATAATGGGCAATCAGAATATAAAGATAAAAACCAAGAAAAATATCCAGATAGTACATGCGAACCGATTGAGGCTTTCACATATTATACCTGAATAAATACACTGTTGTGACGAAACTATGACAATTACAGACTGCTCAATCTACTGGCAATGTCGACCCAAGGAAAGTAGGACGGACGTAGAACAACTGAATGCAGAGTGACATTGAAGCGGAACAAAGTAATTGGAAAGGAACGAACGTTGCAATATGAGGAATTACCGAAGTTGCCGTATCAGAAGGTGCCCTATCGAATTGAGGCAACTTTTGCGGGATTTCGCGCTGAAGGAAGGGGTCGAACCAGACAAATTGCGAGGCAGATGGCTGCTAATGGGCTGATTAGTAGAGTATCGGGTCAGATGGAATGGAAAGTTCAAACTAAGCATTGGGAACAGAAAGTAGTGCGTCTGGTTAGTTTGGTGGTAAACTCAACTTTGGATAGAATCGATGGAGAGGAAGAAAATATAACTTCCAGTAACGCGGCAGAATACCTTGAAATAGTGACAAAAGCTTTGAGGGAAATTAACGCAAGATATGAAATCTTGAAGTATGAAGGGGAAAAGGAACATGTAGTAGTGATGACCTTGATTTGGGAAAAGGAGGAACCAGATGTAGTGGTTCAGTTTGGAGTAGACGAGTTGACTATCGAGATGAAAGCGCTGAAGTTCATGCTGCTAAGAGTTCGGTCTAAATTAATGAACATGGAGGAAACACCTGTAGCGGAAGTAGAGGGGGAGGAAGTAAAATAGAAAAAGTCATTAATTGAGATTATGATAAATTAGAAAAAAAAGAGGAAGCAACAACTTATGCGAATCAGGAAAGAATAATATTATTTGCGTAGATTTTGGAGAAAAGCTATTTTAGATTAGGGGAAATATCAAAAGCGTAAAATTAAGGAAAAACGTATACATATATATATATATATATATATATATATATATATATATATCGGTAATAAATTAATAACAAATATGTAACCTAATCAGCACAACAATATCATTGTATGATCACAAAATTTTACTAATAAATAACCTATATGTATAACCACATCAAAGAGTTAAAATAATAAAATAAACAAGTATTATAACCCCGTCATTTTCTTTCTTGTATAGATCAAGATGAGAGAGAAAATACCCTTGTTCGTGATAGGGGTTATTCTGCTATCGAGGGAATGTTTGGGGATGATCGGGTACGATTGTGGAACAGCTAAGTCCAACATCACAACTGTATCGCTTCTGGAGGTGGAGGAATGTGATATTCCGTCACCAGCATTGAACGTCACGGCAGTACGAATTCAACTGCTTCAGATAAACGATTATGCATCTGTACATGTGCGACAGTGCAAAGTTGAGATCAATAGAGATGTTCGAAAGTGCGGGATGTTTTCGCATACCGGTGACGTAACGAATGGAAAAGCTTCGTACGTGTACGAGGTATCGCGAGACGCGTGTGATCGGATGTACGGACACGGATCCTTTCAAGTAGAAAAGACTCTGATAATGGGGATTACGGGAAATCACAGCGTAACTCATCCTGTAACAATGGCTGGAAAAGTAGGCCAAGATGGTGCATGTAAAGGAACAGCGTATTCAGATCCTTTCGGTAATTGGGATGAAGTAGTAGTATTGGCTGAAGTAAAAATCACTTTGAGAGACTATCGTGCATCGATCGCCCTCAAAACCAATAAAATCTTCCTAAAATCGGGAATA
This sequence comes from Ichneumon xanthorius, assembly GCA_917499995.1. Lineage (NCBI taxonomy): Eukaryota > Metazoa > Arthropoda > Insecta > Hymenoptera > Ichneumonidae > Ichneumon > Ichneumon xanthorius. The sequence continues at coordinate 1,295,570 of CAKJTD010000071.1, read as the reverse complement.
CGTTGTGAACTGAACGAAGGACAATGTGTAGACATGGAAGGAGGACATACTTTTTGGGAATCTGTTCCTGTTGGAAATTGCAGAAATGGACAATATGGAGTGTTGTACGAAGGTGTAGCCGAGAAAGGCGTAGACCAGGATTCGCGAGTGTTGTATACCGTTACTACATCGGATATAATCTTCGCTCTGGTAGTACGCGGAGTGACAAATGTATGTGGACAAACGATAGTGCGAACGGAGCATCCGAAATTATTCATATACGAGATCGAAAATGGACAAATGTTTTTGCAAGGACAAACAATGGAAGTGATAAATATGGACATGTACACTTACGTGAACTCAAAGTTCATTTATGTTGAACGACATATTCAAACCCAGACTCAATAGGTTTATCACGATCTTCTAACCCACAAGTCCGAATTGGAAAGAGAAATGCTAAAAAATCGTTTGGCAATAGCGACAGAGATACCGGATGAATTTGCATATCATCTAATGAAAGGACCAGGTTATATGGCTGTAATATCTGGAGAAGTGGTGCACATCATTAAGTGTATTCCAAAGGAGGTTCGAGTACAGCCGCGAGAAGAATGTTATACGCATTTGCCAGTAACTGAAGGAAATAACAGTTACTTCTTGACACCGAAAACTCACATTTTAATGAAAACTGGAATGCAGATCACTTGCAACAAAATGGTTGCACCTACATATTTTATTGACGAAGATTGGTACGCAATGATGCCTGGACCAATACTTGTATACCCACCTGAAAAAATGAAACCGAACACCAAGCCTACATGGACCTACAAAAGCACAAAGTCATTGGCAACCAGCGGGATCTACACAACATCGGAACTGGAGCAGCTTCGTGAGCACATCATGTTTCCAGCGGAGAGACCTGCGGTGCTAAACACCGTGGCTAGGGGTTTGATGGGCAAACCAACCATAGCGCAGGGTGGTTCATTCGCAAAACTATTGGACGGACCGGAACTACAAAAATTAATGGAGAATGCATGGAGAAGGATGTTGGAAAGTCTAGTTGCATTCGGCAACATAAGTGCAGGTCTGATAGGAGTAATTAAGATTATTAAGGCAGTTAAATTGGTAGTAGACACACTCATACATGGATATGCGTTGCACACCGTGTATGGATGGTCATTATTTTTGCTTGGAGCAATATGGGATTCAGTTACAAATCTGCTGTTGCATTTGAATAAGGGAGTACAAGGGAATGAGGAAAAGAAAGAAGATAAAACAGAAAACATAGAAAAGGGTAAAGTAGAATCAGAAGGGGAATACGAATCAGAGGAAGAAGGTGAAGATGAAAGACAGGCAGTTGAAGGTCAAAACAAGCGAGTTCAAACGGCAAATGATAAACAGGGGAATGTATACCCGCGACTTCCTTAGAAGAAAAGAGATTGAAGGAAAAGAAGTTAATAAAAGGAAAAAAAATGAAAGAAAAAAAAAATAATAAAGATAAAAATAAATAAATAAATAAATATCAATTATAATCTATAAAGTTATTATTAAAGGAAATAATTTAAAGGTAGACGATAGAGTTCAATTCGGGAATAATAATTTGGGAGAAATGCCATTGGCCCTCTGCTCATAGGATGGTCCAATGAGCGTACAGTAGTACTAGTGCAGTAGAGGAAATTAAAGGGAGAAATTACCGGACAGAACAGTAAGATAGCCGCCTGGAGACGCAGCTACATGCGTACTCCCAGATGCGGTTCACGAAAGTAAGAAAGAGAAAGGTATAGGGAAAGAGAGAGAAGGATAGAGTACGGCGAACAGCCGCACAAAAGAGAGAAGCCGAGAGTGGTTGGCGGCGTGACGTCACGCCGTACTCCGCTCACGGCGAGTCGCAGGCATGTATTAAAAAGGGTGACTGTACGACGAATGTATACAGTCGCACCCGAAAAAAAAAAAGAAAAAAAAGAGACATATATATATATTAAATTAAATTAAATTAAATTATAAGGGAAGGAAGAAAAACATTAGACAGTAGGAAATTAGATATATATGTTTTTTTTATTAATAAACTTGAGTATAAAATAAAGATATAATGTATGGTAAATATGAATGGCTTTAAGGGATAAGGCTGGCTAGGAGAAAGCCAACCGCTGTTAAATTGCAGGCCAGGCAAGGCCAGGCCATATGGTTCTCCGGGTTGCCGGCCATCTCCTGAGATATTAAAATTGGCAATTCAGCCTCGAAGTCATGATTGAGCAGTAAACGGAGGAGTCCTTTTGCTGCTGTGGCAGCAGGGGGGTGGCGGGGTCGACGGAGGGCCACGTGGTACGTGCGGGGTGGGCTGAATAATGCTCGAATGCCCAGGAAATCATCGGGATGGTCGAGATCAAGCTCCTCATCCCCGGTGTCGCCCCAAAGAATAGAGACCGTGCGGCGTTGGCGGGTACGGGATACCCGAATTGAAATTATGCCCCTCATTGTGTCTGAAGGGCGTCGGCGAGAGGGGATGATGAGGTCGTTCTGAAAAAAAAAAAAAAAATATATATATATATATATATATAATAAATAAATAAATAAATAAATAAATAAATAAATAAAATAAAATAAGGTTAAGGAATATTTAAAAAAAAATCAAATAAAAAAAAAAAAAATCACAGGTAATTACCAATTTTTGAAGAATCCACGGGGATGGTGGTCCAGCACAGGAAATTACCCCATATGGGCCATCAAGAGTGATGAAGGAATCCATGGTAAAATCTGGAAAAGAAAAGGAAAAAAAAGAGAGTAAAAATAGTGGTAATAATAATGGTAATGGCGTATATATATATGTATATATATATATATATATGTATGTATGTATGTATATATGAGAATATATACATTTAAATTTTTTTTTAAATGATGCGTACTTACTTTGAGCAAGAAGAAAATCACTGAAGGAAAAGACGATGCTTGCTGTCGGAACACTGAGCGGAGAATGAGGAACAAGGGTTAGAGGCGTGAGTCGCGCACCAAGAGTTTGGAGGATGTTTAGAGAAGGAAGATGATAACACTTGAGTGTCGCTCCATCGAGAGACAAAGCCAGGGATAGTTCTTCGTGGGAAGATTGGTATAGTCCATGCGGGAATATATTTGGGGTATAGGAACTTTGAGAAAATACGTTATGTAATAAGTTAAGCAAATAACAGTAGAAATAATAATAAGTAATCAGGTATTAACAGGTAGGGTAGAAAACTTAATAACATTGGGAAATAGTTTGTAACTCCCCTACATAAGAAAACCTCCCGTGTGGCCCCGGTGACGTCACACCGCGAGAGCCCGGGAGACGCGGTCAGTCCAGCGAGATGCCGAGCAGCCGTCGGACAAGCCCGCAGAGAGCCAAGTGGCGCCATCCGACGGGATCGAGCGGCGGCTCGATCGATGCCGAAGCGACGCGCACGCGCAAGACGATGGATTCGGAAGCACAGCGGCGCTGCCGATCGGGCTTGCGGAGAAAACAAGCTCAAGGTCGGAGAAAGGCAAAAGCGAGGGAAAATCGGCCTCGCTGATTGGACAGATATGAAGATACTCCCTTTGCACACGGCACCGACCGAGCACACTATTTGCTCAGAGGATAAGACCGGATAATCGTCACGATCTTACCGACTCAGGATTGGAGGGCAAAGAAGGAACAAGGCGTCCGCCAATCAGAATCTAATAATCGGGCGACCGCGCGCAGACGCGAGTCCGCCAGAAATCTGCAAAACCGGCGGAGTGGGAGTCCAAAATCGGGGTATAAAAGAGCCTGTAATCAACGGAGGATTATCAGAAAACGATCTACATTATCATCGGCCAACTCCAAAGGAAAAGTGAAAAGTGAACAAAAGTGAAAAGCGAGAAAAGTGAAACAGTGCCAAAAAGGACTTATAAATTTTGTGCAACTGTGGACTTATAAAAATTTGTGCTGTTCGGACTTAGAAAAATCTGTGCCGGAAAAGAACTTATAAAATTCGTGCCGAAAAAGAACTTATAAAATTCGTGCCGAAAAAGAACTTATAATATTCGTGCCGAAAAAGGACTTATAAATTTCCGTGCCAAGTGAACTTATAAATTGTGCACCGAAAAAGGAGTTATAAAACTGAGGACAATTTGGACTTATAAATCCGTGCTGATTTGAATTTGTGAAAATTGTGCTGGCCCGAACTTATAAAAATCGGGGACGATTTAGACTTATAAAATTTGCGACACTTCTCCATATAACTCTCGTGCCAAGGGGACATATAATCAAGGTGTAAAGTCGGACTTAGACATTGGTGCCGAGTGGGAACTTAGGACGGTCCGAGTGTGCAAGACTGACTAAGACTCGCAAGTGACGTGAGCCACTGAAAGTGTCAATTGGAGCGAGCGGTAAAGTGACCAAAGTGACCGGTCAGGACGCTGCAAGGTCGGATCAGACGCATTTTACGACTCCAAGGATCCGAAAAAGTCATGTCCAGGGTTTAGTTCACTTCCCCTGAAGGCTCCTAGACCATCAAAATCAGGTAAAAACGCCCAAGTCACAAATTAACGCCAATTGCAAATCACGAGGCGAGCGAGCTGTCACAGGCGATCGCCGTGCCGTGACGTCACCGCGAGACAGCCGAGCACAGCGACCAGCTGGACTTCGCGTCGCCTGAGAAGCTGCCCGCGCATGCGTGGTGCGGTTCACGCGGAATAAATATCTCTCGATTAAAATATCTCCTTGAAGCTATAAAACAAAGCACTAAATAGAGACAATAAGTGAATGAGAAACAAGTTCTTGAATGGAATTAATATTCATTGTTCAGTCTTTTGGTTCTGCAGGAACCATTTTTGTAATTGCTCCGAATATAGATATAAGCGGAGAATATTCCGAGTTAAGAAGGAACCGAAAAAGGGTTAATAAAGATTTCAGTCTGTAAATAGAACAATAAAGCGAGTTATTTAAACGTCAAACTTGTCTCTGACACGCCAGCCCAGAATTCCTTCACGCTCGAGTCCCCGAATCCGTCCGTTTGAGTGCCCTTCTCGCAGACGGAGGCGCATAAATACGGAAATTATTGTACAAGGAATCTGCTCCTGTTACATTTGGCGCCCAACGTGGGGCTCGAGAAAAAAGGAATTGGTGGTGTCAACACCCCTAATAAATAATAAATTAATTTAAATAAAATTAAAAAGTAAATTAAATCTAAATTAAATTAGAATGTCGGAAAAATCGGTCGCCCAAGAGAGGCGCGAGCTCGAGCTGATGGAGGCAGAAGAAGCAGCACACAGGCGGGAGCGAGAGCGCTGCGATAGGCTGAGAGCGCAGCAGGCCGCCGAAGACGCGCAAAAGCGCATCGCAGAGGTCAGTCTGGAAGATGAGACTCCGGGAAACACGGAGGACTCACGACAAGACAGCACGACAGACATGGACCTCACCAACCATTCTCTCGCCTGGGAATCCACGACGGCAGATGAGCTGATCGGTGGAGGAAATATCCGACAGCAAAAGGAGATGAATCGATTGTCGATCATCCCTCCAGCGAGCGATGCGGACGCTCGGACAGCCGAACACGAAAAGGAAAAGCGTACGGAATCCCAGGACCTCGGAGAATCAGGAGATGACAGCAACAAAGCGATTCTGTAGGCGATAAGGCAGATGAAGGCTGAGCATAAAAAAGAGTTTGAAAAAATGCACAGCACCCAGGTAAACCTGGAGTCGGCGTGCATTCAACGAACTAAGGAATCGCAGCAATTGCTGTTGATGGGGTTCTCGAGAGCTATAAGCGAGAGCGAGGCTGAATTAGAGGGCAAAATCGCGTCGATGCGAGAAGCGATCCGCGACGAGCAACGGCCGATAAATACACATATTCGGGAGCAATTAGCGGCCCACGATGTAACAGTCGTTAAGTTAATCGATCGGCTCGAGGGTGCTACAAAGGTCTCGAAAAAGGCCCTCCAGACGGCAGAGGAGAACGCGAAGAGAATCCGGGAGTACGCGGCGATGGCAAACCGAACCACATCACAATCAGCGTTCGGCACGACGATGCTCGGAGGGTTGAACGCCAGTAAGGCGTACGTGGCCTCGAAAAAACTGCCCACCTTCAAGGGCGATGGCGTGGAGCGGCCGATGCAGTATTTGAAAACGCTCAAGGACCATTTCAGCGCCATAGAGCCCGAGGGCGCGGAATTCCGGTGCATGATGGGCGAAGCCATGGTCGAAACAGCCCGTGATTGGTGGCACCTGGTCGCGCCAGAGGTTGAAAATATGGCGCAATTCGAGGAAGCGTTTCGAGCACGATACTGGGGTCGCGAACTCCAAGACAAGGTGAAGCGTCACCTCGAATATGGGACCTACTTTGTCGAGGGACAGCGCCTCACAAAGGCAGAATACGCGACGCGAGTGATCGGAAATGTTCGAGATTTGAGCGAACCGATGGGCGACCATGAGACGATCCGCCGACTTGCGAAACATTTCGACGAGAACATAAGGACAGCGATCCTCGTTCGAAACATCAGTCGGGTGAGCGAACTCATTGAACTACTCGAAAGTAATGACCTCGGCGGAACGGTCAACGCGAGTCGCGGCAATGAACGGCACGGACTCAACGGGCAGGTCCCGAATCGAGGAAACGGTCGGGGAAATGGGGGAGGGCCGCGCCCTTGGCAACAGCGAGGTGGCCAACAGGGCCAGTGGTCGAACTTCCCTGTCGGTCAACCACAAGGGCCGCCCAGATTTTCCAATCCGTGGCAGGGGCCACCGATCGCGGCGGCGACTCCGAATTTTTCGGTACCGCCACCATTGTACCCCGCGACGCCGCCACAAGCACCGGCACCGACGATGCAACAGGGAGCCGGAATAAATACGCACTTCCCAGGCACGAGCCCGGGAAACGCGTAAACGTTGCGTCCGTAAGGAACAGCGGGAATCCACGAGGCGCAACGGCGACGAAAAATAATGAAGAAGAGAGAAAGAGAGAAGAACGGAAAGAAGAAGAGAAGAAAAAAGAAGAAAAGAAGAGAAAAGAGGCAGAGAAAAAGAAGAAAGAAGAAAAGGAGAGACGAGAAGAAGAAAAGAAGAGACGAGAAGAAGAAAAGAAGAAAGAAGAGAAGAAACAGGAGGACAAGAGAAGAGAAGAAGAGAAAGCAGAAGAAAGGAAGAGGAAAAAAGACGAACTCTGGCGAAAGCGACAGGAGAAAAGAGAGAGAGAAAGAGAGGCAGCGAGAAACTCGAGGGAAGAAGCGACGAACTCCGAGGTAATGACGGCCCGTAATGTCGACTGGTCGGAAGAACGAGAAGGGTTAACGAAGGACGGGGGAGAGACCAATCCGAAAAAGGTGGAGGAAAAGGGCGGACTAGATCAGGAGAAGATCAGTGCCGTGGAGAGAAGGAGGACGGATGGTCAACCCCAATTCGAGCCCATATCGGTTTCGGTGCCGACCACGACGAAGGACAAAACCGTCATCGCTAACGGGCAAGGTGCAATTCCCAAGAGAGTCGAAAGAAAAGTCCGTACGATTTTTGAAAGTCCGCAAGATTACCTCCTCGACATGCCACAACCAGGAGAGGGCGTGATTTACGACGAAACACGACCAATGTGCCCGGAGGTACCGATCGGCCTCGAAGGGGCACTGGCCAGTGCATTAGTCGACAGCGGAAGCGAGGTCTCCTGTATTTCCGAAGAGTTCTACTCACAGAATTCGGAGGCTTTTAAAAATTGTCCAACTCTACCTGTAACGTCGATAAATGTTGTGGGAGCGTTTGGGGGAGGTTCAGGGAGGATCAAGCAGCAAGTGATGGCCACGGCGAGAGTGTACGACTCAGAGGGAGATGTCACGCTTTTAGTGGTCCCGAAGCTGCAACGATCCGTCCTCCTCGGTATCGACGGGATGGACAGGCTCGGAGTCTATGTCGACACGCACAAAAAAGTGATAAAGGTGCGAGAGAAAATTGTCGGACGCCTCGTGGAAGGATACTGGCAGATGGAGGAGAGCCCATGCAGTATCCCCGAGGAGGACAAGAAAATGGGGGAGAGTAGAGCGATGCTCGCTCGAGCCGAAGGCACCTGTGAAGAAATAGAACCGGAAGACCAAATCACGAGACACGTTATGAGCGGAGAGATACGAGATCCCGAATCGGAGTATCTCTGTGAAGCCGAAGTGGATGAAAAGCTTCGAGAGTGCGGCAACGTCGACCTCGAGATTCAGAAAACCTTCAAAGAACTGGTCTATGAATATCGAGACATATTCCGGAAACGACCTGGGCGGATGCAAGCTTACGAACATCGGCTTGTCCTGAAGGACGAAAAACCATTCGTATCGCGCTCATACCCGGTCCCCATGGCATACCGAGGAAAGGTAACGGACGAGATTCATAAAATGCTCGCTCAAGGGGTTATTCAAAGGTCAACCAGTACCTATATTAACCCTTTGGTGACCGTTATCAAGACAAACGGAGACGTCAGGTTGTGTCTCGATGCACGACTATTGAATGAGCATCTCGAAGGCGATTACGACTCGGCACTACCGACGGAAGAGATCTTCCAGAAATGTGGAGGCGCGAAGGTCATGTCGACCTTGGATCTGACCAGTAGCTTCTGGCAGATTCCCTTACATCCGGATTCGCGTAAATACACGGCATTTCGACACGAGAATAAATGCTATGAATTCACGGTTACGCCGTTCGGTTTAAAAACGAGTACCGCGGCGCTTGTTCGGGGACTGGACATCGTCCTTCGAAACACCGGAGATTTTATAGTAAATTTCGTGGACGATCTGCTAGTGGTGTCGGGAGATACGCGACAACACCTGCAACATCTCCGACAATTATTTTCGAGAATCCGCGAACATGGCATGACTCTAAAAATGGAAAAATCTCATTTCTTTAGAAATGAAGTGAATTTTCTCGGGCATGTAGTAACGACGAAGGGGATACGGCCACAGCCAGACAAGGTGAAATCGATCAAAGAATTTCCCCGTCCCCGCAATATAAAACAGCTGAGGGGTTTTCTCGGACTAGTGAATTTCTACACGAAATTTACGAGTAAACACGCTGAAGAAACTGTCCCCTTATTAGAGCTGTTAAAAAAGGGAACGAGTTGGAAGTGGACGGATATCCACGAAACGGCATTCGAAAAAGTAAAACAGCTGTTTTGCGAGTCGGTGGTACTCGAGCATCCCGATGTAACAAAGCCATACACCCTGACGACGGACGCAAGTGACTATGCGCTTGGCGCGACATTGTCACAAACCGACGAAGATGGCGAAGTCGGGGTGATTTCATTTGCCAGTCGGACACTAAAAGGAGCCGAAGTTGGCTATACTACATCGGAAAAGGAATTACTCGCGATCGTGTGGGCTCTCCAGAAATTCCAAAGTTATCTTAAGGGAGCAAAGATAACGATAATCACCGACCATAAGGCTCTGGTGTTCCTAAAAACGTGCCGATTCACGAGCGACAGGCTTTTGAGATGGGCGCTCTTGCTGCAAGGGTATGATTTAACGGTAGAACATCGGCCAGGAAAATCTAATCAAGTGGCAGATACGCTAAGCCGACTCCGCGAACACACTTATGAGCCCGATGGAACGGCGCCCGGAAAAATAATAATCGCAGCGCTCGCGCAAAAACCTTCGAAGTCCTTATCACAAAAAATGAGGACGATCGGTAGCCTACAGAGAAATCAAGAGGATTTAAACGCCATTATTACTCTGTTGGAAGATGAAAAAGACACGGAAAACCATCCGAAAAATTACCGAATCAGCGAAGGAGTCCTGCAGAGAGCTGCGAAGACAGGACAATGGAAGGTGGCGTTGCCGGAAGAAATAAGAGAAATCCTTGTCGAGGAGTGCCACGTCATGTACGGCCATGTCGGTGCAACCAAGGTGTTTCAGATGTTAAACGAGGATTTTGCATATCCTCGGTTTGCTAAAAGCATCAGGCACCAGCTCGCCACATGTGACACGTGCCAGCGAACAAAATGTGCGGTACAAAATAGTTATGCAAATATGCAAACTATTGTACCCGAAGGGCCGGGAGATCTACTCTCCATCGATTTTTACGGCCCATTACCGATGTCAACCGGGGGAGTGCGCCATATTTTGGTAACGCTGGACGCGTTTACAAAGTTCGTCACTTTGTATCCGATGCGAAAAGCAAACACCAAAACGGTAATAAAGAAGCTCAGCACGGACTATATTCCAAAGTATGGCAAACCTAAGAGGATTCAATTCGACCACGGCACGCAGTTCACGGCCAAGGCGTGGAAAAAATGGTTAGAGGACGAAGAGATACAAGGAGTGTTTTCGTCGATTCGGCACCCGCAGGGAAATATCGTCGAACGAGTAAACAGAGAGCTCGGACGATTTTTCCGCACCTTGCTCACCGACCGACATACGGCATGGGCAAGATGGGTGCCGATCATACAAGATTGTATCAATGACTCGCCCCATGATACCACGGAATACACGCCGAGGGAACTGCAGACGAAAAAACCACCACATCGCCCGTGGAAAAATTGGATACCGGCGCTGAGGGAAAAAGCCGAAGAAATGGTCGAGTACGCGAGAAAACTCGAAATCGTACAGCAGCGGATATTACGAAAAGGCCGGAGAAGAGCCGAGAAGTTCGACGAGTGTCACCGCCTGACCACCTACGAGGAAGGAGATCTGGTTCTCGTAAAAGCATTGAACGTGTCGAATCAAAACGACCAAGTCGCCGCCAAGTTCATGCCGCTTTACGAAGGACCTTATCGCATTGGAAGATGCGTGGGACTCGCTACATATATTCTTGAGGACCCGGAGACAAAGAAACTGCGCGGGAGATTCCACTCGAGCCTTTTGAAACGTTATCACCAAAAGGCGAGTGCGAAAATTACCGACAACGCAGAGGACTCCGAATAGCCCAAGAACGAGATGAGAGAAAGCATAGACTGAGAAAAAACTAAGAGAGAACACAAGATCAAGAAAAATCAAATAAAAGAAATTTAATAAGGAAAGGAAAAATATCAAGAAAAAGAAAAGAGTAAGAATAGAAAATACAAATAAAAATAAAGATAACGGAAAAATAAAAGAAAAATCACAAAAACCAAAATGAAACAAAAATAAGAAGAATAAGAAAAGAAGAAAGCTAAAGGAAGAACAGAATTAAAATAAGTAAGAGTCAAAGACGGAAGTCAGAAGAGAACAAAAATAGAATAAGATAAAATTAAGCATAGATCGGAAGGAGTTAAGAATAGAGTAAGATAGACTAAGAAATCGATTAAGAAAAAGAAAGGGTTAGAGAATAAGGGTTAGGGATAAGGAAAATAGTGATAGCCGAAAAGTAGAAAAAAAAAAAATATATAAGTAAAGATAGAAGTAAGAACGAAACTAGGACAGACCAAAAAGAGTTAAGAGAAGAAGAAAATTAAATTAAGAACAGAGCTCCGGATAGAATAAGATAGACTCAAGAAATAGGAAAATAAATAGCATTAAGAATAGATTAAGAATAGCACGGGAAAATAAGTAGGGTTAATACAGGATAAAATGGGAAGATAAAAAAAAAAAAATGATCAAACTAAAGATAAAAGAAAAATAATGAAGAGAAAACTTAAGAGGAAATTAAGAAAAGAAACCAAAAGAAGAGCTAAGAATAGGAACAATATAGAATTAATATAGCATTCAGAAGAATCAGAAATTGAGAAAGGAAAATAACAAAAACATAATTAAAAACAAGTAGAATAAACCTAAGAGAAAATTAAGAAAAGAATCAAGAAGAAAAATTAAAAATAGAAATTAGGAAAATAGTTAAGAATGGAGTTAAAACAGAATTAAGATAGAATAAGAGAACATTAAAAACAGATTAAGACATAATTAAGAATAGGAGAAACGATAATTCAGGATAGAATTAAGAATAGGATAAGATCAAATTAAGAAGAAATAAAAGGAATAAAATAAACAAAATAAATAAAATAAGTAAAATCAACAAAAGAAATTTAAGCCTCGGGAAAAGTCGCGGGAATCTGTCGCGAAGTAAGAACATTAAGACATCGGTCCCGGAATAGATTGGGAGAGCAATAAGCGCAGCACACCGGCCCACAACACCCGCCGAGACAGCGTAGCGCCAGGCCAAGCCTAAGAACGGCCAACCACCGTACCCCTCGACCGCGATTCCGGACGGCGAAGGAGTCGAGCGCGGCGAGCTACGAAAATCAAAACAAGGGATTAACGCCGGGAACCGAGAAGCTCGCCGCGATAGACCTCCGATAGAGATGACTCGCCGAATTGCTAGAAACAGAAGCATTATACCTGGAAACGATGACGATCTCGACGACATAATAATAATTACCGGGCGGGAGATCCCAGGACACGCATTTATGTCTAGGATATCAAGTCTCGCGGCGATAATGCGGAAGTGGGGAAGGGGATGGTTCAAAATTTACGGGTAAGCGAGCCGAATTAAGAGCAGGCACAGACAGTACGAAAGTAATAGGCGAGTGAAAGAGCGACTGTCACGGGCGATAAAGTGCGAAAGAGGAAAACGAAAGGAGAGAAGAGACAGAAGAACGGAAAAAGAAGAGGTGAGGAAAATAAAATAAAATCGACTAAACGAAGAACGAATAAAATAAAGTAGGATAAAATAAAATCGAGGAAAATAGAATAGAATAAACTAAAATAGAATAAATTAGAATAAAACAAATGAAATTAAATAAGAACGAAAGAGAAAAATAAATAAAAAAAAAAAAACATTGAAAACTCCCTGCACAGAAAAAAAGACAGGAAGGAAGATGTCAACGTTCCGAAATTTTCCGGCACGGAATCTGGAGGAAAGTTACAGAGGAGTCGAAGTCCTGACGGTCTCAACCCCGAGTCGCCTCTATGTACATCTGCCGGATGCGGAAGGGAAACGGGCTCGACTCCTCGCATACTATGCGAATACAACTCCCGATCACCCGGAAGTACGGCCCGTACAGGAGGAGGACATGTACCCTGGCGCACCGGTCTATGTGCAACACACTCGACGATTCTACCGGGGGGTAGTTATGGGAGGAAGAGACCAGGACGGTGACATCCCGGTCTGGCTGGGCGATTGGGCCCTAGAGCTCAACGCCTGACCCGGGGAAATGTACACCGTCCCCTGGGAGCACCGGAGCGTCGCCTTCCAGGCGATTGCCTGCGGACTCCACGCCACCCGGCCGATGGGAGAGGACACATGGTCTCCCGAAATCATCCAGGACGTGAGGGACCAGCTAGAATATCAATACTGGGACCTCCACGTCATGGACCGGGAGACCGGTACCGACGCTATCTGGGTGGCGTTGGAGAGCCCAGACAACGCGGAGGAGCCCATAAGGGACCAACTCCTCCGGAATGGCCAAGGACGATGGGGTCCTAACCCCAGACCGTTTGACTGGGGAGAGGACGGAGGCCGGCTCTGCCTCCGACCAGAGATAGCCGAGGAGGAGGACCAGAACGAGGAGGAGGACGAGCACGAGGAGGAGGACGAGCACGAGGCGGAGGACGAGAACGAGGAGATGGACATGGAGGTAGAGGACGGCGAGAACGAGGAAGACGACGACGACATGGAAGACTGGGAGAACGAACACCGTCAACGGCGAAGACATGGAAATTAAATCGAAAAAAAACACAAAAACACACAAACACAAAAACACAAACAAAATGCAAAACAGATGTATATTTAAAATAAAACCAAAATACCCCTAAGCGGCATTTCCTTATTTACGAGGTAGTCAAGAGACACGAACCTGAAAATAACTAAATAAGTAGAGAAATAAACAAACAATAGAAGAAAGAAAGAGAAAGAAATAGGAAGAATAGCAAATAAAATGGAAATAAAGATAACACCAAAATAAATCAAGGGAGAATAAAAACAAAAGAAAGAATAAAAATGAAAAGGAACATGACTGTTGGGACCCGAGACGAGTCCCAACAGTAATGTGGGGGAGAATGTAACTCCCCTACATAAGAAAACCTCCCGTGTGGCCCCGGTGACGTCACACCGCGAGAGCCCGGGAGACGCGGTCAGTCCAGCGAGATGCCGAGCAGCCGTCGGACAAGCCCGCAGAGAGCCAAGTGGCGCCATCCGACGGGATCGAGCGGCGGCTCGATCGATGCCGAAGCGACGCGCACGCGCAAGACGATGGATTCGGAAGCACAGCGGCGCTGCCGATCGGGCTTGCGGAGAAAACAAGCTCAAGGTCGGAGAAAGGCAAAAGCGAGGGAAAATCGGCCTCGCTGATTGGACAGATATGAAGATACTCCCTTTGCACACGGCACCGACCGAGCACACTATTTGCTCAGAGGATAAGACCGGATAATCGTCACGATCTTACCGACTCAGGATTGGAGGGCAAAGAAGGAACAAGGCGTCCGCCAATCAGAATCTAATAATCGGGCGACCGCGCGCAGACGCGAGTCCGCCAGAAATCTGCAAAACCGGCGGAGTGGGAGTCCAAAATCGGGGTATAAAAGAGCCTGTAATCAACGGAGGATTATCAGAAAACGATCTACATTATCATCGGCCAACTCCAAAGGAAAAGTGAAAAGTGAATAAAAGTGAAAAGCGAGAAAAGTGAAACAGTGCCAAAAAGGACTTATAAATTTTGTGCAACTGTGGACTTATAAAAATTTGTGCTGTTCGGACTTAGAAAAATCTGTGCCGGAAAAGAACTTATAAAATTCGTGCCGAAAAAGAACTTATAAAATTCGTGCCGAAAAAGAACTTATAATATTCGTGCCGAAAAAGGACTTATAAATTTCCGTGCCAAGTGAACTTATAAATTGTGCACCGAAAAAGGAGTTATAAAACTGAGGACAATTTGGACTTATAAATCCGTGCTGATTTGAATTTGTGAAAATTGTGCTGGCCCGAACTTATAAAAATCGGGGACGATTTAGACTTATAAAATTTGCGACACTTCTCCATATAACTCTCGTGCCAAGGGGACATATAATCAAGGTGTAAAGTCGGACTTAGACATTGGTGCCGAGTGGGAACTTAGGACGGTCCGAGTGTGCAAGACTGACTAAGACTCGCAAGTGACGTGAGCCACTGAAAGTGTCAATTGGAGCGAGCGGTAAAGTGACCAAAGTGACCGGTCAGGACGCTGCAAGGTCGGATCAGACGCATTTTACGACTCCAAGGATCCGAAAAAGTCATGTCCAGGGTTTAGTTCACTTCCCCTGAAGGCTCCTAGACCATCAAAATCAGGTAAAAACGCCCAAGTCACAAATTAACGCCAATTGCAAATCACGAGGCGAGCGAGCTGTCACAGGCGATCGCCGTGCCGTGACGTCACCGCGAGACAGCCGAGCACAGCGACCAGCTGGACTTCGCGTCGCCTGAGAAGCTGCCCGCGCATGCGTGGTGCGGTTCACGCGGAATAAATATCTCTCGATTAAAATATCTCCTTGAAGCTATAAAACAAAGCACTAAATAGAGACAATAAGTGAATGAGAAACAAGTTCTTGAATGGAATTAATATTCATTGTTCAGTCTTTTGGTTCTGCAGGAACCATTTTTGTAATTGCTCCGAATATAGATATAAGCGGAGAATATTCCGAGTTAAGAAGGAACCGAAAAAGGGTTAATAAAGATTTCAGTCTGTAAATAGAACAATAAAGCGAGTTATTTAAACGTCAAACTTGTCTCTGACACGCCAGCCCAGAATTCCTTCACGCTCGAGTCCCCGAATCCGTCCGTTTGAGTGCCCTTCTCGCAGACGGAGGCGCATAAATACGGAAATTATTGTACAAGGAATCTGCTCCTGTTACAAGTTGGTTTAATAAAAATCAGTAGGGGAAATTATAAATAAATAGTGATTTAGGTAAATAATTAAGCAAATAAATAATATGAAGGATTGTCGAGATGATTTAATAATTAATTCAGCCTCTACCGAGGTCGAGCGATGTTCTTCGAAGCAACGCTCGTTTAAGGGGGGAGGTGTTACGTCCTGAGAATTTTTCCAAAATATTTCAAACAGAATTAACAAAATATTTGAAATATATTAGTTCGTTAAAAATAAACATGGGAAAAATTGCCATTCTTTAATTGGTCGAATTCAAAGTTTCGATAAATAGATAAAATACCTAATGAAAGAATCATCCGTCGAATGGCGTCGGAGTTCCGTGCGGTGTTAAAAATTCTTGTGATCCTGCAACTGATGTATTATGGGATTTTACGGACTTTGCTGTTGGCGTTTTCCCCGCTACCACAGGGGATACCTGAGTAGTATTTTCAGGGTTCGAAGTAGTTACGCTTTCAGTGAATATCCGAAAAATATTTTTAGGGAATTTGAGGAACCTCTGGGGAGAGTTCCCAGCTGACCTGACTGTTTTCTGAGCAGAATATTCACGTACTCTCGGGGATTTTTGGGGAGAACTTCCAGCGGACCTGGCTGTTCCTCGGGGAGAATATTTTGGTAATTCAAGAGTTTTATGGGGCGGTATTTCCGCGTTCGTTATTTGTGTCAAATTCTCACACGATTTTAGAGATTCTACAAGGTTTTCCTCAGAGGTGGTGGATGATAAACGTTTTCCGGGTGAATTTACTTGAACTGTTACGAGTGGTCGCAAATAGTAAGGGTATTTTGTGCCGCTTTTGGCTATTCAGTTATGTCAGAGGGTATATGACTCTCTAGTTGACTGATCTCGGCTAATATATTCGTTGTTTCGTCGTGTAGCTCGCTGATTTTTGCCGTGTATTCTGCTTTTGCGATTTTAATGTTTTCAAGGGTTCGTATTCTTGCTTCAATTTGTGGATCGATGTCAATACTGATCGGAGAAGTTGGTTTTGTCACTCGTCAATCTATTAGCGCGGCCGTTGACATGGTCCGCGGTAATGTATATTCGCGAGTTAACTTTGGTGTTTCGACAGACCTTGAACGAATTTCTCTGTAATCCCGATGCTCGGCTAATTCTGTTTCGGGTTTTTTACACTTTCGCTTCCTTTTCCTTTCTTCCGGATATTGATTAAGGATTGAGTTTCCCTCAATAGTTACTTTGGACCGAGTTCCCCGTATTTATTTTACGTTATTTTTCATTATCTGGGGTTACAAATGTCTATGATTTTTTTTTCAATGTGTATTTTTATTTTATCACCTTTCGTTTTATTCGGCTATCGTACCGATGATATCGACGTCTACCCTTTCCTTTGTGTGTTTTTACTGCTTTTATGGTTATCTTTTGCTTCCCTTGGTGCCTCAGGAGAACTAATATGATGAGTGAAAACAGGACATATAATAGTTTAAAACCAGGTGCATTAGAGAAGCTTGATTTGTTTTTTTTTCAGTATAGATATTTGTTGCCTTCTACGTTTGAGATAAATAAATTTTGCCTTTTTGACCCCGTCACACTTTCTCTTTTGTACTCGTATTTTTGTTTTCGTATAATACTTTTCTCTACCCAAAAGTGGAGCATTTATTTGTATTATATATAATTATTTGAGTAAAATTATGTTCATATATTTTATTTAACTGTTTTCCTTATTATTTATTTTAAGAATTAATTTTGTTATTTCGGAATTACTCTCGACCTTTGAGGAAGGCGTGAACCATACTTTGGGAATGGGTAGATCTATGGGTAACCTTATGATGGAAGTAATTCGAGGTTTGTTTATGAGACCAAGGTTTTGCGCAATGGAATTGACAGGTGACACCGAGTCTTCAATCGGATTTTTAATATTTTCTAGTTTTGGGACCAATTCCTCGTCTCACCTTGGGCCTATGATCTTTGCAAGTTCTGAGGGCCTTTTCGATGTTATTATCTCGTCAATTGTTATTCTCAATTTTTTTTATATTGGACAGGTCTGCTGGCTCGCTTACCCATGAATAAGGGATGGTCAATTCTTTCGGAATAGCGAATTTGGTGATAATTATATAAAATTCGTTCATGCACTCGATCACCTGACTATTTTCGGTAACCTCACTGGGTAATATTGGTTTCTTTCTTAATTCGTAAAAGTACCCTGTGTCATTTGTAGCAATAAAGAGTTCTGTCTGAATCAACTTGTTTCCAGGAGGAGTATAAGTTTCACCGTTAGGAAATTGCTGGCTAATTCCTTGAACAAGAAGTTCCTGTATTATCCTCTTCCAACCGCCTCGGCCCATTGAATAACGTTTTTATCGTGCGCTTGTCTGTAGTATCTTATGGTTGTTGAATTCTGTACCTGAGTGGTTTTTATTTTCCTTCCTTTATCAATATAATATGCTGTGCAACAGCCGTACGATATGACAATAAGAAGGTTAACTTTCTCAAATTGCCGCCCTTCTGGCCTTAGATCAATTTGAAAAAGGTAAAATATTTGTTGTACGTGTGGTTTCGAGTCAGCGTGAATTTTCGTCCTCCTATCAATATAGCATGCTGTGTAACAGCCTTACGATATGATAATAGGACGGTTGACTTTATCAAATTGCCGCCCTTCTGGCCTTAGATCAATTTGAAAAAGGTGAAATATATTTTTTGTACATGTGGTTTCGTGTCAGCGTGAATTTTCGTCCTCCTATCAATATAGCATGCTGTGTAATAGCCTTACGATGTGATAATAGGATGGTTGACTTTATCAAATTGCCGCCCTTCTGGCCTTAGATCAATTTGAAAAAGGTGTGTGGTACGTGATGATTTTTTAACTTTCTTTTTATCAATACGCTGCAACCTCAGATGTGTCCGTATGAACAAAGGAAGAAAATGTTTCAAATCAATTTGAAAAAGTATTGTAACGTTCCACTTTTTGGGCCCCGTATTTTTATCAGGGGACCGATGGACGTTGGGTTCGGGACGAGCGAGAAATTATTTGTAGGCGATCGGTTGAAATATAAAATAAATCGTTTATTGAAATTATTCAGAAATGCGATACAAAAACAAATTGATGAAATTTTTCTTCTTGGCGTCGTTTATAAACGAGGGAGAGACAAAGCGTATCTCCTAACTTTGAGACTTCTAGTAAAAGATTCAGCAAATTAAATTCTTATTTAATTTTAGCTTACTTCGCTTTGTAATTAAATCTTTATTTGACACATTTGCGTGTTTGTTAATTCAATGGAATTAACTCGTGGTCGTACTTCTAATCTTCCAAACCTTAAATTCGCACCGTAAGTGCGAATCTCCGGCCGGGACCTCAGCCGAAACTTCCGCTTCCACGAGAGCTGCGTGGTTCGTGATGTCACCACCACCCCACCGGTACTCACTTCTGGGTCGGTTCCGTCGGGATACCTGACTATCCGTTCTAGCTACGGGGATGAGAAAACTAAGATGGCCGATGTCACCACCGGTTACTCCTAGTCTCTCGGATGGTACACTATCTATGCTAATGTCACCAAAAGCTGACAGGACCGGTAGGATAGAGGGTTCTGAATTACCTTCTCTCCGTCACCGTCGAGAAATAATAATTGCTTTCTAGGCGCCGTGCACCGCCTTATATACCCGTTGCTGGTGTTGCGCACGGCATGCTCGCTCTCCCTACCGAGCGCGAGTCCCCACTCGCGGGCTCTCCCACCGCGGTGTACTCGCGGCGCGCGCCGCGCGCGCTAGCGTGGGGCGACGTTCTAGAACGTTCTCGAACGTTCCAGACCGCTCTACCATAGGTGTATCAAGAGGGGGTTCCTCGGGTGCCCGGTTGCGTTGTTCAGGGCCGGCTCGAGCCCGGGGGACGACAAGCACGTCTCAGTATGTTATGTGGTAGTTATTATATTTTCTATTTATCAACACGCTGCAACCTCAGATGTATCCGTATGAATAAAGGAAGAAAATATTTTTAAATCAATTTGAAAACGTGAGAAACTTTGTTCGTTTGTATGTGTATTCCCCGAGTTGGCGTGTATAAAATTTCCGTCGCGGATCGTTTTCAGGAATATACTTAGGAGGTAGAAATTTTATCTCGAATTTAATAGGATAAAGCAAATATTTAATTCCGGTTTTCGGGTAAAGTTGAGAAGCCCGTGAGTTTTTCGTGATACAGTTATTATAATCTTTATCACTATTATCCTTCGAATTTCCTTGAGGATTATTTTTCCTTCTTCCCACTTCGCTTTTACTTGAAGTTTATTAATTGTTTACAGAAAGAGGGGGAAAAAAGGAAACAAAATGAAATAGTGTTCTAGTGCCTGAATATTAGCAGATTATTTTTTCCATTAGTTGGCAACATTCCTTGGATCCCGGACGAGCCCCCAAAAATTCTGTTACGTCAAAACTGCGGGATTTCCAATTTCCCTTTGCTTTGACGTAGTGTTACGTTGAGTACTATTGATACACGCTGGTGGGTGGGGGTAAACATTTTGAACAACAAAAATGTTGAATGGCCAATATCTCGAATTTTTAAGGTACACTGCTGTTCATGAATGCCTGGTTTTTCTGATTTTTTATCTTCCTGGATATCTTGCTCTATGTCTTCATGGGGTCGAAGATACCAAGGAAGTTATCCAGGAAGACCTCCCGGAAGCCATCCGGGAAGACATCCGGGAAGACATCTGGGAAGACATCCGGGAAGACATCCAGGAAGACGCAAGGAAATCCAGGCATTCATGAACAGCAGTGTACCGAAAACTTATATGTAGAAAGCTCAATCTTTCGAGCGACTTTGAAACATAAAAAAAAAATCGAGTATATAGAAGTAGAAATATATTTTTGTCGAAAATAAATATAAGAACGAACAAAATGTCAAACGCTAATACATCGCATTGCCTAATTTTCGAACACTTTACAACACGAGTGTTCACATTTTAGTATTGCGAACATTAAGAAAGGTTAAAATTTCGAATTTGTTAAAGCGAAGGACTAAAAAGGCGAACGGTAAAATAACGAATGCCCGAAAAATCGAACAATAAAAATAGCGAAAGACTGGTACGTTGAACGGTTAAAATAGCGAGACCTTACGAAAGTTAGGAACATATTTCTCATTCCTTAAGCTACCCAACAGAGCTGGCAGATGGCAGCTGCTAACCCGAGCCAAGGCCGAAATGCGGCGTAACCGTGCGCTGATGGGTTTCCCGTGTCGGCTAGCGGAGCCCCTTGCTCTGTCGTTGGGCCCGATCGAATTGAAAGAAAGGGAAAATCTTGCGCTGTTGACGGGTTAATCCACTAAGCAGGATAAAAACCTTATTCTCATTGACGTTCAGTTGGTGTTGTTATAGAACGAAATTACCGTTTTTGGCAACGAGCTGGATATAATTCCTACTTTTTATTCTTTCGATCGTACTCGTCAAGCAAAGAGTACATAGTTTTTAACTATATTAGGGTAAAAGTGGGGAATATGGCCCGGTCCATATATCATTGATTTACGTGTTAATCAAGGTGGGCCATATTCACCACTTTTACCCTATATAATAAATTTCGAAATATACTTTTTCTCCAATTCACCATTTTGGGCAAAAAATTATATTGTAACGATGGTCCAGCCAGAATATCATCTTTTCGCTGTGCATACTGGAACAACGATCCTCTCCACCGTCCTTTCTTTTCCCTGCGCCTTTTTCTCTCTCACGCGATTATCACACAGTGCAGCTGCCGCCGATATCTCTCCACCCGCCGCCGGTGCTAGTCGCACCGCCGTGCGCCCCGTCTTTTCTTAGAAGGACTCGAACGCCTATTCCTTATCCCCGCCTAAAATACACAATCCTATGCTCGACTATTGCATTTCCTTTTTCTCACCACTGACCACCTTCCAGGAATCCGAAACATCTGCCTTTTCCAGTATTTTCCGACTCCCAAATTCCTTCCCCACTATCTGAACTTTCCCACGGGATAGATCTATAAGTACGACCCTCCACCTAGGCTAGCCAGTTAGTAAGTCACCGAAGTTCTGTACGACAACGTCACTCTGCCAGTTTGTACTTTAATAAACGGTTCGAGCAGTTCACCAAGTGTAAACCGAGTCTTTCCTTCCTAAAACCGCGTTCTGTAGCCGAGTTGGCTACTCTAATAAAATAAATCAACGTTAAATAGTCAACCGCGACGTCACATTGGTGCTAAGTGTGGGGTAGTCAACTCAAAGTGCTGGGAACATAGGAACGATCGACGACACGAAGAATCTGCGAGAATCGACAAAGTCAACACTGGATTCACGAAAACCATCGGTGAGTAATAATCTGAATTCTGAAAGTGATTCCGTGACTACCGATTCTATGTCGATCACGAACATAACGCAATCGCTCAAGGCCGCAATAAACAAGATGGGCGAGCAACAGAATAACCAGATCGATAATTCGCAAGAACGACTATCGCGAGTTGAAAGTGTCGCATCCGGCCTCGATTTAGAAGAGATAACACCGAAAGAGGCAATAGAGCTCATTAAAGAATTCGATGGGAAAAATCTCGGCGTCGAGGGATTTATTAGCTCTATCGAGGATGTGCGACAGCAAGTTGCACGGCAGGACTACCTTCGCCGTTTAATAATCGCGAAAAGAATCGTCGGCGACGCGGCACGCGAACTTCAGGAATACGATATCGGCACCTACGACAAACTTTATGAGGGCCTTCGGATTTTGTTCGGGAACTTGCAACCGGTTAGTGTTTACCGCGACAAACGTTCTCGCATGTTTCAAGGCCGGAATGAGACCGTCTCGAAATTCACAAACAGATTTCTCGAAATTCAAAATCAAGTGCTAGCGGTTCTCGCGAATTCCACCACGGACGAAGATAAACGCAGGTTTATAATTGAGTACGAGAGAGAACAGGGACTCGAACAGTACCTGCTGGGACTAAGAAGAGAAATATCATCGGAAGTACGAGCGCAACGACCAACTAACATCCGGTCAGCGATAGCGAAGGCTCAGGCTTCAGAGGCCTATGATTTCACCAGAGAGACAATGACTCGGAATCTCAACGCTGCCGATAGGAATTCAACAACCGCTCCTCGTCGCCACACACAGCCAGCTCCTAGACCATCCACAACCTCGTCAGAAGCACGACGATCTTCAGTGACCTGCCACTACTGCAAGCGTATTGGACACATCGAACGAGACTGCCGCACAAAGGTACGAGATTCGGAAAATCGCGGCAACCCCTCCGCACAGACGTCGGGTTTTCGAAGGGACACGCCTCAACCTCGCCCTCCGCCAAAAGTGAACCACGTGCCACAAGAGCAGACCTTGGAAAAGGAGGAAGAGGACTACCGAAGATTAACGCCATCGGATCAGACAAGCGAGTGGTCAAAGTACCAATGCGAGGAACAGGAAGAACGGGAAGATTTTTATTAGATACCGGGTCAGCTATCAATTTATTGAAAAAAGGGATGTTGACAGAGAAATCGCTAGTCAACAAAAAGGTCAACACGAAATTCACAATGGGCAATGAAGAACATGAATCATTGTTCATTACACAGCAGGAATTTGAAGGACAAAAACAGATTTTTCACGTGATACCCGACGATTTCCCCCTCTTAGAGGACGGACTCGTCGGTATCCCGTTCATGAAACAGTACCAAACCGTCATAGGTATCGGCCCGCAGGACTATCTAAAGTTTAATGAACAGAGATTCGATTTCGAACCGGATGAGATAACCATTCCAGCCAGAACTATCTACTGGATTCAAACTCGTACGGATATCAAAAACGGACCAGCTATTACAGCTGAAGAAAATTCAGAAGCGATCGTGCCTTGCGTTTTCGAAGCCAAGGACTACCAGGCCCGAGTGCCGGTAATAAACGACTCGGAAGAACCCAGGAGGGTCACAATACCATTGCTGCGCGGGATCCCGCTGGACGGAATTACCGCTTCGCCTTCGAGGGAACGCCAAGACGTAACACCGCGCGCAGCAAACATTTACTACATCGAAAGTCAGAATACCGCTGGTCGAATCCGAAACTTGAAAGAAAACGTGCGACTCGAACACGTGCCACCGGACCAAGCGGAGCAGGTATGGGACATCATCTCTTCCTTCCCAGACGTCTTCGCGCTACCTGGAGACCCTCTACCGGGTACAAAGGCGGTCAAACATCGCATTATCACCAGCGACGATCTGCCAATAAACGTGAAGCAATACAGGTACCCGCCAGCACACAAGGAGGAAATCGACCAGCAGGTGAATGAAATGCTGCAGCAAGAGCTCATTGAACCAAGCGATTCACCGTACAACGCTCCACTGTGGGTTGTACCAAAAAAATCCGATGCATCAGGGAAAAAGAAATGGAGAATCGTCATCGATTTCCGAAAACTGAACGAGAAATCAGCTCACGACGCCTATCCTCTCCCGTGCATCGACGAAATATTAGACCAACTAGGGAGAGCAAAATATTTCTCTGCCTTCGATTTGGCTTCCGGCTTTCATCAAATCGCTATGGACGCGCGAGACAAGCAAAAAACAGCGTTCTCTACACCTTCAGGACACTATCATTATAATCGAATGCCCTTCGGCCTGAAGAATGCGCCGGCAACATTTCAAAGAATGATGAACAATGCGTTACGTGGTCTTATAGGCAACGCATGCTTCGTTTATCTCGACGACATAATTGTCTACGGTAACACACTCGAGGAACACAACAAAAAAATGACTGACGTCTTTAAGCAACTACGTGCAGCAGATTTGAAACTCCAGCCGGACAAGTGTGAATTCCTTCGGCCAGAACTGGAGTTCTTGGGGCACGTAATATCAGAAAATGGTGTACAACCAAACCCAGCAAAAATTAAAGCTGTAAAAGAATTTCCGCGACCCAAGGATCCTAAAGCAATTAAACGTTTCTTAGGACTTGCGGGATATTACAGGAAATTTATAAAAGACTTCAGCAAGACTGCGAAACCGCTGACGGAACTTTTAAAGATGGGAGCTACCTGGGTCTGGACAGAGAAGGAAGAACAAGCCTTCAACCTATTACGCACGGCGCTCACGACCGCTCCCGTGCTACAATACCCGGACTTCTCCGAACCTTTCATTTTGACCACCGACGCTAGTAACTTCGCCCTCGGTGCCGTCTTATCACAGGGAACAATCGGTAAGGACCGACCTGTAGCCTACGCATCGAGAACCCTAAATAAAGCGGAGCAGCGATACTCCACCACCGAGAAAGAAATGCTTGCGATAAGCTGGGCAGCAAAACACTTCCGTCAGTACTTGTATGGAAAACACTTCCAGATTGTCACTGACCACAAACCGCTTATCTGGATCCTGAAGGCTACTGACCCTCCTACCAACAGTCGTCTGATGAGACTCCGGATGAAGCTTGAGGAGTACGAATATGAACCCATCTACAAAAAAGGTTCGCTTAACACTAACGACGATGCTCTCTCCCGGATTTATGCTGTGACCACCCGAGGTCAACAACGGGCGATCGCACAAGACACAGCCGCAAAAGACATCAGCAGCATCAGCAACAACGTAGGAGAAGACTCTATAACCGAGAACCTGGAAGAGGAGCCACCTCTGTACATGGAATTCGAGTTGTGCGATAAAATCCCACTAGTTCCTGAAATCAGCGAAGATCTTCCACCGAGGGATACTCCAGCACTGAAAATAGTGGATTCACCGACAGACGCTGCAGACTGCCTGTACATCGATTTTACGGAGGACGAAATCGACTGGTACAACCGGATTTGCACTGCACTAACCAAGGTGGTTAAGCCGATAAAAATCTACTTGGGCTGCGAACATTTAAGTGCTCACCCCGGAACGAAGAGCCGAATTAAACAAATAATCAATTTCATCTGGGCATAGAGGAACGACCGACCGTCCCTATATTTCTTTGACAGGGAAGTCTATGAGCCAGGTACCGAGGAAGAACGTCAGCGCATCATAAAAGAACACCATGGGACCAAGGCCACTGGAAATTTCGGCGTAGCCAAAACTCTCGACCGCGTAAAAACTATTGCTACCTGACCGAACATGCCAAAAGACATCGAAGACTACATCCGAAGATGCGACACTTGCCAGAAAATCAAGTTGGTCCGCATACGTCCACAGGCGGAGGCTGTAATCACGGATACGCCTGAACGACCAAACGATAAAATCGCTTTGGACCTCGTCGGACCCATCCCTGAATCGAGCGATGGTTACAAGTATATATTATCGGTACAGGATCAACTCACGAAATACATTACCCTTATTCCGCTCAAAACTCAAGACGCTAGAGCAACAGTCGACGCTCTGGTTCAACACTTCATTTACATTCACGGCGCACCGAAAAAGATTCTTACTGATGGAGGCCGTAACTTTATCAGTCAGACATTTAAACACATGGAAAAACTCTTTAAGATCTCTCACATGACAACAACTACGTTTCACCCTCAAAGCAACGGGAGTCTCGAGGGAGCCCATGGACCAATAAAGGAACAGATAAAAGCTCTCATCTACGATCACCACGAGGACTGGGACAAGAAGCTGAAATTCGTCTCCATGGCTTACAACACTGCGAAGCAAGAAGGCATCGGACTCACGCCTTTCGAAATGCAGTTCGGGCGAAAGCCAAATGTTCCGAACAGCATCCCCATCCACCGCACAAACGCCACGATCGACGAATACTTCGAGGGACTTCGCGCAGACCACGAGCGAATCTTGAAGAAAGGACGCGATCATCTCGTCGCAGCAAAGGAACGTTACAAGTTAACGCAAGATGCTAACATCCGTCGACCTGCACCTATCTTTAATGAGGGCGACGAAGTTCTGGTCGCCCAAGAAAGAGATAAGTCCCCACTCGCGCCGAAGTGGGAAGGGCCTGCGATCATACTTAATCGAACATCAGACGTTAATTATGAAATACTACTCCGTAAAAGAAGAAAACCGATCCACGTCAATAAACTTAAACCTTATTATAAAAACTAATAGCTTGTTTGTTTAGGTCATGCCATTACTTCTGCTCCTACTGCTAGGAACATCTGCAAAACTGTTTCAAATGAAACCAATCTCCGAAGCCGTCAGCCTCGAATATTTAAGAGATGAGATGATGTTCCACAAGACCTTGACCATGGCGAACTACGTCGACCCCACCAAGATGAACGGTTGAACATCGCCCAAACATTATCGCCCGTGTGTAACCGCACACAAGACAGCAAGATTGGATTATGTATCAGTTTACAATATTTACTATACCAACAATAATTGCTTCCATTTGAATACCACCGATCATATCGGCTGCAATATAACACTCTGTAAGATGTACCAGTAGACATAATCTCAGTTATACGAAAGCCTAGAAAATCCTTTTTATATTGTAAGGATTTTCTAATCTAAGGGGGGAGGTGTAACGATGGTCCAGCCAGAATATCATCTTTTCGCTGTGCATACTGGAACAACGATCCTCTCCACCGTCCTTTCTTTTCCCTGCGCCTTTTTCTCTCTCACGCGATTATCACACAGTGCCGCCGATATCTCTCCACCCGCCGCCGGTGCTAGTCGCACCGCCGTGCGCCCCGCCTTTTCTTAGAAGGACTCGAACGCCTATTCCTTATCCCCGCCTAAAATACACAATCCTATGCTCGACTATTGCATTCCCTTTTTCTCACCACTGACCACCTTCCAGGAATCCGAAACATCTGCCTTTTCCAGTATTTTCCGACTCCCAAATTCCTTCCCCACTATCTGAACTTTCCCACGGGATAGATCTATAAGTACGACCCTCCACCTAGGCTAGCCAGTTAGTAAGTCACCGAAGTTCTGTACGACAACGTCACTCTGCCAGTTTGTACTTTAATAAACGGTTCGAGCAGTTCACCAAGTGTAAACCGAGTCTTTCCTTCCTAAAACCGCGTTCTGTAGCCGAGTTGGCTACTCTAATAAAATAAATCAACGTTAAATAGTCAACCGCGACGTCACAATATATAATCACGAATAACATATTTTAGAAAAATTTAAGACGCGTCCAATGTCCTTCAAATTTAACATGCTGAGTGGTTAATAAGATTCCCTATCTAGATTCCCTATCTAGACTCCTCATTAGATGTATCTGGCTGTAACTGATCATCGAGTTGTTTACAGACACAAGTAGGAGGTGAAGGCAAACTAAGGCATTATCTTGCCGTTATCCATGAATAAGAGTTTATTATAAATCTTTTTTTATACAGCAACGGCCCCTATTGCCATTAACGATATTAGTTGATTCGATGTTAAATAATCGGAAATTTTATTAATTGAAATTTGATTTCCGAATTATTTCAAGTATCCCAATATATCGTATCCCAAGTTTTTATGACAGATTAACGCCTTTGTCACCAAGATATATTTATTACAAGAAAAATTAATTTTTTGCGTCAATTAACCAGTTAATTGAAAAACTCGATAACTTGTTCACGTGTGATCAAGTTATCACGTGTGATCAAGATCTCACGAAGAACGTGAACTTTCCCTGAATGAAAGTTTCAGAAATTCGGAAGATCTTTCAAAATGTCTGCATAAAGCTGTTTGGGCCAAAAAGCGTTTCGGTTCGAACGCTATAAAACTTTTATACTTTGGAGGCAAAGACGTACTGAATCGTTTGCATTTTTTTTTTTATTTTGCAACCTTGTGGTTTTTTTTAGTAATGCGTGTACAAAGCTACATTCTTATGTAGCCGTTTAAACCGTGTTCTTATGATAGCGTGGAAACGTTTTTCGGAAATCGGTCGGTAACGACAGAACGTAGCGATTTACTGCCCTTCGTTTGCGCTGTATATGTGCCTAGAGGACCTCTGGTCCTGCAGTACAATAAATCTATCTATCTATCTATCTGATTTCGATGAGATTCGAATAAAAAATCTACTACAGCGAAGAGCATAGTATTAGACAGATTGTCTTTAAATTTTATTAAGATGCACGGTTTTTTTCTGAGACAAATTTAATAAACCGAAACTATCTCTGCCTATCCGTTTGCGTTGTCTGCGTTTCTCACTCGCACACTGACTAACGTAGTCCGTGGAGACCCCTCCCGCGATTTTGGGCCTAGCATTTTTAAGAGCATGTGCAATATTGATTATTGATTATGAACAGTTTTTGATACCGACTGAGCCCGGCATGGACGGAGAGGGAGGTGTTTCATATGGCATTAAGTTATGACTGCATTCATCAACAAAATTTAGAGAATACAACTATTTTTTAAAATATTGTTTCGGAATAGTTCACGTAAATATGCAGCAACTGATGCATTTGGATTCCGTAGCTTCTCAGTTGTTTCGCGTGTACGGGTACAATTAAAAAATGGTATTCCGTTTTCGAAACATTGCGAACAAATACGGACACATCGATGCAATAATTTCGAAGAGGCTTGCTGTAATGCATCTTCATTTCGGTATATAATTTCGCTTTTCGAATACATTTTACGGTTTTGAGAATAGAACAAGCTCTTATCCGGAGCGCTTGTTAGCTTGGGGTCCCAGCCGCATACTTGATTGATTGATTATTTATAAAAAATGACAAAAAGCTGCGCTTTGTTGCAACAGACAGTATCATCTGTCCTTCGTCTTCATACATCGTGCTGCGCGTTCCGTTTTCATATAGACGAGCGACAAAAATTAGGTGTATATATTTTATGTGTAGAAGCCTGCAAAACACAGCATTCTAGTAGTAGTTATGTGATATTACTACCTAAAGATTTGCGACCCCTTTCTATTTATCACAATTTGACTTGATAATCTGTTTCAAGATTTGTCCATATCTCCATGAGAATGATTACAAATTCATTCTGAAAATTAGGTTTCTTAGTACGATTGAAATTCATTTTTCATTTTGAAAAAAATTTAGCACTTCTGAGCCGACTATTTGAAAGTAATTGAAGAGATTAAATCGCAAGCCTTATAGGATCAACCATACCAACATTTGTTATGAACGGAATGAGACTTTCCGCAGTAAGTTCCGTACAGCAGTACAATTCGAAAATTGAGCCAGTAAAAATTGGATTCTGAAACACAGTTCATCGAGAACAATTTTTTTTCTTTCTACTTTTCACTTGTAGTTTTCAGAATGCAGCGCTGAACCGAAACGACTACGAAAGGTCTCAATCTCTTCGTAACAAGATTCTTTTTGATTTGAGTATAGTAATTTCCGTTACTGGATCTATCACAAAAGCTACGGATCAAATTAAGTAAGAAATTGGTTCCCATATGAAAATTTGCAATATCAATAAAAAATATACATTCTGTGCAGGGCCTTGGAATAACACCTCATATACGCAGACCCTAAAGCATTTTGATTCAACAAGTGAAAAATAGAAAAATATTGTCATCCATGAACTGTGTTACATTATTATTATTTCATGAAATAATTAATCGTAAAATTTTAATCAATCACACAATAATTTTGTCGCGCAGTTCATCGAAGCCAATTTTTGTTCCATATTTTACTTACCATAGCTTTCAGATTTATTCCACCGATCCAAAGTGGTTACGCAAACTATTCTCTATTTTTTATGTTTATAATTTCATAAAGCATCTTATTTCAAAGAGACTGAGACCTTGCATGGTAATGATGACACAGCGGTGCATTATGAAATCTACGACAAGTGTAAATTAGAAAAATATTGTCTTCCATGAAATAATGAATCTGGAAATTTTAATCATGGAAAGAATAATTATGCAGCACAGTTCATCGAAGACAATTTTTTTACATAATGTCTGTACCGTTGTTTTCAGATTTATTCCACTGGACCAAATTGATTGCGCAGAGCATTCTCTATTTTTTATGTGCACCATTTCATAAAGCATCTTATTTCAAAGAGATTGAGACCTTGCATGGTAATGATGACACAGCGGTGCATTATGAAACCTACGACAAGTGAAAATTAGAAAAATATTGTCTTCCATGAAATAATGAATCTGGAAATTTTAATCATGGAAAGAATAATTATGCAGCACAGTTCATCGAAGACAATTTTTTTTCCATATTTTACTTACCATCGCTTTCAGATTTATTCCACTGAACCAAAGTGATTGCGCAAGATCTCATTCTCTTCTTGTCAAAATGCTTTATAGTCTGAGTATAGGAATTCTTATTCTAAGCCCATGCGTAGAGTACATGGTCGTTGGTATTAAAAAATTTCATTTGTGCACCATTTTTCTGTTACACAATTTATTCTGTAACTTCTGCGATAGAGCTGGTGATGGAAGCTCCCATAAAGAACCATAGGTCGGACCATAAAGATTCTTGTTATGAAGAGAATGATTCTTTGCACAGTCACTACGGTTCAGTGATGCAATCTAAAAGCTATGGCAAGAACAAGTGGAAAAATATTGCCATCAATGAACTGTGTTACAGAATCATAATTTTTTTGTGTAAAGTCTTTCAAATTCATTGTTTCATGGAATAATTTTAATGTAAGTAGTTCACCAGTGACAATATTTTTCCATTTTTTACTTGTGGTAGCTTTCAGATTGCATCACTAAACCAAAGTGATTCCACGGGGTATCATTCTGTTCGTAACAAGATTCTTTACGGTCTGAGTATAGGAATTTCCATTAATGGCTCCATCGCAAATATTATAGAATAAATGACGTAAGAAAGTGGTTCTTAAATAAAAATTTACTATAGAAACGAGTATATATTCTATGTAGGATATTAAAGAAAAATATAACTACCGGGGTGATGGGGGCTAAACGGGCACAACTTTAACTTTCTTATAAACAGCTTGTTTTAGTTTTTTGATGTTCCTTACATAAGAAAATTGTGGAAAATAAGTAAAATTATTCATGAAACAATATATATATATATATATATATATCTCGATCGAATTGAAATATTTTAAGACATTTTTACAGAACGTTCTTTCCAAAATTAGTTGAGCATGTTCATTTTATCCCAAAAATGTTGAGCTAATTAATTTTTTGTTTCCTCATAGTGGAAGTCGTTTTCTTTTTAAAAACACGAGATTTTAATGTCACAGTACTTAAAATAGCGCAGGACGTTGAGAAATGTAATTTTTGGCTGGTGTCCGGATGTGTGTGTGCGCGCGTGTGCGTGGGCACACACATCCGCAGAATGTGTGTGTGCGTGTGCACAGAATTTGACAATAAGTCAAATTCTTTATGCAAAAAATATATATCGGTCCAAACGCAATTTTTTTAAGAACATTTGTACGGAAAAAATGTTCAGCTAATTAATTTTGCTTCCTCATAGAGGAAGCTTTGTGATGGTGAAAAAAAATTTTTTCAAGATTTTAATGAAAATGTGTTCAGAATGTGTGCGTGTGCGTGTGCGTGTGCGTGTGCGTGTGCGTGTGCGTGTGCGTGTGCGTGTGCGTGTGCGTGTGCGTGTGCGTGTGCGTGTGCGTGTGCGTGTGCGTGTGCGTGTGCGTGTGCGTGTGCGTGTGCGTGTGCGTGTGCGTGTGCGTGTGCGTGTGCGTGTGCGTGTGCGTGTGCGTGTGCGTGTGCGTGTGCGTGTGCGTGTGCGTGTGCGTGTGCGTGTGCGTGTGCGTGTGCGTGTGCGTGTGCGTGTGCGTGTGCGTGTGCGTGTGCGTGTGCGTGTGCGTGTGCGTGTGCGTGTGCGTGTGCGTGTGCGTGTGCGTGTGCGTGTGCGTGTGCGTGTGCGTGTGCGTGTGCGTGTGCGTGTGCGTGTGCGTGTGCGTGTGCGTGTGCGTGTGCGTGTGCGTGTGCGTGTGCGTGTGCGTGTGCGTGTGCGTGTGCGTGTGCGTGTGCGTGTGCGTGTGCGTGTGCGTGTGCGTGTGCGTGTGCGTGTGCGTGTGCGTGTGCGTGTGCGTGTGCGTGTGCGTGTGCGTGTGCGTGTGCGTGTGCGTGTGCGTGTGCGTGTGCGTGTGCGTGTGCGTGTGCGTGTGCGTGTGCGTGTGCGTGTGCGTGTGCGTGTGCGTGTGCGTGTGCGTGTGCGTGTGCGTGTGCGTGTGCGTGTGCGTGTGCGTGTGCGTGTGCGTGTGCGTGTGCGTGTGCGTGTGCGTGTGCGTGTGCGTGTGCGTGTGCGTGTGCGTGTGCGTGTGCGTGTGCGTGTGCGTGTGCGTGTGCGTGTGCGTGTGCGTGTGCGTGTGCGTGTGCGTGTGCGTGTGCGTGTGCGTGTGCGTGTGCGTGTGCGTGTGCGTGTGCGTGTGCGTGTGCGTGTGCGTGTGCGTGTGCGTGTGCGTGTGCGTGTGCGTGTGCGTGTGCGTGTGCGTGTGCGTGTGCGTGTGCGTGTGCGTGTGCGTGTGCGTGTGCGTGTGCGTGTGCGTGTGCGTGTGCGTGTGCGTGTGCGTGTGCGTGTGCGTGTGCGTGTGCGTGTGCGTGTGCGTGTGCGTGTGCGTGTGCGTGTGCGTGTGCGTGTGCGTGTGCGTGTGCGTGTGCGTGTGCGTGTGCGTGTGCGTGTGCGTGTGCGTGTGCGTGTGCGTGTGCGTGTGCGTGTGCGTGTGCGTGTGCGTGTGCGTGTGCGTGTGCGTGTGCGTGTGCGTGTGCGTGTGCGTGTGCGTGTGCGTGTGCGTGTGCGTGTGCGTGTGCGTGTGCGTGTGCGTGTGCGTGTGCGTGTGCGTGTGCGTGTGCGTGTGCGTGTGCGTGTGCGTGTGCGTGTGCGTGTGCGTGTGCGTGTGCGTGTGCGTGTGCGTGTGCGTGTGCGTGTGCGTGTGCGTGTGCGTGTGCGTGTGCGTGTGCGTGTGCGTGTGCGTGTGCGTGTGCGTGTGCGTGTGCGTGTGCGTGTGCGTGTGCGTGTGCGTGTGCGTGTGCGTGTGCGTGTGCGTGTGCGTGTGCGTGTGCGTGTGCGTGTGCGTGTGCGTGTGCGTGTGCGTGTGCGTGTGCGTGTGCGTGTGCGTGTGCGTGTGCGTGTGCGTGTGCGTGTGCGTGTGCGTGTGCGTGTGCGTGTGCGTGTGCGTGTGCGTGTGCGTGTGCGTGTGCGTGTGCGTGTGCGTGTGCGTGTGCGTGTGCGTGTGCGTGTGCGTGTGCGTGTGCGTGTGCGTGTGCGTGTGCGTGTGCGTGTGCGTGTGCGTGTGCGTGTGCGTGTGCGTGTGCGTGTGCGTGTGCGTGTGCGTGTGCGTGTGCGTGTGCGTGTGCGTGTGCGTGTGCGTGTGCGTGTGCGTGTGCGTGTGCGTGTGCGTGTGCGTGTGCGTGTGCGTGTGCGTGTGCGTGTGCGTGTGCGTGTGCGTGTGCGTGTGCGTGTGCGTGTGCGTGTGCGTGTGCGTGTGCGTGTGCGTGTGCGTGTGCGTGTGCGTGTGCGTGTGCGTGTGCGTGTGCGTGTGCGTGTGCGTGTGCGTGTGCGTGTGCGTGTGCGTGTGCGTGTGCGTGTGCGTGTGCGTGTGCGTGTGCGTGTGCGTGTGCGTGTGCGTGTGCGTGTGCGTGTGCGTGTGCGTGTGCGTGTGCGTGTGCGTGTGCGTGTGCGTGTGCGTGTGCGTGTGCGTGTGCGTGTGCGTGTGCGTGTGCGTGTGCGTGTGCGTGTGCGTGTGCGTGTGCGTGTGCGTGTGCGTGTGCGTGTGCGTGTGCGTGTGCGTGTGCGTGTGCGTGTGCGTGTGCGTGTGCGTGTGCGTGTGCGTGTGCGTGTGCGTGTGCGTGTGCGTGTGCGTGTGCGTGTGCGTGTGCGTGTGCGTGTGCGTGTGCGTGTGCGTGTGCGTGTGCGTGTGCGTGTGCGTGTGCGTGTGCGTGTGCGTGTGCGTGTGCGTGTGCGTGTGCGTGTGCGTGTGCGTGTGCGTGTGCGTGTGCGTGTGCGTGTGCGTGTGCGTGTGCGTGTGCGTGTGCGTGTGCGTGTGCGTGTGCGTGTGCGTGTGCGTGTGCGTGTGCGTGTGCGTGTGCGTGTGCGTGTGCGTGTGCGTGTGCGTGTGCGTGTGCGTGTGCGTGTGCGTGTGCGTGTGCGTGTGCGTGTGCGTGTGCGTGTGCGTGTGCGTGTGCGTGTGCGTGTGCGTGTGCGTGTGCGTGTGCGTGTGCGTGTGCGTGTGCGTGTGCGTGTGCGTGTGCGTGTGCGTGTGCGTGTGCGTGTGCGTGTGCGTGTGCGTGTGCGTGTGCGTGTGCGTGTGCGTGTGCGTGTGCGTGTGCGTGTGCGTGTGCGTGTGCGTGTGCGTGTGCGTGTGCGTGTGCGTGTGCGTGTGCGTGTGCGTGTGCGTGTGCGTGTGCGTGTGCGTGTGCGTGTGCGTGTGCGTGTGCGTGTGCGTGTGCGTGTGCGTGTGCGTGTGCGTGTGCGTGTGCGTGTGCGTGTGCGTGTGCGTGTGCGTGTGCGTGTGCGTGTGCGTGTGCGTGTGCGTGTGCGTGTGCGTGTGCGTGTGCGTGTGCGTGTGCGTGTGCGTGTGCGTGTGCGTGTGCGTGTGCGTGTGCGTGTGCGTGTGCGTGTGCGTGTGCGTGTGCGTGTGCGTGTGCGTGTGCGTGTGCGTGTGCGTGTGCGTGTGCGTGTGCGTGTGCGTGTGCGTGTGCGTGTGCGTGTGCGTGTGCGTGTGCGTGTGCGTGTGCGTGTGCGTGTGCGTGTGCGTGTGCGTGTGCGTGTGCGTGTGCGTGTGCGTGTGCGTGTGCGTGTGCGTGTGCGTGTGCGTGTGCGTGTGCGTGTGCGTGTGCGTGTGCGTGTGCGTGTGCGTGTGCGTGTGCGTGTGCGTGTGCGTGTGCGTGTGCGTGTGCGTGTGCGTGTGCGTGTGCGTGTGCGTGTGCGTGTGCGTGTGCGTGTGCGTGTGCGTGTGCGTGTGCGTGTGCGTGTGCGTGTGCGTGTGCGTGTGCGTGTGCGTGTGCGTGTGCGTGTGCGTGTGCGTGTGCGTGTGCGTGTGCGTGTGCGTGTGCGTGTGCGTGTGCGTGTGCGTGTGCGTGTGCGTGTGCGTGTGCGTGTGCGTGTGCGTGTGCGTGTGCGTGTGCGTGTGCGTGTGCGTGTGCGTGTGCGTGTGCGTGTGCGTGTGCGTGTGCGTGTGCGTGTGCGTGTGCGTGTGCGTGTGCGTGTGCGTGTGCGTGTGCGTGTGCGTGTGCGTGTGCGTGTGCGTGTGCGTGTGCGTGTGCGTGTGCGTGTGCGTGTGCGTGTGCGTGTGCGTGTGCGTGTGCGTGTGCGTGTGCGTGTGCGTGTGCGTGTGCGTGTGCGTGTGCGTGTGCGTGTGCGTGTGCGTGTGCGTGTGCGTGTGCGTGTGCGTGTGCGTGTGCGTGTGCGTGTGCGTGTGCGTGTGCGTGTGCGTGTGCGTGTGCGTGTGCGTGTGCGTGTGCGTGTGCGTGTGCGTGTGCGTGTGCGTGTGCGTGTGCGTGTGCGTGTGCGTGTGCGTGTGCGTGTGCGTGTGCGTGTGCGTGTGCGTGTGCGTGTGCGTGTGCGTGTGCGTGTGCGTGTGCGTGTGCGTGTGCGTGTGCGTGTGCGTGTGCGTGTGCGTGTGCGTGTGCGTGTGCGTGTGCGTGTGCGTGTGCGTGTGCGTGTGCGTGTGCGTGTGCGTGTGCGTGTGCGTGTGCGTGTGCGTGTGCGTGTGCGTGTGCGTGTGCGTGTGCGTGTGCGTGTGCGTGTGCGTGTGCGTGTGCGTGTGCGTGTGCGTGTGCGTGTGCGTGTGCGTGTGCGTGTGCGTGTGCGTGTGCGTGTGCGTGTGCGTGTGCGTGTGCGTGTGCGTGTGCGTGTGCGTGTGCGTGTGCGTGTGCGTGTGCGTGTGCGTGTGCGTGTGCGTGTGCGTGTGCGTGTGCGTGTGCGTGTGCGTGTGCGTGTGCGTGTGCGTGTGCGTGTGCGTGTGCGTGTGCGTGTGCGTGTGCGTGTGCGTGTGCGTGTGCGTGTGCGTGTGCGTGTGCGTGTGCGTGTGCGTGTGCGTGTGCGTGTGCGTGTGCGTGTGCGTGTGCGTGTGCGTGTGCGTGTGCGTGTGCGTGTGCGTGTGCGTGTGCGTGTGCGTGTGCGTGTGCGTGTGCGTGTGCGTGTGCGTGTGCGTGTGCGTGTGCGTGTGCGTGTGCGTGTGCGTGTGCGTGTGCGTGTGCGTGTGCGTGTGCGTGTGCGTGTGCGTGTGCGTGTGCGTGTGCGTGTGCGTGTGCGTGTGCGTGTGCGTGTGCGTGTGCGTGTGCGTGTGCGTGTGCGTGTGCGTGTGCGTGTGCGTGTGCGTGTGCGTGTGCGTGTGCGTGTGCGTGTGCGTGTGCGTGTGCGTGTGCGTGTGCGTGTGCGTGTGCGTGTGCGTGTGCGTGTGCGTGTGCGTGTGCGTGTGCGTGTGCGTGTGCGTGTGCGTGTGCGTGTGCGTGTGCGTGTGCGTGTGCGTGTGCGTGTGCGTGTGCGTGTGCGTGTGCGTGTGCGTGTGCGTGTGCGTGTGCGTGTGCGTGTGCGTGTGCGTGTGCGTGTGCGTGTGCGTGTGCGTGTGCGTGTGCGTGTGCGTGTGCGTGTGCGTGTGCGTGTGCGTGTGCGTGTGCGTGTGCGTGTGCGTGTGCGTGTGCGTGTGCGTGTGCGTGTGCGTGTGCGTGTGCGTGTGCGTGTGCGTGTGCGTGTGCGTGTGCGTGTGCGTGTGCGTGTGCGTGTGCGTGTGCGTGTGCGTGTGCGTGTGCGTGTGCGTGTGCGTGTGCGTGTGCGTGTGCGTGTGCGTGTGCGTGTGCGTGTGCGTGTGCGTGTGCGTGTGCGTGTGCGTGTGCGTGTGCGTGTGCGTGTGCGTGTGCGTGTGCGTGTGCGTGTGCGTGTGCGTGTGCGTGTGCGTGTGCGTGTGCGTGTGCGTGTGCGTGTGCGTGTGCGTGTGCGTGTGCGTGTGCGTGTGCGTGTGCGTGTGCGTGTGCGTGTGCGTGTGCGTGTGCGTGTGCGTGTGCGTGTGCGTGTGCGTGTGCGTGTGCGTGTGCGTGTGCGTGTGCGTGTGCGTGTGCGTGTGCGTGTGCGTGTGCGTGTGCGTGTGCGTGTGCGTGTGCGTGTGCGTGTGCGTGTGCGTGTGCGTGTGCGTGTGCGTGTGCGTGTGCGTGTGCGTGTGCGTGTGCGTGTGCGTGTGCGTGTGCGTGTGCGTGTGCGTGTGCGTGTGCGTGTGCGTGTGCGTGTGCGTGTGCGTGTGCGTGTGCGTGTGCGTGTGCGTGTGCGTGTGCGTGTGCGTGTGCGTGTGCGTGTGCGTGTGCGTGTGCGTGTGCGTGTGCGTGTGCGTGTGCGTGTGCGTGTGCGTGTGCGTGTGCGTGTGCGTGTGCGTGTGCGTGTGCGTGTGCGTGTGCGTGTGCGTGTGCGTGTGCGTGTGCGTGTGCGTGTGCGTGTGCGTGTGCGTGTGCGTGTGCGTGTGCGTGTGCGTGTGCGTGTGCGTGTGCGTGTGCGTGTGCGTGTGCGTGTGCGTGTGCGTGTGCGTGTGCGTGTGCGTGTGCGTGTGCGTGTGCGTGTGCGTGTGCGTGTGCGTGTGCGTGTGCGTGTGCGTGTGCGTGTGCGTGTGCGTGTGCGTGTGCGTGTGCGTGTGCGTGTGCGTGTGCGTGTGCGTGTGCGTGTGCGTGTGCGTGTGCGTGTGCGTGTGCGTGTGCGTGTGCGTGTGCGTGTGCGTGTGCGTGTGCGTGTGCGTGTGCGTGTGCGTGTGCGTGTGCGTGTGCGTGTGCGTGTGCGTGTGCGTGTGCGTGTGCGTGTGCGTGTGCGTGTGCGTGTGCGTGTGCGTGTGCGTGTGCGTGTGCGTGTGCGTGTGCGTGTGCGTGTGCGTGTGCGTGTGCGTGTGCGTGTGCGTGTGCGTGTGCGTGTGCGTGTGCGTGTGCGTGTGCGTGTGCGTGTGCGTGTGCGTGTGCGTGTGCGTGTGCGTGTGCGTGTGCGTGTGCGTGTGCGTGTGCGTGTGCGTGTGCGTGTGCGTGTGCGTGTGTGTGTGTGTGGTGTGCGTGTGCGTGTGCGTGTGCGTGTGCGTGTGCGTGTGCGTGTGCGTGTGCGTGTGCGTGTGCGTGTGCGTGTGCGTGTGCGTGTGCGTGTGCGTGTGCGTGTGCGTGTGCGTGTGCGTGTGCGTGTGCGTGTGCGTGTGCGTGTGCGTGTGCGTGTGCGTGTGCGTGTGCGTGTGCGTGTGCGTGTGCGTGTGCGTGTGCGTGTGCGTGTGCGTGTGCGTGTGCGTGTGCGTGTGCGTGTGCGTGTGCGTGTGCGTGTGCGTGTGCGTGTGCGTGTGCGTGTGCGTGTGCGTGTGCGTGTGCGTGTGCGTGTGCGTGTGCGTGTGCGTGTGCGTGTGCGTGTGCGTGTGCGTGTGCGTGTGCGTGTGCGTGTGCGTGTGCGTGTGCGTGTGCGTGTGCGTGTGCGTGTGCGTGTGCGTGTGCGTGTGCGTGTGCGTGTGCGTGTGCGTGTGCGTGTGCGTGTGCGTGTGCGTGTGCGTGTGCGTGTGCGTGTGCGTGTGCGTGTGCGTGTGCGTGTGCGTGTGCGTGTGCGTGTGCGTGTGCGTGTGCGTGTGCGTGTGCGTGTGCGTGTGCGTGTGCGTGTGCGTGTGCGTGTGCGTGTGCGTGTGCGTGTGCGTGTGCGTGTGCGTGTGCGTGTGCGTGTGCGTGTGCGTGTGCGTGTGCGTGTGCGTGTGCGTGTGCGTGTGCGTGTGCGTGTGCGTGTGCGTGTGCGTGTGCGTGTGCGTGTGCGTGTGCGTGTGCGTGTGTTGCGTGCGTGTGCGTGTGCGTGTGCGTGTGCGTGTGCGTGTGCGTGTGCGTGTGCGTGTGCGTGTGCGTGTGCGTGTGCGTGTGCGTGTGCGTGTGCGTGTGCGTGTGCGTGTGCGTGTGCGTGTGCGTGTGCGTGTGCGTGTGCGTGTGCGTGTGCGTGTGCGTGTGCGTGTGCGTGTGCGTGTGCGTGTGCGTGTGCGTGTGCGTGTGCGTGTGCGTGTGCGTGTGCGTGTGCGTGTGCGTGTGCGTGTGCGTGTGCGTGTGCGTGTGCGTGTGCGTGTGCGTGTGCGTGTGCGTGTGCGTGTGCGTGTGCGTGTGCGTGTGCGTGTGCGTGTGCGTGTGCGTGTGCGTGTGCGTGTGCGTGTGCGTGTGCGTGTGCGTGTGCGTGTGCGTGTGCGTGTGCGTGTGCGTGTGCGTGTGCGTGTGCGTGTGCGTGTGCGTGTGCGTGTGCGTGTGCGTGTGCGTGTGCGTGTGCGTGTGCGTGTGCGTGTGCGTGTGCGTGTGCGTGTGCGTGTGCGTGTGCGTGTGCGTGTGCGTGTGCGTGTGCGTGTGCGTGTGCGTGTGCGTGTGCGTGTGCGTGTGCGTGTGCGTGTGCGTGTGCGTGTGCGTGTGCGTGTGCGTGTGCGTGTGCGTGTGCGTGTGCGTGTGCGTGTGCGTGTGCGTGTGCGTGTGCGTGTGCGTGTGCGTGTGCGTGTGCGTGTGCGTGTGCGTGTGCGTGTGCGTGTGCGTGTGCGTGTGCGTGTGCGTGTGCGTGTGCGTGTGCGTGTGCGTGTGCGTGTGCGTGTGCGTGTGCGTGTGCGTGTGCGTGTGCGTGTGCGTGTGCGTGTGCGTGTGCGTGTGCGTGTGCGTGTGCGTGTGCGTGTGCGTGTGCGTGTGCGTGTGCGTGTGCGTGTGCGTGTGCGTGTGCGTGTGCGTGTGCGTGTGCGTGTGCGTGTGCGTGTGCGTGTGCGTGTGCGTGTGCGTGTGCGTGTGCGTGTGCGTGTGCGTGTGCGTGTGCGTGTGCGTGTGCGTGTGCGTGTGCGTGTGCGTGTGCGTGTGCGTGTGCGTGTGCGTGTGCGTGTGCGTGTGCGTGTGCGTGTGCGTGTGCGTGTGCGTGTGCGTGTGCGTGTGCGTGTGCGTGTGCGTGTGCGTGTGCGTGTGCGTGTGCGTGTGCGTGTGCGTGTGCGTGTGCGTGTGCGTGTGCGTGTGCGTGTGCGTGTGCGTGTGCGTGTGCGTGTGCGTGTGCGTGTGCGTGTGCGTGTGCGTGTGCGTGTGCGTGTGCGTGTGCGTGTGCGTGTGCGTGTGCGTGTGCGTGTGCGTGTGCGTGTGCGTGTGCGTGTGCGTGTGCGTGTGCGTGTGCGTGTGCGTGTGCGTGTGCGTGTGCGTGTGCGTGTGCGTGTGCGTGTGCGTGTGCGTGTGCGTGTGCGTGTGCGTGTGCGTGTGCGTGTGCGTGTGCGTGTGCGTGTGCGTGTGCGTGTGCGTGTGCGTGTGCGTGTGCGTGTGCGTGTGCGTGTGCGTGTGCGTGTGCGTGTGCGTGTGCGTGTGCGTGTGCGTGTGCGTGTGCGTGTGCGTGTGCGTGTGCGTGTGCGTGTGCGTGTGCGTGTGCGTGTGCGTGTGCGTGTGCGTGTGCGTGTGCGTGTGCGTGTGCGTGTGCGTGTGCGTGTGCGTGTGCGTGTGCGTGTGCGTGTGCGTGTGCGTGTGCGTGTGCGTGTGCGTGTGCGTGTGCGTGTGCGTGTGCGTGTGCGTGTGCGTGTGCGTGTGCGTGTGCGTGTGCGTGTGCGTGTGCGTGTGCGTGTGCGTGTGCGTGTGCGTGTGCGTGTGCGTGTGCGTGTGCGTGTGCGTGTGCGTGTGCGTGTGCGTGTGCGTGTGCGTGTGCGTGTGCGTGTGCGTGTGCGTGTGCGTGTGCGTGTGCGTGTGCGTGTGCGTGTGCGTGTGCGTGTGCGTGTGCGTGTGCGTGTGCGTGTGCGTGTGCGTGTGCGTGTGCGTGTGCGTGTGCGTGTGCGTGTGCGTGTGCGTGTGCGTGTGCGTGTGCGTGTGCGTGTGCGTGTGCGTGTGCGTGTGTGTGTGCGTGTGCGTGTGCGTGTGCGTGTGCGTGTGCGTGTGCGTGTGCGTGTGCGTGTGCGTGTGCGTGTGCGTGTGCGTGTGCGTGTGCGTGGTGTGCGTGTGCGTGTGCGTGTGCGTGTGCGTGTGCGTGTGCGTGTGCGTGTGCGTGTGCGTGTGCGTGTGCGTGTGCGTGTGCGTGTGCGTGTGCGTGTGCGTGTGCGTGTGCGTGTGCGTGTGCGTGTGCGTGTGCGTGTGCGTGTGCGTGTGCGTGTGCGTGTGCGTGTGCGTGTGCGTGTGCGTGTGCGTGTGCGTGTGCGTGTGCGTGTGCGTGTGCGTGTGCGTGTGCGTGTGCGTGTGCGTGTGCGTGTGCGTGTGCGTGTGCGTGTGCGTGTGCGTGTGCGTGTGCGTGTGCGTGTGCGTGTGCGTGTGCGTGTGCGTGTGCGTGTGCGTGTGCGTGTGCGTGTGCGTGTGCGTGTGCGTGTGCGTGTGCGTGTGCGTGTGCGTGTGCGTGTGCGTGTGCGTGTGCGTGTGCGTGTGCGTGTGCGTGTGCGTGTGCGTGTGCGTGTGCGTGTGCGTGTGCGTGTGCGTGTGCGTGTGCGTGTGCGTGTGCGTGTGCGTGTGCGTGTGCGTGTGCGTGTGCGTGTGCGTGTGCGTGTGCGTGTGCGTGTGCGTGTGCGTGTGCGTGTGCGTGTGCGTGTGCGTGTGCGTGTGCGTGTGCGTGTGCGTGTGCGTGTGCGTGTGCGTGTGCGTGTGCGTGTGCGTGTGCGTGTGCGTGTGCGTGTGCGTGTGCGTGTGCGTGTGCGTGTGCGTGTGCGTGTGCGTGTGCGTGTGCGTGTGCGTGTGCGTGTGCGTGTGCGTGTGCGTGTGCGTGTGCGTGTGCGTGTGCGTGTGCGTGTGCGTGTGCGTGTGCGTGTGCGTGTGCGTGTGCGTGTGCGTGTGCGTGTGCGTGTGCGTGTGCGTGTGCGTGTGCGTGTGCGTGTGCGTGTGCGTGTGCGTGTGCGTGTGCGTGTGCGTGTGCGTGTGCGTGTGCGTGTGCGTGTGCGTGTGCGTGTGCGTGTGCGTGTGCGTGTGCGTGTGCGTGTGCGTGTGCGTGTGCGTGTGCGTGTGCGTGTGCGTGTGCGTGTGCGTGTGCGTGTGCGTGTGCGTGTGCGTGTGCGTGTGCGTGTGCGTGTGCGTGTGCGTGTGCGTGTGCGTGTGCGTGTGCGTGTGCGTGTGCGTGTGCGTGTGCGTGTGCGTGTGCGTGTGCGTGTGCGTGTGCGTGTGCGTGTGCGTGTGCGTGTGCGTGTGCGTGTGCGTGTGCGTGTGCGTGTGCGTGTGCGTGTGCGTGTGCGTGTGCGTGTGCGTGTGCGTGTGCGTGTGCGTGTGCGTGTGCGTGTGCGTGTGCGTGTGCGTGTGCGTGTGCGTGTGCGTGTGCGTGTGCGTGTGCGTGTGCGTGTGCGTGTGCGTGTGCGTGTGCGTGTGCGTGTGCGTGTGCGTGTGCGTGTGCGTGTGCGTGTGCGTGTGCGTGTGCGTGTGCGTGTGCGTGTGCGTGTGCGTGTGCGTGTGCGTGTGCGTGTGCGTGTGCGTGTGCGTGTGCGTGTGCGTGTGCGTGTGCGTGTGCGTGTGCGTGTGCGTGTGCGTGTGCGTGTGCGTGTGCGTGTGCGTGTGCGTGTGCGTGTGCGTGTGCGTGTGCGTGTGCGTGTGCGTGTGCGTGTGCGTGTGCGTGTGCGTGTGCGTGTGCGTGTGCGTGTGCGTGTGCGTGTGCGTGTGCGTGTGCGTGTGCGTGTGCGTGTGCGTGTGCGTGTGCGTGTGCGTGTGCGTGTGCGTGTGCGTGTGCGTGTGCGTGTGCGTGTGCGTGTGCGTGTGCGTGTGCGTGTGCGTGTGCGTGTGCGTGTGCGTGTGCGTGTGCGTGTGCGTGTGCGTGTGCGTGTGCGTGTGCGTGTGCGTGTGCGTGTGCGTGTGCGTGTGCGTGTGCGTGTGCGTGTGCGTGTGCGTGTGCGTGTGCGTGTGCGTGTGCGTGTGCGTGTGCGTGTGCGTGTGCGTGTGCGTGTGCGTGTGCGTGTGCGTGTGCGTGTGCGTGTGCGTGTGCGTGTGCGTGTGCGTGTGCGTGTGCGTGTGCGTGTGCGTGTGCGTGTGCGTGTGCGTGTGCGTGTGCGTGTGCGTGTGCGTGTGCGTGTGCGTGTGCGTGTGCGTGTGCGTGTGCGTGTGCGTGTGCGTGTGCGTGTGCGTGTGCGTGTGCGTGTGCGTGTGCGTGTGCGTGTGCGTGTGCGTGTGCGTGTGCGTGTGCGTGTGCGTGTGCGTGTGCGTGTGCGTGTGCGTGTGCGTGTGCGTGTGCGTGTGCGTGTGCGTGTGCGTGTGCGTGTGCGTGTGCGTGTGCGTGTGCGTGTGCGTGTGCGTGTGCGTGTGCGTGTGCGTGTGCGTGTGCGTGTGCGTGTGCGTGTGCGTGTGCGTGTGCGTGTGCGTGTGCGTGTGCGTGTGCGTGTGCGTGTGCGTGTGCGTGTGCGTGTGCGTGTGCGTGTGCGTGTGCGTGTGCGTGTGCGTGTGCGTGTGCGTGTGCGTGTGCGTGTGCGTGTGCGTGTGCGTGTGCGTGTGCGTGTGCGTGTGCGTGTGCGTGTGCGTGTGCGTGTGCGTGTGCGTGTGCGTGTGCGTGTGCGTGTGCGTGTGCGTGTGCGTGTGCGTGTGCGTGTGCGTGTGCGTGTGCGTGTGCGTGTGCGTGTGCGTGTGCGTGTGCGTGTGCGTGTGCGTGTGCGTGTGCGTGTGCGTGTGCGTGTGCGTGTGCGTGTGCGTGTGCGTGTGCGTGTGCGTGTGCGTGTGCGTGTGCGTGTGCGTGTGCGTGTGCGTGTGCGTGTGCGTGTGCGTGTGCGTGTGCGTGTGCGTGTGCGTGTGCGTGTGCGTGTGCGTGTGCGTGTGCGTGTGCGTGTGCGTGTGCGTGTGCGTGTGCGTGTGCGTGTGCGTGTGCGTGTGCGTGTGCGTGTGCGTGTGCGTGTGCGTGTGCGTGTGCGTGTGCGTGTGCGTGTGCGTGTGCGTGTGCGTGTGCGTGTGCGTGTGCGTGTGCGTGTGCGTGTGCGTGTGCGTGTGCGTGTGCGTGTGCGTGTGCGTGTGCGTGTGCGTGTGCGTGTGCGTGTGCGTGTGCGTGTGCGTGTGCGTGTGCGTGTGCGTGTGCGTGTGCGTGTGCGTGAGTAGTAAGGGGTGCACTATGGAGACCCCCCACTCCCATCCCCACTCCTATCCCCACTCCTCGGGCCCGGTCGGACCGCGCCCGGTCGGACCGCGCCCGGAGGTGCGTGTGATAGAGAGGGGGGACGGGAGCGTGTGCGGAAGTCTCCATAGTGCACCCCGCTTTTTTAATTTTTTTATTTTATTATGCACAGAGTTACATATTTCTTAAAGCTAGGTTTCATGTACAACTTAGATCGATGAATTCAATACGGTTATATACGGAGCCCAAATATCGCAGCCCTAGACCCTTTTTTTCACAATGTTCTGCTATTTCGTCGAACACTTCGTCATTATAGTTCAGAAAGAAGCTAACCCTTA
Organism: Ichneumon xanthorius; assembly: GCA_917499995.1. Taxonomy (NCBI): domain Eukaryota; kingdom Metazoa; phylum Arthropoda; class Insecta; order Hymenoptera; family Ichneumonidae; genus Ichneumon; species Ichneumon xanthorius. The sequence goes on along the minus strand of CAKJTD010000071.1, from coordinate 1,250,832 downwards.
GGGGCATGAAGACACTGAAATCCAAACCTATATCGGCAATCACTTGTCTCCCGTGCTTGGTGTTGCCCATCCTCATTCTTGAGATTCTATATATTTTCTGAAGTTCCAGTTCCGCAATCCTTTTATATGGTAGGTGGGACGGTACGCGACCGGTTTCATTGAGCTTCGACAATTTTTTCAAATACATAATTCACTTTACGGGTTGACAACGAAAAGAAGAAGATCTTTGAAGTGGGACCTCGTTAAGGTAACGCTGGAGTTTTTTAACGTTCCGTAGAGCGCACTGAGCGCCTCTGAGCTTCGTCTCTAGGGAAGAATGCCACGAACACACTTTAACCTTCTTCGACGGCGGAACATCGAGATCTGGACAATCGGCGCGTTCGTTCAAGTTTATGAATTTGCGTCCTATGGCCTGTTCTAAGATTTGTACAGTGTCCTCACCTACCGCGTACAGTCGAGATTGTTCGCCAACACTTTTCGCAATTTCGCGTAATTCTTGATACAGTTCAGCGAGTTCGATGCCGCCCCCACACGACCAGCCTTCGAACCAGTGTAGACCGTGGATGTACTCAGTCCGCCAATTATTTCTTCTTCGTATCCGGTACGGCAATTCCTCGATGATATAAGGTGGAGAGACTATCCACACCATTCGACGCTGTGGTTTATCCACCGAACCCACGCACACCTCTTTCGGCAATAAATCACCATTCTTATCTTTTAAATACAGAATATCAAACACAAGATCTGTACCGGGTACATCAAACACCCGATGTGGACAGTGCATATTGTCGTTGAAATCCACGAACACGTTTTACGCTCTCAACAGACGGTAGAAGACTGAGCTGCGCTGAAGCTGTTATCACACGACAGCTATCGTCAGCAATATTGCACGTGCAGATTGAAATTGGATACGATGGGGAGCGCCGCTTCATTTTTTTATTCTAGTTCGAACAGGACAGCCTCCAAATAATCCAGTTCCCAGCTCATTCCCTGATAATACTCTGTCGAGGGATCCAGAAATTCCAGATAGAATTTTATTAGCGAAACGACTGCTGTGCACCGTTGCAACCAGCGTTCTCGATCCGCCTCGTTTTGCATCTCCCCCAATTCTTGATGTAATTTTTCAACAAGGCAAACCGTAATTATTTGTGTCACTTTCTGTACCGTCTCGCGCGAGTAACCGTTCATTTCGCAACAACGTGAACGACGATAATAACTAATGTGCACTGTGACAGCTCTGTGCACAAGACGTAGGCGACTGGGCTACGAACACGCTTCTGTTGTCTCCGGTGGCAAAAGACGGGATGAGGACTAGCGGATAGGGTGAGGGGGGAATGGGTATATCGTGAGAGTTAGACGCAGCGAATTGTTTGCTGATTCGGGCTGTTGAAGCGATGGCAGCAATAATAACGAACGACGAGTAGGGTATATTTTGCTACTAGTAAAAAATAAATTATTTTTTATCGATAACCTGTTTTTTTATTTCTTTGTACATGGATCGTATGATAACATTTTAACTATTATAGTGTGTTCCGTAGTACCGCATGAGCAGATTCTCTCAAACGACGTCTTCTTCTCCCGCTGCTGATGAATTAACCGTGTAGAGTGAGTGAGACAGGGTGCGCACCAACGCAATGACTATCAAGCCTCAGCTCGGCGGACGGGCTTGAACTCCAGATTATTATATCTTGTTCCGTGGTATTGCATGAGTAGTTTTTTCTCATGCGCAGAAGCTGTCATCTGTTGCAAGAGATTGGCGTCGTCCTCGAATACCTTGACGAATCTCGCCGGGAGGTAGCAAGTAAAGGATTCCTCAATATCGATGGTGATCCTTGGGCCGAATGACGTTTTTACGCACCTTATATCAGTGACGCCATAGTTTCTTTCCAGTGCCAGCTCGGATAGTTTTTTCACAGGCAGAAACGATGCAAGCATGCCCACCTTGTTGATTTGCGTGAGATCCATTGTGTAGATTGAGTTCTTCTAGCTTTCGTATCACACGTCGAAACTCTGATCTTGTGCGTATCAACGATTTTAATTTTGCAATGTCGTTTAAGTGTCTTTCTATGCGCCCTTTTAATTCGATCCGTTTCCGTTGCATTAACTTCAATGGAGCCGGCTAGTTTGCACGTGAACTTCTTTTTGATTTCGTACCTCTTTCACGGTTCGATCACGAATGATGTCTGCTCACAGGAGGACGGACTGTTCGAATATGAATATTCGTGAGAGAGTTTGCGCAGTTATGTTGGGCCTTCTGCTGACGCTGCATACAGCTCGTGACTCATGGCTCCCCCCAGCAGCTTTACTTACCCTGTTTATTTCTTGCATTCTTTCACGTCCGCCGAGAAACATAATATCTGCTGTCATCAGCTCGAAAGGCTGCTATCAGCACGTGGCTTTGGGATGTATGCGATACAGAGTAGGTAGAAGAAGACGGAAAAATATTTTTTAATCTTTATTTTTAAGCATATTTAGAATACACGGCTACGAGGCCAACAGCTCTGTATACAATGCAAACACTTATAACTACCTCCTATGGTCGCACCAGTGCTAAACGTTTTACCCTGTGACTTAAATCTGTCACGATTATTGATGAACGCACTATAATAATCATACACTATTTTATCGTTTCTCGACAAGTTATCTGAAAATATACTTCTAAACTTATTAATGCCGAGGCCAGTACACATATAATGAAGAAACATAACGCAATACTGTCCGCAACACTGCGAATCCGGACCCTGAAGTTGAATAGCGTTGCATCGGAAGAGTTTGCAGTTTCTTCGGAGACGTGTGAGATGTTCTGGGATGATAGGGGGGAGTCCGTAGCTGTCGAAGAACCATCCATGTCCATTTCGATCGACGTACATGGCGACCCAGTGGGCCCCTGGTAGCTTGTGTCCATCGGTATTAACAACGAAGGCTGTCGGTTTCGTCCACACCTTCGGTATGCGATCTGCAGGGTATACGCCTACTGTATGATCCTTTATGTTCCGGAGAGACTGCAGAATTTGAAGGCTGTTCATAACAGCAGGCAGACGACTTTTTTCCTTCAGCAGCACACTCGGACAAACCCACCCGCCAGCTAGTAGTGGTTCTATATTCCCACAAAGAATCAAAGCGGTCGCTATGACAGAGCCACGCTTTGATCTTTGTCACGTTGTCTAGTGCACACTTGTATGTGTGATTTTTGCGCAGCAACCCGTGATAAATACACCGCGTATTGCCCGCTGGTAGGTTATGGAATGACGGTACTTCGTCGTCTTCTTCCAAATTTATGATAAAGCACCCTGTCAGATTTGTCAGGTACCGTGCTTTGTCGGAGCCTCTGGTGAATATCCGGTCAGACTCTACTGCAATTTTCTTCAGAATCAGCTCGACCGTTTGCAGGGACGTATCGCCTTCAGACCATTCAATACCGTGATGGTTTTCCCGCAGCCACATATTTTGCCTCTTTATACTAAGTGGTAGGTCGTCATGAGAATAGGTCGGTTTTACTATCCAGTGACCAAAATAGGCTGAATGTACCGCGGTAACAGCCACTTCTTTCGGTGTAAAATGATTGAATTTATCCTTTAGACCCTGTATATCAATTACAACAGTCATGATTTCGTCCGGTCGTCCCAAGTTCTCGGTGAATACTGAAGATCCTGCCTGCAGAGCCTCGCGCGCTAGCCACCGAAATCTACAATTACTTGTCGAGACGCGTCAATCTCCAACACATTATCATATTCCGCATACACAATACAGTTAACCGTTGAAGATATAGCTTCTTCGAAACGGACTTCTATTCTGACGCTGCCATGTTTCACCAAATTCCAATGAGTATTACTATTAGCCGAAAGATCGGGTGTTAGATCAAATGCAAATAGACAATAACCGTTAGGGTAAGCCGCGCGTGAAATACAATTACCCTGATTGAGAAAGTGAATACCTGTACCGGAGAATAATGTGTGATATGCATCCACGTATCGTCCTCCCTCTCCAAAGTCGGGCTGCAGAGGTTTTGACGGTATCTGCACACCGTCAGCGTACAAAGAAAGATAATTGATTTTATAATTTTGAAAGTTAAAGGGATTCAGTTTGCGATCGCCATTGAAGGCTTTATTATCGACAAATCCGATAATTATACGCTTAGGAAGCTGCCCTAGTATGACATTATCGAGAGTATCACCGTGAACACCTGCATGCAATGACACAGCTTTAACCTCCACGCGAGTCATCGGATACTTAGCCGTAGATTTGGAGAGAGCCCTTGCGTGGGCTAGGAGAACACCTGGCGCTATTTTAGCGCGGCGTACAAGGAGCGATGCTTCGACAATCTTTATGCTGCAGTCTTTTGAAGAGCTCATAAGGCAGAAAGCATCGTTGGTGCGTACGAGGCGTATGCGCATCTCAATGCCATTTATCAGAAATCTCTCCTGATTAAAGATGTCGCAATGAAGGTGTCCAAGGAGATCAATCTGATTGTTGCTATTATTCATGAGATTTCTTCGGATGGTCAGCCCGCTATTACCCTCACCCACATCATCCATTCCCGCAGATGCATCGTTATACCACAGAACACTTGTGAGATGAGAAGACTTCGCGTCGTCTCCATAATTTAAGAGTGTTTCAATGTATGCTCTGTATGCGTAAGCGTTATTAGGCGGCGATACAAGTTTCTGATTCAAGAATACGTCGACCTGATTGAACATTGAATGCAGCAAATTATTAACGGGCCCGGCTTTAGGCGCATCGCCGTCTTTGGGCTTCCGAGGTGGTATTATTTCAACTCGCATACTCAGCATAGTATGGGCAAGATCGATGTACTCATCGCCCTGGCCCGGTATCACAAATTCGATAGGAGCGTTATCCGTCAGCGATGAAATTGGTTTATAGTACACCCATTGTGTCCCCTCAATTGTAGTTTGGGTCGGTGGTAGTGTGAATAGTTCAAGCTCCGACTTTAGGCACTCACACGAGTGAGCGTGTAAGAACGCCATTTTGTCCCTGATTCGGCTGACTATGCAAAAATATCGGATACAGTCCTTGGCTTCTTCCTCCTCTTTTTCCTCTCCTTACTGTCTGTCTTTGTCTCCCTTCTACGCACTGTCTTTTTCTTTCCTTTCCTCTTCTTCTTAATGCGCCCAGAGCGTTTTCTCGACGTCGACGGTTTCTTTCTTTTTTTCACACCGATGCGTCGCACACCACCACTACCAAGCGAATGCAGCAATTTGTTTATTTTAGCTGCTTTATAACCCGAACCCTGCATAAGATTATTAATTTTTTCCTCGGCCTTTCGCTTTAGATTTGTACCCGATTCACGCAGGCGCGTTTGAAAGGCCTCTCGTGGGTGCATGCCCTTATCCAGTATGTCATTGGCTACATTAACACCGGAACGTAGCGCTTCTTTGCCGATGGTTCGGGCTCCCTGTTTCAAGAGCGGTATGATACGCCGAAAGAGACCGCCGAGGAAGCTACCAATCCCGTGACCTCGCTGGTTCGGTGAACCGATGTATACGTGGCTTATGCCTCCATATCCGCTCCTTCCCAGCCCACCACCACCCGTCTGAGCGTCAAAATATGCGTCATAATATTCCATTTTAACAATGATGCTGTCAATCTATACGGTGGAAGTGTAATGTCACCGTCAGCGTTCCGTACTCGAATGGTATTGGCTCACCAAATTCATCTCTTATATCGATAGTTATCGTTTGAAAACTAGTGCGCAATAGTGGTATGAAGCGTGGCGGCGAAAAGTGCCGAATTTTTACAGACCCGTAATTGTAATTATCAGCGGCGACTGAGGGAACGACACGGAGCAGAGGTGTATGCACATCTCCCGTGATGTAGGGTTCACATATATCAGTATAAACGAAGAACATATTTGGAATACCGTTGGTTAGACCGGCGGGTCTCTGATCGATGTACTTAGTATCGCTTTGAATCACTATTCCGTGATCATGAGAAAATCCTAAAATCTTATTCAACACGTCAGAAAAATAAAAGGCATGTTCCGAATTCGTGCAGGTGTTGCAGATGCGCGACACTGTCACGTATCCATTGTGTCCACATTGAAACCTCAAGTGTCCAGCTACGTATTTTATCTCATTAATTGTTTCAAGTAATTTGTCGATACTACGGTATACACCGGGTGGTACACAAATACGGTCTTCTCTAATAAAGTCTAGTCCCGCATCAGGTTTCATAACTCTCGTTACAATGTTAATAAAATTCTGTTCGCCCTCGGGTGGTACATGTAGAATCGTCATGGGTATGTGTATTTCGGCTAAAGAAACAGCCCAACTACCGTGCAAAGTCACACACTGTGGTAAATGAGTAGTGAATCGTGTTGTCTTATTATCAGGGTAATATTCCATGCTACTATTGCTAGGTAAAACCATATAAAACTCCTCTTTCATTTTGATTGGCCTTTCTTCCTCTGTGTTTGCACTCTCGATAATTCGGGTTCGTAAAAGATACCGTCGATATCTTCGTCGTGAAGGTCACGTAAGATGTATACCACTGGCCATCGAGTGTCTGATACACGGTGTATTTTAAATAGCTCGCTGGTCCAGCCGCTCTCGTAACCTTTTGCAAAGGCCGCCTTTGCACTACTGATGCGCACAACATCGCCTACCCTGTATTTAGCAGGCCTGTGCTGCTGCTCAGGAGGTCTGTAGCGCTGCATCAGATTAGCCCGAGCGCTAGCGGCTGTGGCTAATGTCACAGAGGCAGGAGTCATTTTTATGCTGCTATGCCGCGTATGGTTGTACGCCGAGACAATATCCTGCAGAACGTCGATGTAACGTTTCTCTCTAGAGTATGTGAAATAACGCCACATTCTTTCTTTTAGTGTTCTATTAAACCGCTCCACAATAGAGGCTTTTATATCGGGGTTTCTTGCAGCTCGGAACCGAATGTTCTTCTTCTCCAAGAAAGTCTGGAATGCAGCACCTATAAACTCTTTACCTCTATCCGATTGTAAACAAATCGGTGCTCTACCGTTACTGATTTTTTGTGATAATATATGCGTAAACGCTTTAGTGACAGATGTCGCTGTCTTATCGTATAGAGGCACAACCCATGCGTATTTACTAAGAACATCTATAACTACGAGGAGATAAACATAGCCGTCGTTGTAAACTTTGATAGAGCGAAGATCTACAAGATCAGCCTCCCAAACATCGTCAATGTTTCGCACATTGTAAAAACGTCGCGGAAATCGACGCCTCACAGGTCTATGCTTTGTGTAAGCATCCTGAGACTCAAGCCACTGTAGGGTCTTCTTGGCGGAAATTTTTTTCTTCCGAGCCTCTCGCAGCAACCGAGTTGCGCCCGAAAACGATGCTTCATAGGAGGGGTTGAAGTACACTTTTTCTAATATTTTCATCTTTATAATTTAAGGCTAGCCCAAGTTACACGTCTTTTCTTGCTGTAACAACCAGAACCACTCTGCACAGCACGTGTTGCTCCTGTGCTCTTATCACTGTAGTACGGCGGTGACTGACTGCTGACATCGCTGATATCACCACCGTCACTGCTACTTGTTTGATCCTGTTGTAGTGTTGAGTTCGCCCTTGATTCCAGCCATAGTTCCTCATTCCCGACAAATTCTCGAGGTGTTTGTATCGCTTTTAAAAAAGCGGCAAAGGCTTTGCGTCCCGCAGGTTTGGAGACTTTTCTTGCACGCATAGCATCGTTCATGAGGTCGACAATATTCGAGTCTTTGATGGGTTTTCCCTCGATAGAAACGGTTCCCGCGGCGTTCCAAGAAAAATTTGGCGAACGCGCATCGTGCAAACGACGCAGCAGAAGCTTCGCTTTGGGTCGAAATTTTTGCGGTACACTTTCAATTATAATGGAGTCGTTCATACGTGTAGAGATTTCGCTTTTTTTATCAGCACCCTCCAATGGGGCTGCGCCTTCTTTTTTCAGGAGTTCAAGTTGCTGATGGGTTCGTTCACTATCGACAAAATGAAGATAGCGCTGAAGCACAGCCAAATATGCCGCCCACTTTTCTCTCTCATCCTTGTATTTATTAGAATTCAAAATTTCATTCATTTCGGTGTCCAATCTGCTCAAGGTAGCACTAATAGTCTGCGCCTCCTGCGATGGTGGTGTACCCGCAGCAAAAGCTTGTTGTCGATGACTCGAGGTGTTCAACTGTAATAGATTCTCCTCGGGTACTAGCACCATTTTCCTTGCATGCTCCATTATCAGCCGCCAATCAAATTTGACAGGACGGTGCCTAGTATTGGTGCGAGCAAAAGGGGCAAGAATCCGCCGCTCTGTATAACAAACCGTTTCTTACTCTTCCAACTGCCTTTTCTCGCTGCTAAGCGCCGAAGAACAGGCGCGTGCCTACGTAGTTTTTTCTTCTGAGCAGGCTTCAGAGGCACGTTACCCTGAAGAATGTTCAGAGCACAGTCGCAAATACAACGGATTATACGGGGATCTGCTTTACGCAAAAAGGCTTCCCGCTGCTCTTTACTGAAATGCTGAAGGGCTTGCAATATTGCAGCGTACTTCTTGCAGAGCGGTGATCCGCTGCGTGCCATTACAAGAAATTGACTGATAATTATTTGGGCGAATCACTCCTTTTCACCTTTTTTCCACGACAAGTATCCCCGAGTCTTCAGTGGCGCGTTGTTACGTAGGATGTACAATGCGCAATCGACAAGACATTGAATGACACTTGAAGTCTGTTTGCGCTGCTCCTTGTCGGAATACCGAAGGGCTTGCGTTATCGCAACGTTCTTTTTGTAGCGAGCCGATCCGTTGTCCGTCATTATAAACGCAGAACTGGTAATTCTCCGGACGTGTAGTTGCTTTTTAATTTCTTTCGTGGTACGTACACAAAATGCTGGGGGTCATCGGGAAAGATGCAGGTGCGAAATCTACAATTATCCGGTGTCGCTTGTTTCAAATCTAGTAACAAATATCCGTGTGGTTTAGACGTTGCGTCGTGATAAACCTCTTGCAAAAAGCGCGGATTTTCAGGATATATCTGACGCGCTAAATGCTGTATTTGAGCGCGATCACGAGGATTTTTAAAAACAACTATATAATTAGCATTCAGCGAGATATCCCGTTGCCCGTTACCCTGATGAAATAAGTTTTGCGTTATAAAAATCACACTTAAATTTTTATGATGACTGCCTTTAGTAAATAGATCGACAACACTGTTATTCGAGGCCTCCCTCATTAAGTCGTCGATAATTATGAGTTTAGCGCGTGGATCGCTCGCATAATCTGCACTTTGCGGTAATCCCTCATGAAATTCTATCGATGTTCCATACTCCGTGTATGCAGATTGCCATTCGGAATAATAGAAAATAATTCTCTCGAACGGTTCACTGTTCATTTGCGAAATAAACTTTAGAAACTTTTTCACAAAATATGTTTTACCGCAGCCTGTTGGACCACAAATCATTGAGGTCCAAGGATGTTTCCACCGCGTATCCATCTTAGGGAGTGAGTAAAATACTCTTGTTACGGACGGTGATAAAGGAATTGGTCAGGCACCCATTTCATAGTATATTTTTTTTACAGTATATTTTACAGTATATGGCGGTTTACAGTATATGGCGGTAATTTATCGCTAATCTTTATAGCCATAAGGCAACGACCCGTATACACCAGCGGGTCTTCGCTTGATGCTAGACGGTTTACACGACTTCGTTTCGGGCTTCGTGACAACGTGATGAAACGCCGTGCGTCTAATTGCCTTGTAGTGTAACACAATCGGCTCCTCTCTTTCGCCAAGTATAAATGATCGTATTGATTGGTAATTGATTAACGCACTGTTTGCAAAATTGAGTGATATTCCCTTTACCTTGCAGACTTCGCTTTCCGATCCGTCGGGAGCACGCACTATAAACGAATAAAATTTTGGCCCGCCCGAAACAAAAGTTGTAATATAGCTACCCTCGCTCAGCTCGTTAGTAAGATCTCCTAATAGCTGACCTATTGGCGGCTCATACTCACGCGGATCGTTCTTGGTCACGTAAATAACAGAGTCCGTGTCGCAGTACAGAGCACGGGTATTTAGCGGTTCGAGATAGCTATACAATTTCAAGCGTGCCTGAGCTGTGGTATAGGCCGCAATGACGGCGCTTGCTATACCTGATGGTGTTACAGAGTCATCGGTGCTTATATAATTGACATACAGTATTTTATGATTTACAGGCAAAATACCGGTGATCTCGTGCTCGGGACTACTCAGCAACTCCATGAGCTGTTTGCGCGTCGAAACTATCGCTGTTTGTGGCAGGTTTTCACGCTGACCAAATTTACCCCAGAATGAATTGAGGCATAGTTTAGCTACGGAGCGTAAACCAGGGTTTTTTTCTATTGCTGTGCGATTTAGTTTAATGCCCTCAGACTGCTCAAAGGCTGTGATATATTGATCTTGCGCTGCCTCGTCTCCCAAACATTTTTCAGGCCAGCCGCTGGCCTCCTGCTTGATTTTCAAAAAAGTATTTATGTATTCGGTAAAATGGCCACCCTGCTGTGTATCCCGATTAAGCTGTGTTATCTCATATTGCCAAATTTCGTTTACGCGTATCACCCTGTATCCGCACGAGACAGCTTTTCGCACCTCATCCACTACCCACGTACCGTCGAACACGCGCTCACTAGGATCTTCGTGCGTGCATGCTTCATGATTCATAATTTCACAACAACTACGACACAGAGCAAAGAGCAGTCGCTGGTGCATGCGTACAGGTAGCACAGGGTGATACAGATCACGCGGCGGTAATACCGTGCATTTAACGAGGCCCTCAATCCGTGAAAGATCGGTATTATCAGGGCCTGTCAATTCCATACACTCGTCGCCGACATACACTCTCGGGTGGCCTACAGGATACTTTCCAAACTTACAGATGTATGGATACAGAGAGCAAACATCGACGTATCGTATTTGCTCTGTATCCTTTACATCGTAGAGCGTAACCATGTTTTCTGTACGGCCACCAAAGAAAGCGTCGCGCGGATTGAGAGGCTCTGATGTGACTAGCGAATGGTTTTCAATGACTGCACGCATTTCTGTGTCGGCTTTTAACATACGGTCATACTCGCACTCCCATATTTCTGTTAACTCATAGCCGCTGTTTCTGATTCTATTAGCTATAGCGATGGTTCTTTCGAGACGCTCGTTCATCGGTATACCGCCGCACTCTCCAGCTCTGTTCATGAGAAAGCAGCGCGAACACCCGTGCCAGTAACAGCCGTGAAATTGTAATACGTGTGTTGCGTCAGGGGTTTCATAGTAACCGTCAACCAGCAGGTTTTGAGGTAATTTAAACTCGCGCGATCGGCCTGCATGAATAATGCGCTGACCGAGAGAATGCTCCATCCACACGAGCCACGAGACCGCTTTTTTCGACTGATTATGCGCCCATCTATATCCACCCGCTGGTATAACGCCAATCGTCTCGGGTTTCAGAAAATTTTTACGAAAAACCTGAAAGCACGCTGATGCTATTGTCGTGCTCTCGTCAAAGGGGCAAACGTTGCCAATGGTCATGAACATTTTGCGGAAAACCACGCATGCTTGTCTCAGTATCGTGACATCGGTCGTGCAGTACTCTACAATCTCTTTTGCAAAATCGAATACATAATTGGCGGCTGTCGTCTCGCTGTACCAGGCATATAATTTTTCTCGCTCAGCCGTTCGCATCGTTTCAGGACTATAATATTCTATAGGTGGTAGAGGGCCGACATAATTTTGATTTTCGGGTGTGTTGAACAAATGTGGGAAAGTCCCTTTAGCAGTGGCACCCTGCAGGCCGAAGGCCTTTGGTAGAGCACTTAGAGGCATATGAAAGTAGTGTAGGCTATCGAGAAACACGATCTTCCCGATACGCATGGTGATAATCTTTGTGCCGTTCATTATTAGCGTCGGTAACTGTGTTTTTTTCTCGTTAATCAGGTATCGTAAGACGAACTGGGCATCAAAACCTCCTGCGTTATGTGCAATTAAGATTGTTTTCGCATATTTTTCGGCATTTTGCATCGCTAATTCCACGAGCTGACTTACGGGATTATGTCTGAATACAAACTCGTGGGGCCCACAATTTTCACAGGGTTCAGCGATAGAATCGTTGTCGCAGCAAAGAGTGCAAACTCGCTGAGCTACGCAAAGATTCGGCTCATGTACGAATGTAGTCGCGTCTCCGTTTACAGGCGTACACTGTTGCGTTTCGAAGTCATAAAAAATAAAGAGATTTGTTTTTTTTAGATCTTTTATGCGTATCGGTGTCACGAAGCACAGATGATTGAACGGTTGAACAGATTTACATATTTTACAGAATCCTACGCCGCATTTGTGTTTCTTTTTCTCTTCCAAAGGTCGTACCGCTTGAAAACAGTTACGACAGCGTCTCAGAACTTTACAAACGTTGACTGTCTTACGATAATACTTTCTATCGATCGTATGATTTCGAAAACACTCTGCTCCAAAAAAATCGCGATTACATGTCGTGCAATTGAGAGCGTTGTTTAAGGTCTGGTTGCACGGAGGCGATACCCAGCATCGCGGACATTTTTTTTTTGAACATCTGTGCTCTGCTCGCCGATATAGAGCGTTACAACTCGTGCAAAAATTTGAACTGCCTACAGCGCCCATGAGATTTAAAATCGGCTCAAAATGGTGCGAACGTTCGCTATACAGAATATACAGAGTGTGTCGAATCGTGCCTACTGTATCCAAAACTTGTTGTGTGCCATCGAACAGCGCTTTTTTCCTACGAGTCCCTAAGCTCAAGAACTCAAAAACCACGATCGCGATGCCGTCTCGAGCCAAATAATCCTGATAGCTCGCAACCTCACGCACACCGCAACCCGCCCTCGGCACACGCACATTTGCGGCTGTCGTAAGCTCAAGCGCTGCATTCTTTTGTAATAATCCTCTGGGTTGTCTTATACGGTGCCAATTAGTGTCGAGCGCACCAGTTCGTATTTCTCCTCGTTCAGCGTACGCCCGGGCTGTGACCAATGAGCGCGGTAAACATAAATTATCGTCGTTTCGAATCGATAGAATGGATCGTTTTGCGATGCCCTCATACGTAAGTTTTTTCCGACCCCTACCCTCTACACCCTTGACGATACACGTTTTTATATTACACTCGTCGTCAATATTTAAAGAAGTGGCACTTTGAGCAACACTGCTTATCAACTGCCATATATCTTGAAAAGTGAGATCGCGTACCGGTCGAAAAGAAACCCATACGGGACCGTGCGCTAGACCGCTCGCGGTAAACGAGATACCCGCATAATCACTACCCTCGCAGGAGCTGGTGATATGCGTCAGGAGATCGCGGAACGCCCCTTCTAGCCACTCTATAACACTATTAAAACTGGCCGGTGGTTGACGAACGCGCATCGTCGTCTCACGTCCGCGGAGCTTGAAGCGTTTAAAATAACGCACGGCGTCTTGAATAATTTCGAATCGATCTCCTGGTGGCCTGATGTCTCCGAATGACTCATTCCTAGCAGCGTTACGCGGCCGGCCCGAACCCTCTTGTACTTCTGCAAACGAAATTATATACTATCATTTAGAATTCATTAATACAGTAGAATAAATGTAAATTATCAGTACCTTATAATCCTAGAAACCCAGACCTGCACGTTATAGGCGATCTACATGATAAAATGTAATGAATACAAATTATTCTATAATTTATTATTTCTACAAGTGGGCGCAAATATTTACCTGCGAGACCCAAGAGCTGTTGAACCCAGCGGTAGTCTTTTTCCGGCTTCTCTGCTTCATAACCGTCAGAAAATTCCCATGGTTGGCGTTCCTGGAGGTCGAATGTCTCAGGGCTGCACAAACCGTGTGGTCCTGGTATAAGCTCCTTGACCTTAGATGGTCCTGCTACAGGTTCACGTTCATTGGGCTGCTCTTCTTCCGCAGTTCCTTGAGAAGCTGAAAAAATGTCGCTGTTGAAACAATTTGCTTTCTCTTTTACTTTAGAATACTTACAATTTCTGGAATGTTGGACGGCCTGATTCTCTTCTTCTTCTTCCACAATCCGTGTTTGCTCTATGAGGTCTGCTTCTTCATCACTCGTTGCATCCAAGAGGCGATAACCTATACAATAAATGAAAAGGGTCAACTTCATGGCACGCTCAAACGATATTATCGAATTTTTTTCTCCTGGATTAGCTTAAGTTACCCCTTACAACGCTAACATTTTTGTCAGTTTTCGCGTATCTCTCACCGTTCTCGAGATATTTAATAATTTCGCTTTAAGGGGGTGGTTTCAAGATTTTTATTGGCGGATCGGATAGGCTATCCCCTGCTATGTACCCCCAACGGGGGTGACCAAAATTTTGTCCGTTTTCGCCTATCTCTCACCGTTCTCGAGATATTTAACAATTTCACTTTAAGGGTAACTTCAATAATCATTATGGGGGTGATTTTATTGGTGCATCGGGTCCGTCCGTCTGACCACGCACCCCCCTGTGCAACCCCCCAAAATTTTGGCCGTTTTCGCCTATCTCGCACCGTTCTCGAGATATTTGACAATTTCACCTTAAGAGGCAGCTTCACCGTACGCTGCTAATACGGCTGTCGTATATTACTAACTGACGCCCAAACCGCATGGCCGCACGGTGAAGCTGCCTCTTAAGGATAAATTGTCAAATATCTCAAGAATCGGTCAGCTTCACCGTGCTCACTAATAAGGCTATCGTAGGTTGCTAAGAGGCGGTCAAACCGAGCGGCCGCACGGTGAAGCTGCCTCTTAAGGATAAATTGTCAAATATCTCGAGAATCGGTCAGCTTCACCGTGCTCTCTAATAAGGCTATCGTAGGTTGCTAAGAGGCGGTCAAACCGAGCGGCCGCACGGTGAAGCTGCCTCTTAAGGATAAATTGTCAAATATCTCGAGAATCGGTCAGCTTCACCGTGCTCTCTAACGAGGCTGTCGCAGGCTACTAAGAGGCGGTCAAACTGAGCGGTCGCACGGTGAAGCTGCCTCTTAAGGATAAATCGCCAAATATCTCGAGAACGGTGAGAGATACGTGAAAACGGACGAATTTTGGGGGGTTACACAGGGGGGTGTGCAGTCGGGCAATCGATCGCGATCCACCAATAAAAACACCCCAATAACGATGCTTGATGCAACCCCTTAAAGTGAAATTATCAAATATCTCGGAAACGGTGAGAGATAGGCGAAAACGGACAACGTTTTGGGCACCCCCTGCGGGGGTGTGAAGCGGGGGTGGCTTAACCATATCCACTAATAAAAGTCATGAAACAAGCCCCCCTTAAAGTGAAATTGCTAAATATCTCGAGAACGTCGAGAGATACGCGATTTTTTTTTTTTTTTTTTTTTTTTAAGCGTCTAAGGGAACTCTTGAGTAATTGGAGAGAGGCCGGTCCTATAAATGATAAGGGCTAAATAATAATTAATAAATATTACTTACTTCTGATTTCTTTGTCTATGCCGCGGACGCATGCGACTTTTTCAAGGCCTCTTCGTTGTAATTCTTCGAACACGCATGTTAAAACCCTCTGACCGTTCAGCAACCCTCTGTTGTATGCGGTCGCGATAGCCCTTAAGGGCGCCCACCATACAACATATTTTAAGCACTTTTCGAGTTTTTGACCCGTTAAGTGTTTCAATTTTGCACACCATTTTTCAGTACAGTGTCGACGAATCTGTGCACTGCACGGTTTTGTAAATTTCAATAAAATTCGGATACTCTCGCGAAGGGTGTGGTCCGTCATTATTGCACGATAAAAAGATAACGCATCGATGCCTGACTAAATCACGACTGACCGCTCCTCGCAATTTTAGATGCATATAAAACCCGATATGTTATTATGTCTCTGGACACGCGCGTAAACTTTATCCTACCGCTTTGTTCTCAACTACTGTTTACTCAGCAAATCATTTGGTTGCGCGAAAAAATCGTGAGGCGCGGTGCTGTCAGTATTTCATCAGATCTCGTGCCGATAAAATTAAAACGGAAACCCTTAAAAAATGGCTTACGAATTTACCGTGTGCAGTGAATCCTCGTACGGCGATGAAGCTGATAGTGAGAAAAAAGCGTACGAAATTTTCGAGTGTATCAAATACGAGAGCTGGGTCGACGATGGTGGTTTTGGTGACGCAGAGGAAGAGCCATGGTATTATAATGGTGTGACAATAGAGTATGGTATACGCGTAAAAGACGTTAATGCGCCTCCAAGATTATCGCCGCGCGTTTCATGGACGCTGCGTGTGGCGGCCGATGGTAGTGAGGAAATTCGGTGGTCGGCAAGCTCATTGCAATACTTAGCCCTTGCGACGGTATTAAATAATATGACTCGTTACAGCAGGGAGGATTGGGCTATGCTCCGTCACCTGTTGGGTAAAATTGATACCCATAATAAAAAAATTTCGCTCGATGCTGTGGACATGAGTTACGTTCTGATTCCACAGTTGTGCAAATTTGTGCATTGGTCTTGCCCGTCGGGTAATGGGCAAGACCCTCGTAATATAAATATATGGTTACGCGAACCTCTCGAGTACATAGCGAACTCTCTGGTGGCATATCATTCGCGTCATCGGGATTTGCGCGTGTATGACACCCGCACCGGTACATCACGCGTGCCGGAAATTTGGCGTTGCTGGAACACAACGACATTATCTCCGAATTACTACCACTACACGTGTAAACAGACACGCTGGTGGTTTGACATGCGGGGCCCGTATTACGTGGACGTAGATCGTCCATGTAAAAGACGAAGACGCGGCGATCCGAGTCTGTGCTTTGACCCTGAGGAGTCAGCAGACTCGGAAGAAGAAGACAGAGCCGCATATGATTATCGGTACATTTAAACGCAATATAAATATAAATATAAATATAAATATAAATATAAATATAAATATAAATATAAATATAAATATAAATATAAATATAAATATAAATATAAATATAAATATAAATATAAATATAAATATAAATATAAATATAAATATAAATATAAATATAAATATAAATATAAATGTGCATATCTGTGACAGTCTCCAGATTTTGCAGAATCAGCACGAGACTGGGCGGCGGCTATGATCTCATAAGAGAGGCCGTCAGTACACAGTGGGATCGTGCCGGCGACACATCGCTCTGTAAAAAGTGAATCGAAATGTGTTATAATCGTGCTCCGATCGAGGAGGTGTCTGCCGTACCCCTTTCGGGGCCTTTGGAGCAGGAGCCCGAGGAGGAACGGCGTCCACGTCCGGCACGGAACAATATCCGTAAGTTTTATTTATTTTATTTATTTTATTTATTTTATTTATTTTATTTATTTTATTTATTTTATTTATTTTATTTATTTTATTTATTTTATTTATTTTATTTATTTTATTTATTTTATTTATTTTATTTATTTTATTTATTTTATTTATTTTATTTATTTTATTTATTTTATTTATTTTATTTATTTTATTTATTTTATTTATTTTATTTATTTTATTTATTTTATTTATTTTATTTATTTTATTTATTTTATTTATTTTATTTATTTTATTTATTTTATTTATTTTATTTATTTTTCAGAACGCGTGAGATACGCGGGAGAGGGGGAGGAGAGGACGCATCGACGTCGCCGGCGGCTGCGCTACGCTGATTATGTCAGCGTGCAGTCGCCGGCTGTCACCACTGAATACGTCATGTGGGAGCGGGATGGGCAGGAGCCGCTCCGCGTCCCTGTCTTCGATGACCGTCGCTGGGTGCATCGAGGTGAAAATGAAGACCAGCCCACTAGATAGACGGTAGGTTATATAATAATAATTTTTTGTTATGATAATAATATGATAATAATTTTTTTGTTTTACAGGTTTTACAACTTCAACGCGCACGGGAGCAGCGAAGAACTTTAAAAATATAAATATAAAAATATTATAAATCATAATTACAAATATAAATAAATAAAAAAATAAATTAAATAAAATTTTTATTTCTTCCGGGGTGCACTGTGGTGACTTCCGCACACGCTCCCGTCCCCCCTCTCTATCACACGCACCTCCGGGCGCGGTCCGACCGGGCGCGGTCCGACCGGGCCCGAGGAGTGGGGATAGGAGTGGGGATGGGAGTGGGGGGTCTCCATAGTGCACCCCTTACTACTTGCGTGTGCGTGCGCGTGCGCGTGCGCGTGCGCGTGTGCGTGCGCGTGTGCGTGCGCGTGTGCGTGCGCGTGTGCGTGTGCGTGTGCGTGTGCGTGTGCGTGTGCGTGTGCGTGTGCGTGTGCGTGTGCGTGTGCGTGTGCGTGTGCGTGTGCGTGTGCGTGTGCGTGTGCGTGTGCGTGTGCGTGTGCGTGTGCGTGTGCGTGTGCGTGTGCGTGTGCGTGTGCGTGTGCGTGTGCGTGTGCGTGTGCGTGTGCGTGTGCGTGTGCGTGTGCGTGTGCGTGTGCGTGTGCGTGTGCGTGTGCGTGTGCGTGTGCGTGTGCGTGTGCGTGTGCGTGTGCGTGTGCGTGTGCGTGTGCGTGTGCGTGTGCGTGTGCGTGTGCGTGTGCGTGTGCGTGTGCGTGTGCGTGTGCGTGTGCGTGTGCGTGTGCGTGTGCGTGTGCGTGTGCGTGTGCGTGTGCGTGTGCGTGTGCGTGTGCGTGTGCGTGTGCGTGTGCGTGTGCGTGTGCGTGTGCGTGTGCGTGTGCGTGTGCGTGTGCGTGTGCGTGTGCGTGTGCGTGTGCGTGTGCGTGTGCGTGTGCGTGTGCGTGTGCGTGTGCGTGTGCGTGTGCGTGTGCGTGTGCGTGTGCGTGTGCGTGTGCGTGTGCGTGTGCGTGTGCGTGTGCGTGTGCGTGTGCGTGTGCGTGTGCGTGTGCGTGTGCGTGTGCGTGTGCGTGTGCGTGTGCGTGTGCGTGTGCGTGTGCGTGTGCGTGTGCGTGTGCGTGTGCGTGTGCGTGTGCGTGTGCGTGTGCGTGTGCGTGTGCGTGTGCGTGTGCGTGTGCGTGTGCGTGTGCGTGTGCGTGTGCGTGTGCGTGTGCGTGTGCGTGTGCGTGTGCGTGTGCGTGTGCGTGTGCGTGTGCGTGTGCGTGTGCGTGTGCGTGTGCGTGTGCGTGTGCGTGTGCGTGTGCGTGTGCGTGTGCGTGTGCGTGTGCGTGTGCGTGTGCGTGTGCGTGTGCGTGTGCGTGTGCGTGTGCGTGTGCGTGTGCGTGTGCGTGTGCGTGTGCGTGTGCGTGTGCGTGTGCGTGTGCGTGTGCGTGTGCGTGTGCGTGTGCGTGTGCGTGTGCGTGTGCGTGTGCGTGTGCGTGTGCGTGTGCGTGTGCGTGTGCGTGTGCGTGTGCGTGTGCGTGTGCGTGTGCGTGTGCGTGTGCGTGTGCGTGTGCGTGTGCGTGTGCGTGTGCGTGTGCGTGTGCGTGTGCGTGTGCGTGTGCGTGTGCGTGTGCGTGTGCGTGTGCGTGTGCGTGTGCGTGTGCGTGTGCGTGTGCGTGTGCGTGTGCGTGTGCGTGTGCGTGTGCGTGTGCGTGTGCGTGTGCGTGTGCGTGTGCGTGTGCGTGTGCGTGTGCGTGTGCGTGTGCGTGTGCGTGTGCGTGTGCGTGTGCGTGTGCGTGTGCGTGTGCGTGTGCGTGTGCGTGTGCGTGTGCGTGTGCGTGTGCGTGTGCGTGTGCGTGTGCGTGTGCGTGTGCGTGTGCGTGTGCGTGTGCGTGTGCGTGTGCGTGTGCGTGTGCGTGTGCGTGTGCGTGTGCGTGTGCGTGTGCGTGTGCGTGTGCGTGTGCGTGTGCGTGTGCGTGTGCGTGTGCGTGTGCGTGTGCGTGTGCGTGTGCGTGTGCGTGTGCGTGTGCGTGTGCGTGTGCGTGTGCGTGTGCGTGTGCGTGTGCGTGTGCGTGTGCGTGTGCGTGTGCGTGTGCGTGTGCGTGTGCGTGTGCGTGTGCGTGTGCGTGTGCGTGTGCGTGTGCGTGTGCGTGTGCGTGTGCGTGTGCGTGTGCGTGTGCGTGTGCGTGTGCGTGTGCGTGTGCGTGTGCGTGTGCGTGTGCGTGTGCGTGTGCGTGTGCGTGTGCGTGTGCGTGTGCGTGTGCGTGTGCGTGTGCGTGTGCGTGTGCGTGTGCGTGTGCGTGTGCGTGTGCGTGTGCGTGTGCGTGTGCGTGTGCGTGTGCGTGTGCGTGTGCGTGTGCGTGTGCGTGTGCGTGTGCGTGTGCGTGTGCGTGTGCGTGTGCGTGTGCGTGTGCGTGTGCGTGTGCGTGTGCGTGTGCGTGTGCGTGTGCGTGTGCGTGTGCGTGTGCGTGTGCGTGTGCGTGTGCGTGTGCGTGTGCGTGTGCGTGTGCGTGTGCGTGTGCGTGTGCGTGTGCGTGTGCGTGTGCGTGTGCGTGTGCGTGTGCGTGTGCGTGTGCGTGTGCGTGTGCGTGTGCGTGTGCGTGTGCGTGTGCGTGTGCGTGTGCGTGTGCGTGTGCGTGTGCGTGTGCGTGTGCGTGTGCGTGTGCGTGTGCGTGTGCGTGTGCGTGTGCGTGTGCGTGTGCGTGTGCGTGTGCGTGTGCGTGTGCGTGTGCGTGTGCGTGTGCGTGTGCGTGTGCGTGTGCGTGTGCGTGTGCGTGTGCGTGTGCGTGTGCGTGTGCGTGTGCGTGTGCGTGTGCGTGTGCGTGTGCGTGTGCGTGTGCGTGTGCGTGTGCGTGTGCGTGTGCGTGTGCGTGTGCGTGTGCGTGTGCGTGTGCGTGTGCGTGTGCGTGTGCGTGTGCGTGTGCGTGTGCGTGTGCGTGTGCGTGTGCGTGTGCGTGTGCGTGTGCGTGTGCGTGTGCGTGTGCGTGTGCGTGTGCGTGTGCGTGTGCGTGTGCGTGTGCGTGTGCGTGTGCGTGTGCGTGTGCGTGTGCGTGTGCGTGTGCGTGTGCGTGTGCGTGTGCGTGTGCGTGTGCGTGTGCGTGTGCGTGTGCGTGTGCGTGTGCGTGTGCGTGTGCGTGTGCGTGTGCGTGTGCGTGTGCGTGTGCGTGTGCGTGTGCGTGTGCGTGTGCGTGTGCGTGTGCGTGTGCGTGTGCGTGTGCGTGTGCGTGTGCGTGTGCGTGTGC
>CAKJTD010000071.1:962359-1222359 GCA_917499995.1 Ichneumon xanthorius | reverse complement strand
TTTCATAATGATTGAGGCCTGTTTCGAGATTTTATGCGATTTTGAAATTTTTGAAAAAAGGTCGTGGTAGCTCTAACTTGCGTAAATTTTGAACGATCGTCCTGATATTGCACATAAATATAATACTATGACCAAAGATCTTTGGTATTGAATTTGGCCGAAATCTATCGAAGCAGTCAGATTTTATGGAATTTTGATTTTTTTGAAAAATTTCTAAAAACAGTCTAATTCTAGTAAACATGAAGTATCGAGCTCAAATTGGGCACGGGAATGGACTAACACTGTACAATGTTTCGTATTAAATTTGTCAAAAATGGATTGAACCGTTTAAATTTTCTTGGATTTTGAAATTTTTTAATTTTTTCAAAAGTTGTATTTTTTGTCCGACACGAGTTTATGTATCAAGTGTCGCCTCAGGAGTAAAATAATTTGGAGACTTGTCATCGATGGGGGAAAAATACATTGGACGTGGCCACAAAACGGTGAATATTGGATAATTGATTTGTCCCCGCCTTCGCAACGAGTACACGAGAAAATCTAATTGTGTTCAGTTTTAACACGAGATGATCGTGTGCGAAGTATTTTAGGATCGCTCGGGAAAAGAAAGGGGGCAAACCACGTTGCAAACTTTGTAACAAAAAAAACACTCGATTTATTATATCGTACTCCAATTTGGTGGTACCTTGGTACCAGTACGGTACAAAAGTCTCCACGAATCACTAACGCTAATCGCGAGTTGTGCGTTCACACTTTAATTCACACTATTGCGCTCTTCGGTAATCGCGGAGACAACGTGCTGAGCCAAGCGCTCGAGCGTGAGAACTCAATCTACCGGCTCGCCTCTTAACGGAATTGACCGGTAGTCAACGGAAACTTGTCTCTTTCTTTTACTCTCGCTCCCGGACAGAGATAGGTTCGCGAACGCGTCGCGCGCGCCAAGCTACTACCTTGGTGTGAATTTGGATATTATTACCCGCCTCGCTCTTTGGCGTGAACATTCCGCCCGCCTCGACTGGTCGGACGAAATTTAGATCGGTTTTACTTGTCTATCAGGTGATGCGTCGGCGTAACGCGCCGCCCACCGTGATTCATGCGAGGTAAACAAAAAAGGAGACAAACTCCATCAGGTCGAGAAAATGGAATGCTTAATGTCTTTTATATATGTTCAACGACTGGCCAGAAGCGCCCGCCGTGGAAACACTGACAGGGTGGAACGGAACTGGACGCTCTCGGTTTGTCTTTTAGTTGGGTTCTTGTGAAGGTTTCGTGGTACTGATCGAAGCACGGAGTATCAATTACATCGAGTCCTAATTTCTAAGATTCGGAGCTACTTACGACTATTGAATCTATGCTGACGCAGATGTGACTTTCACTTCGCCAAGACGCGTAGGGCCCAGTGGATGCCCGTGGTTAAAAAAATCTTTCTCCCTTTTTTTTTGGCTTTTTTTTTGTTGTTTTTTTTTTGTTTTTTTTTTAATCGTCGGAATTTTTGGGTGACGATGTCGGGTCTAGTGTTTCGCAGTCTTGAAAGTCGGATGAAGTGTGGCTGTCAGGAGTATGGAGAGGTGGAGTTGCCGGTTCTCCAGGATCGGCAGCAGCAACCGGTAGCAGACAGAGTTGCGTAATTGGCCGTTTCAACTCACTGTGAGCAGTACGAACGGACACTACTCGTACGCATGAATCAGGTCCCGGGTGAGTTGCCGTGACCCTTCCCAGCAGCCATTTAGCTGGAGGTAACGTGTTGTTCCTGATAAGGACTAACTGGCCGACGGCGATGTTGTCGTGCACCTTGGTCCACTTTGACCGGACCTGAAGGGAGTGAAAGTATTCGTCGGACCATCGTTTCCAGAAATTATCGAGGGCTTGTTGGACTAACTGCCATCTCGATAACCGATTTTTGTTGAGGCTGAGGAGAGACGGCTCAGGTATACTGAGTAGTGGTGCTCCGATTAAAAAATGTCCCGGAGTGAGAACAGCAAACTCACATGGATCCGTGAGTGCTGGCCCGATTGGTCGGGAATTTAGGCATGCCTCAACTTGAGTCATGAGTGTGTTTAACTCTTCATATGTGAGCGTTTTGGTTCCTAAAACTCGTTTCAGGTGATGCTTTGCACATTTAACACCTGCTTCCCACATTCCCCCGGAGTGCGGAGCTCCAGGCGGTATGAAGTGCCAGTTTGTTCGGTCGTTGGCAATGACATTTCCAAGATCGGGGTCGTTGACTGCAGTTTTGAATGCAGCCTGCAATTCCTTTTCTGCGCCTTGAAATGTCGTTCCGTTGTCGCTGTATATATCGGATGGCAGCCCGCGACGTGCGATAAAACGACGATACGCTGCGAGGAATGCATCTGACGTATAATCGGAGACGAGCTCAAGATGAATGGCTCGCGTGGACATGCACACGAAAAGTGCACATATAGGCTTTGTGTGCCTTGTGTCCACGTCCTTTGCTCGTTCTTACAAGGAAGGGACCGGGATAGTCAATTCCGGTGTGTTGGAACGCGGGATGTCGGGTTGCTCGCGCCCCTGGAAGATTTCCCATAATCTGATTCGGCACCTTCGCTCGTTCGCTTACGCACGTGACACAGTTACGAATTAAATTTCGTACGAACGGTCGATGACCGATTATCCAATAATCGGCGAACGAGGCTGATCGTTAGTTGTGGTCCTCCGTGGAGGCATCGCAAGTGTGCGTCTCTTACGATGAGCGTACTGACGCGGTGCTTCGGTAATATGGCGGGGTGTTTCTCTTCGAATGTGAGGTGTGATCGCTCCAAGCGACCACCCACACGTAGGGTACCGTGTTCATCCAGGAATGGCGTGAGCTTGCGTAACGATGAGTTGCGAGGGAGAGGAATTCCTTGTATCGCTCGGATCTCTTGTTGAAATTTTTCTCGTTGGATATCGTTTATCCAAAATGTTTGCGCAGTGCGAATCTCATCGCCAGAGAGTCGGAGATCGGTGGCGTTGCTGTGTCGTCGACAGCGGTCGATGAAACGTTTGCAGTATGCAGTGACGCGCACTAATTTGCCCCATGATGAGATATCGCTGTACAGTTCCCAATGAAGAAGTGTGTCGACCGCGACGTGTGATTTTATTATTTTTGCCGATTTCTCGAGGGTTTCCTTTGGTAGAACCGGTGTCGTTCGTGGCCATTTGCCTTGAGCGGATTTTAGCCACGGTGGACCTTGCCACCACAGTGGGTGCGAGCAAAGCTCAGTCGGCGTGAGACCGCGAGAGGCGCAATCTGCCGGATTCTGTGCGGTGGGCACGTGTTTCCAGGTGACATCTGGGAGCCGATGTTGAATTGTAGCTACCTTGTTCGCTACAAATGTCGGCCACTCCGATGGATGTTGTTTGAGCCATGCAAGGACGACGCTTGAGTCAGTCCAAGCATAGATGGTACTCTGTGGTATCTTCATCGATTTTTTGACGAATTCGATGAGCTTCGCGAGTAAGACTGCTGCGCAAAGTTCTAGTCGAGGCACGCTAATCGCTGTGATAGGCGCGACTTTGGTCTTTGCATTGAGTAGGCTGACTCTGAACTCGCCTTCGGGAGTTACGGTGCGTAAGTACACTACGGCCGCGTATGCTCGCGTTGAAGCGTCGGAGAATCCATGTACCTCGCATTCCGTCTCGATCGATCGGAGTTGGTTCCATCGAGGAATGGAAAGTGACTGCAACTGAGGGATGCGTTGACAGTAGTCGTTCCATTGATTTGAGATTGTCTGAGGGAGTTCGTCATCCCAGTCGTATTTTGCTATTCAGAGCTCCTGCATGAGGATTTTTGTGGTTATTACAACGGGTGACAACCATCCTAGAGGGTCGAATAGTTGAGCAGTGATGGAGAGGATCGTCCTCTTCGTGGTTTTCGCACGCGTGGGTGCGGTAGCGTTGAAGCAGAAGGAATCTGATTCTGGTACCCAGCCGATCCCAAGAATTTTGATGGATTCCGTTGAATCAAAAATGCTGACCTTTGTTTTTTCTTGGTCTAGTACCGGGATTTCTGCTAACAGCGATGAGTGACTTGCCATCCATTTTCGAAGCGTAAACCCTCCGCGATCCAGTAGCTTCTTCAGCTCTTGACGTAGAGTATTCGCCGTCTCTTCGTCATTGGCTCCGAAGAGTACGTCGTCGATATAAAAATTGTCACGAACAATTTTTGCGGCGTTTGGGAACTGCTTCTCCTCGTCATCGGCAAGTTGTTTGAGGACTCGCATCGCAAGGTATGGTGCTGATGCGGTGCCATAGGTGACGGTCACGAGTTTGTACGGAGCGATTGGAGAGTCCGGAGTTAATCGCCAAAGGATTTGTTGATATCGCGTGTCTTCAGGGTCGACTAAGATTTGACGATACATCTTTGCGATATCAGCTGTCAACGCGTACTGGTGTTGCCGCCAGCGGAGAATTGTAGAGGGCAAGTCCGACTGGAACTTGGGGCCCACCATGAGGTGGTCATTTAATGACGTCCCGTTTGATGTTTTGCTAGACGCGTTGAACACTACCCTAAGTTTCGTCGTGCTGCTGTCCTTGAACACAGGGTGATCAGGGAGATAGACAGCAGGAAGCGAATCAGGAGCGTCATATCGAGTAGGTACCATGTGTTTCAGAAGGAGATACTCAGTCATAAAGTTGTAGTAAGGTTCGATGATGTCCGGATTGCGAATGAATTTACGTTCAAGTTTTGCTAACCAATTTTCCGCCGTATGATTTGAGGAACCGATCTCGATGGGAGTCGGTCCTTTGAACGGTAACTTTACGCAATATCTCCCTTCTGGTAATCTTTTATGCGTCGTGGCGAAGTGACGTTCACACGCGGCTTCCTCGTCGGTGAGGGGGGAGCACGTTGGGACTTCTTCGGGCTCCCAGAAACGACGGAGCTCGGTTAGCAGCTCCGAGCTATCGCAGGCGAGATGCGCCGTTATTGATACAGGATTAATTGAGTTCCCTGGTCTCGTTGGTCCAGACAGGATCCAACCAAAAATTGTTTGTTGTGCAATGGGTGACCCTATTGGTCCCCGATTTAATCCTTCGCGTAGGCTATTCGCATATACTTCGGCTCCTAAAATTAGCTGTATCGATTCGCTGCTGCTGGGCTCGGGGTCTGCCATTTCGAGACCTTCTAGGTGTCTCCATGATGACAAGTATTGCGATCGCGGAGGCACGTAGGAGGTTAACTTTGTGAACACAATCGCGGAGCATTGGACAGACTCGTTGGTACCATTACATGGACTGAGGTTGAGTGAGACTACGGCTCGGCCAATGCCGGCTTGAATGCCCCCTATTCCGGATACTGGAGCGCTTCCTCTTTTTCGAGGGGCCCTCACTGTTTGCACGATCGCCTCGGTCACGAATGACGACTGTGACCCTTGGTCCAGCAGCGCTCTTACTTTGACCCTACGTCCGTTGGACGACGAAACGAATACCCAAGCAGTGGCGAGCATAACGGTCGCCGGGTCTGGTTTTGTTTCAGAAGCGTGAAGATTTTCAACCGCGGCTACAACGTGTTGACTGGTACTCGGCGTTTCTGAACTAGTCTTTGGGATTTGTTGTGTTGTGTTGTTTGGTTGTGGCGTAGAGGTTGCCACCGTCTTAGCTTGACTGGGAGCCGCCCCACCTGGTGCAAACGTTAGCTTTTCCCCTTTTCCCTACTTTTGAAAATTTGGATTGTGTAGTAATGAATGATGTTTGAGTTTACAATGATAACAAGACCATTTGCTTGGGCATTGTTTCGTTGGGTGCCCTTGGGATAAACAGTTATTGCATAGTTGTTTTTCACGCACGATTTTTTGTCGTTGCTCGACAGACTTCGCTTTGAATTGCTCGCATTTACCGAGCGGATGAGATTCGACACAATCGCAAAGTTTCGACTCAGTGGATAAGTGTGACTTGGTCGACGATCCGTCACCTTTCGGTTTGTTTGGCCTTTTGGTTGCAGGAGGAAGAATGGACTCTAACGCTCGAATTCGATAGTCGAGAAAACTGTGTATTTCCTTATACGTCGGGTACGTTGTCGTTTCACCGATTCTCATCTTCCACTCACGTCGAGAGACGGGATCAAGTTTTCTGATAGTCATAAAGGTGACTAAATCGTCCCACTGATCCACTGGTCGATTCAAGTTTCCTAACGAGCTGATGGCTTCGTAGGTTTGATCGCGTAATTGCTTTAAATCTTTAACGTTTTCTGTTGATACCGCGTTAACATCGACGAACTTAGCTAAGTACGAATCAATAATGTGCCTTGAATTTTCGTATCGGTTCTTAAGTGTATCCCATGCAACTTGAAAGTTTGCATCGGAGATAGTGATCGTTTTCAAAAGGGAGCTCGCTTCACCTGACACTCCCATTTTTAAGTAATGTAATTTTTTAACATTCGGGATCGTTTCATTATTTATAACTAAAGATTGAAACATATCTCTGAACGAGACCCAATCGGTGTATGATCCAGAAAACTTGGGAATATCGATTCTAGGCAAGGGCGTATAGCTACCACGAGTTCCGTCTTGAAACGTACAATTGCCAAGTACAGTCGAATTAGTGCTAGGTTGCGGTGTACATACTGCCAACGCTGCTGCGATATAATCGCTAACCTCGCAGTAGATCGTCTCGGAATTGAGGTACTCCTCGTTCTTGAAGTACGGTAGCGTTTTTCGTTGTTCCACACTGGCTGCCGAGTAGATCTGTCGATTGAGTTCCTTGCATTCCAAGCGAATGTTGTGGAGAAGGCTCTGTCGATTCTGCAAAAGTGCTGTCGTAAAGTTGTTCCTTCCGACTTTTTTGAGGTTGACGAGAAGTCGCGACATCGACTCGATCGTTGTTGTCTGCTCGAAGATGAGGCCTTCCACGTCCGCCATGATGAAGAGTGCACGGTTCCGACTGCGTGGATACCGCGTGAGATCGTCTTAAATCGACGATATTGAATGAGGTCCCGACTGCGTGGGTACCAAGTAGAGTGTTAATCGATTTGTGCGTTAATACACGTAATGTTCATGAGCACTAATTCGACCGTTGGATTTTTTTTTTTAAGTACGAAATTATAAATTTATTTATTGGTACCGCGGAATAGAACGATCGTAATTATTTAACAAGAGAATCGCGTCCAATTTAATCTTGAAATTAGAATTCGCGTTGTATCCGGGTACTGTGATATAAATTTTGAATATACCGTAGTAAATTCCAAGATTGTACCGTAGTAAATTCGTCGAGCGATTACATAGGAATGTTCGACGACCGTTCGTCGCCTGTTTACGTGATTCGTCACTGTTATTGTTTTGGAGCTCGCCGCTCGGACACTGTGCGTGGCGTCACCGCTATCGGGGGGGGGGGGGGGCTGTTTGCGCGACGTCCGAACGCTCGTACTATACAGCGCGATCGCGCGACTGCTGAGCGCCTACCTGCCGGTACCGTCGGTGCGCGTGTACCGAGTTTTCTTCCTCGACGGAAGAAATGGAGTAAGAGCGAATATTCACGAACATGGGTACCTGACAGAGATAGTTGCAGGCCTCGTGGCTCGTTTCGCGAGTTCACAATCTCACAGCTATGTACGCTATGCTTGCGTTATTGTTCCTCGTTTGGAGTCTCCCGTTGTGTCCTGCTTCTCCTCCAGAGTGATTGCGTCCGGATGGAGTCGTTTTCGTCCACAGGAACAGTTTTTCGATGCACAATGTCGATGGTTTTAATCACGCACTATTTCGCGACACGACTTGACACCCTTTTTCGCGACTCTTCCCGAGAGTATCCGGCTCGAAGGACCAAAAAAATGTCCTCGCCTTCGCAACGGGTACACGAGAAAATCTAATTGTGTTCAGTTTTAACACGAGATGATCGTGTGCGAAGTATTTTAGGATCGCTCGGGAAAAGAAAGGGGGCAAACCACGTTGCACACTTTGTAACAAAAAAACACTCGATTTATTATATCGTACTCCAATTTGGTGGTACCTTGGTACCAGTACGGTACAAAAGTCTCCACGAATCACTAACGCTAATCGCGAGTTGTGCGTTCACACTTTAATTCACACTATTGCGCTCTTCGGTAATCGCGGAGACAACGTGCTGAGCCAAGCGCTCGAGCGTGAGAACTCAATCTACCGGCTCGCCTCTTAACGGAATTGACCGGTAGTCAACGGAAACTTGTCTCTTCCTTTTACTCTCGCACCCGGACAGAGATAGGTTCGCGAACGCGTCGCGCGCACCAAGCTACTACCTTGGTGTGAATTTGGATATTATTGTCCGCCTCGCTCTTTGGCGTGAACATGATTTAATAATTTAAAAAAAATCTTTTTCTAAAACCCTGTATTTTCGTTAATTAAAATAGGTGCACGGATGTAACAAAGCGAAGACATCGGCGTATTTTTTCGCGCTGAACCTGAATTGGCCAGTCTTTTTGCATAAAAGGCAAACACGACGTTGACGTTAAAACTAGTTGAAAATTAAATTTTTCATATCGCTTCCTCATAAAAGTTGAAAATTGAAATTTTCATATGGCTTCCTCATAAAAGTTGAAAATTGAAATTTCCATATGGCTTCCTCGCAAAAGTTGAAAATTGAAATTTTCATGTGGCTTTCTCATAAAAGCTGCAAATTGAAATTTTCATATGGCCTTCTCATAATGTTCCTTTATTTGCGAAACTTCCTCTATGAGGAAGCCA
This sequence comes from Ichneumon xanthorius, assembly GCA_917499995.1. NCBI lineage: Eukaryota > Metazoa > Arthropoda > Insecta > Hymenoptera > Ichneumonidae > Ichneumon > Ichneumon xanthorius. Next base: position 1,213,711 of record CAKJTD010000071.1, on the reverse strand, counting down.
ACAATACAGAAAATGCTTCCTCATAGAAGAAGCTTCGCAAATAAAGGAACATTATGAGAAGGCCATATGAAAATTTCAATTTGCAGCTTTTATGAGAAAGCCACATGAAAATTTCAATATGCAACTTATATGAGGAAGCCATATGAAAATTTCAATTTTCAACTTTTTTAATTGACACTTATTATGCACAATTTTTCACGACACTCTCACATTTTTTTAACGCAAAAATATTTTGATTTCTTTAAATCACATATCACATAATCACAAGTTTGTTTCCCTAATTTTCAGCATAAATGTTCATCATGAAAAAAAAATATATATTTTGCCGATTGATATACTCGGGTATGATTTCTGAAACGCAGCCCAGGAGTCGAAAGGCAAGCCAGCTGGCCCGGCGGACGCATGCGCAGTAGACGCGATCACATCACATCACATCACATTTTATAATGTTTTCGGATCTCGAGAGGGACACGATGCCCATATCTCAGCATCTACCGAACAGTTATAATCGTAACAAGGCGCGTTCGAAAGCTTGTGTCCTATATATATGGTAAAAGTGTTTTTGGAATTCCGATCCGATGCTTCGTTTTCGAGAAAATCGAGCTGCAAGAATCCACTTCCGGCATTTTGGAGTAGGTTACTTGGTAGCGTCTCGTCAACTCGCTTAAAAAACTTTTTTTTAAGTACTTGGCGTCGAGACGCTACCGCGTCTCTTGATATTACTGTCAGAAATAAAAATTATTTTTATTTTCAATCGCAGTATCACACATGCTCTTTGGAGTCTGTAAAATACCACGGTCGGTAATAAAAACTGTAATCAACTTTTCTCATAGATTCCGAAATATGATTTCCGGAATCTCTTCCGGAGTAAAATACCACTGTTGGTAAAAAAAACTGTAATCAAATCACTGTCATCAACAACTGTAATCGCTGTAAATGTGAATTACAATTTTTATTATCGACGGTGGTATCTCACATACTCTGAACCGATCGTGATATTTTCATATTGTGGAAAATATTTATAATATCGCGATCGATAATAAAAACAATTATAATTAACCGAAATTGTTTTTATTGCCGAACGCGATATTATTAGAAAAGTTGATTATAGTTTTTATTACCGACCGTGGTATTTTACAGACTTCAAAGAGCATGTGCGATACTGCGATCGATAATAAAAATAATTTTTATTTTTGACAGTAATATCTTACATACTCTAAAGACCACGTGAAACACCACGGTCGGTAATAAAAACTTCGATTTTCTTCGTAGATAATTCGATCTTCGATCTTCGATCTTCGATCTTCGATCTTCGATCTTCGATCTTCGATCTTCGATCTTCGACTTTTGATCTTCAAACTTCGATGTTTGATTTTCGATTTTTCTCTCTATCTCATACAATGTCTCGAAACAGAATCGTCATTTCGACAGATGATTATGATCGGTCTATCGAATCAGGTCAGCTTATGAGGTATGTGGTAGCAAAACAATTCGTTTATCTCTGTTGGATTTTTATGTTAATAGTTTTAACCGATTCACGCGTTAATGTGCATTTGGTAGCGTAAGTGGAGTTGTTCATTATCGCTATGGAGTAGAGATGATAAATGGCATCGAGGCCTATTCATTTCTTCTTACGAATGGAAGAAGCTTTGTGAAAATCAATGTATTTGATGAAGTAAGATGGATCGAGGGTCTTGCATCCATTGATGAGGTTTGAATTGATATAATTATTTTTTATATGAAATTATACGATAATTTATAAAAATAGAATATAATGAATAATCACTTATTTTTTTTTATAGATTGCTCGAATCAATTCGGCCACGGCGAGACGGGTGTTTATTGTAGAGAAACTTAACGTGTCAGAATTGGAGCTCGATGTGTTTTCTTCCACATAGCTTCAGTATTTTGGAAAGTTAGGAGGCTCGCATGACCTGCTCGAAAACGGGTTTCGCCTTACCATCGAGGATGAAAATGATATATGAAGCTCGAGCGATCAAAAAAAAAAAAAAAAAATGATAAAAATGTAATTTTATAAATGTCAACATTTTTAATTTTTTTTTTGTGCAAATGGCCGATTTTTTATTATTTTTTAAAGAGAACGACAGCGAACTTTGAATCGCCATGTGGAGATAGTTTAAATGTTTGAGACACGCTTCATGTCTTTTCCTCGACGCAGTTTCGGTATTTCGAAAGGATAAAGGATATTCGGATATTTACGGTGCTCGAAAGAGGGTTTCGTATTACTACTGAAGACGAAGACGATTTGTCAATCACAGGCGATACAATCGAGTCAATAGAATATTCTTCTATCGCTCTATTCTTAAAACTTTTCAGCCATTTTATTTTTTTCTTCGCGTTGACTCTACCACTTTTTATTTCTTTTTTAAAAATATTTTTTATTTTTATTTTGAACTCTTTGTGTCTTTGTGTTTTACGCTCCGTCGTTATATATTATATATATATATATATATATATACATATATATATATATATATATATATATATATATATATATATATTGTGACGTGGTACGTCACAAGCCTCTCCCCAAAATCGGCTCGAGTCCGCCGCTCACCTAACGTTAGACCCGGATATTTTTACGCTTTTTTTCTCCTACTTATTTTGTGTAAGTTAGCATGTAAATTCCCGTTTTTTCCCTCCCGTTACCCTTTTGTTTGAATGTGCGCGACTCGAGGACAATATCGACATCCCCCCCCCCCCCCCTCGACGGCCCACGATCAAGGAACAGCAAAGGAACGAGAGCCGACGTGCTGACGCCGAGGAAGGTAGGAGGATCGTGGACGAGGGGAAAAAGCCGCCAACAAGACCGTCCAAAAAGTCCGCCCGAAAAGCCCGTCGAAAAGCCCGCCGAAAAGCCGCCGCTGCCCGCCCGCCTGCCGCCCGCTGGGATCGCCGACGCACGGCATCGATTGACGATCCAGCGGGGCCCCTGTCGCCACCTCTCGCCGCCCGTCCATGACTCCGATTACCGACCGACGCTGACGCACAGGTGCTCTCGTTACCCCACCACCAGCGCCAACGTCGACGAAGAAGAAGACCCCGCCATGTCCCTTACTCTCCGAGCCGAGCGCGTGACGTGCGAACGTGAGTGTGAGATCGGGTGTCATTAGTTTAAGATTATTTGTTAAATATTGTAAAGAGTGACAGTCGAGAGCGAGTGTACAATTAGTTACGAATTTATAAGACGACTCGGCTGTACACTGTGGAACCCCGACTCCGTTGCGGAGAGAATAACCAGCCATTAAGACGAATCAGAGATAGCCCAGGGACGCGATTTGGACCGACATGCGAAATTATATAACGACTGAGGCTGTCCACTGATTCGAGAAAAGTTTGTAACCGAGATCCAAGTGTGTTGAGTGAGTGAGCCCCGATCTTTTTCGTAAGTTTTTGCCCACATTTTTCTCAACCCGTTCGACCCGTTTTCCTTCCCCGAATACCCGTTATTTTTTGTAGAAATTATTATTGCAAGATTTTGCCTCGTGGTCGACACGTGGTCGGCATTTTTGCACACGAGCAGAAAGTTATCGCGCGCGTGGTGAGCGGCGTAAAATTCGTTAAGTTAGCTATTAGTGAAACAGTTTTTTCCCATCGATCCCATTAAGATTTTGAGACACTTTTTTTTTGTGTTAATGATTAAGACCGAGGTAATATTGTAAGAAGCCGTCGATTCGTGTACCCTCCCCCTGAGCCCTCTCCCCTCTCCCGAGCTAGCTGGACTGTCCGTTGCGACAGAGAAGTTTTTTTCAAGTTGTGAGTTTTCAGTTTTGAGTAAAGTTTGTTTTGAGAGTAGATCCGTGCCGTTTGCACGATCTATTACGGTGCTACACCGTGAAAGTAGCTGGCGCCCATTTGAGTTCATAGTTAGTGTATTGTTGGATTTTCGTGCAACATTTGTCTGACCAGCTCTCCCGTTAGTCCCCCTTAAAATCCCCCTAACTCCGCCAAAGTCATTCCGAATATTTTCCCCCTTTTGCGTCCCCCTTTAGTATTGTTTTTTGAATAATTTGAACCAATTGCATTTTTGTTTTTCTCCGAGATTATTGTTCAGAATTAAGTATTTGTTATCTGGCCCCCCTTTTTTGCGATTATATTCAGTTTATCCCTTACCGTCTTTTCACTATTATTTAAAACCCGATTTATTATTATCTAACCTTCCCGCGACCTTGTTATTATTTCTTCGCCCTCCAAGTCATTATTATCGCTAGTCCCATACTATCTGTAATCTCTCCCCAGTATTATTTTCATTTTTGGTTTTCATTTCTTCAACGTACCCGTACCGGCGTTGAAGCGACTGTTATTCTCGACCTTTGTTATTTACCGTTTTTTTGTATTTCATTACCGACTGACCATTATTGTTATTTTGCAACTTATTTTTATTTCTGATTTTTGCTTTTTCTCATTTTCTACTGTTTAACTTTTCTTTTTCGACTATTATTAAACGACTGTTATTATTGTCCCGGACGAGTACCATTATTTTGCTTGACCCCACCCCACCCCGTTGCACGATTTTAGTCCCATTTTTAGTTTTGAAATTTACAAGTGATTTTTTCCCTCCCCACGGGGGAAAATAATAACATCACAATATATATATATATATATATTGTAACGGTTTGGAAACTCGAGGTCACGGCGCGCGTTGGAAATTGGCCGTAAAGTGACATTCGATCTAAGACTCGAGTTTACCAGACAAAATATAATGATTCTCATAAAAAGAAAAGGAGAGTTCGTGTACTGGACTCGACGGGAGAATGGTGTAGGGGAAAGATGTTAGAAGTTTAGAACAAGCGGATTTAAATATGAAACTTGAAAAAGTGAATTGAAGCAAAAATTAATTAGTTGAATTTTACCTGGCCTCAGTAGGGATCACTCTAGTCCTCGCGGACGAGTGCTTGACCCTTCATCCCAGGCACAATATTGAGTCAAGAATAATAAAGCTGCCCCTCGAGAAGCGAGGGGCCAAAAGGACGTTGGAAATGATTTTACTTGAGATTTTAATTTCGGATTTTAATGGATGGAGAATCAAAATGGTTCAGGAGTAGAGTTCGGAATGAAGAAGAAAAAAATATACGAGATATCCGTACAGCTTAGGGCCTGGGATACTCGTCACGTGTTAAGAAAAAAAATTGAAATGAAACGGACAATAGAGCGTTGAGTAGGCCAACGTTCCGCGTGGAACGACCCGTGTGTCGATCGGACAGCCGAACGCCGGTGCTCCTCGACAACGGTCGAAGTCTATTGTTTCGCTTGTAAACATAAAGAACCTTGGCTCTTTCGCAAACTCGGAGTAGGCCTCGGTCGAAATATTATAATGTTTCTGACGAACGTGAAATTTACTAAATTGTGAAGATTCCTACGCAACGAGAGATTCGTGCGTAGGGAGCTTAATACTCAACTTATCGAATATAAGGGATTGAATTTAATATGCTATAGAAAAGCGTATGGGTTCTTACACGCTAACGAACGCTACCGGATTTATACTCGTATTTTATCGGATTTTTGATACGAGTTTCTGGAAATTAAGACTAACGCGTCGAAACGCGCTACGTGATAACCCTTTGATGTTTAAAATTGTCACGTTGGTCTTTACTCGTTGTTTAACCTCGCAAGCTGTCGCCGTAGCTCACAACGAGGGTCTTAAATGCCAGATGATGAATTCGTAATTATCTACGATGATGCGAAACAAGAGAAATTGGTGCTGTCCAGCTACTTAGCGAAACCCTTTGATGTTTAACAAATCGCGTTGGGCTTTACTCGTTATTTTACCTCGCAAGCTGTCACTGTCGTTCACAACGAGGTTCTCAATTATTTCGATCTTATAACTACGTTCCTTAAAGTGTCTCACTCACAGGCGCACTGCAGGAGTTCAACACAATAAGGGCCCTGCCTGATGTTAAACGGACTTACGACCTTAGTGCTAACAACGGAGCATAGCTCCGGCTCGAACGTAGAGACGTTATAGGTAAACGATGTCCACGGTGCAAATGAGAGTGAGTTGTGCGCTCCCGCTGGTTTTATTGTCTACGCTCTTCCCGGCGCTCCGTAGTGGGACTCCCGCCTCTCGCGATAGGCCGAATTTGCGTAGAGAGAGTCGATTTCGGAGATGGTGGGGACCCCCGAAGGTGTAAGGTGGGGTCGCCCATCTTTCTCCCGTCTTCCTGCTGCCGAAAACGGGGGGGCCCCAGGTCCGTCCCGTTACAATATATATATACTGGTAATGCCGAGCGTGGTATCTCATTTTGTGATGTATTGTGTTTAGGATGATGGTGTATAAAAAGGGCCCATAAAAATTGACAAATTATAATATCGCCATCACTCGCAAATTTTGAGGAATTGAACCAACATCGACTCAAAAACTATCCATTTTGATATGGTATTACATTTTAATATGAACATTTGAATTGCACCAAGTAAGTGTTCATTTTATATTTTCGAATATTTTTGATTTTCGTTGAATCAGCCGAGTAAAAGACGGTAGTGAGTTTCGAAATGGATCAAAGAAATTTAAAAGAACCCATCGAACGTGATGGTAATTGTCTATTCAGGTCATTGTCATATTTTTTATATAATGATCAAGACAAATACAAACAAGTGAGACGGAAAATTGTTTCAAATGTATGGGACTTTCGGGGGAAAGGGAATAACGTACACAGTGTTACTCACAAGGAACGTCAGTTTGGTGTCCCCCTCCGATTTTAATGAAACTCACGTATGTTGTAGAGCATCGAAAAGTTAAAGACACGTATTTTTTTATCAGCGGAAAAACATTTCTAAGGGGTGAAATTGCCCTTCGAAGTTAGGCATGTCGAGGGGTGATTATGCAGTTTCACCCTGAAGGCGTCACCCGATTTTAATGAAACAAACATCAAAATACTCCTCATTGAAGACAATGAAAATTCCACGTGAAGTTGAAGAAAAAAATTCATTTGCAGGGGTGAACCACCCCCTGATTCTTCAATTTTCCACCCTACACAAAAAACTATCCAACCAAATTGAACGGAACATGTACCATTTGGAAGGGCAAGTGAAAATGAAGTTGACGTGTTTTTGCACATTTGCAGGGAAAAGAGTTTAAGGGGGTAAACTACCCCTTATCCATTAATACGTATATTTATGCATACATTCTCGTTTCTCGTTATTTAAATGTCCGAATCAATTCAAAATATTCCTGTTAGCCGAAGTCAATGTCGGGCGCTTCGCATGATGTTTTATTTATAATTAAGGGGGTGACCGGCCGTCACCTAGAATGGCCCATTTACGAATTTCGCGTTATTTACTGATAAAAAATAGCTTGCTCAAATACAGAATACTGGGAATATTGCTGGGGTTGAGTTGTATATGCCCTGCATTCCGGAACAGCGGGAATAAGCTGCGGACATAGGTAATAAATAACAAACACCGGGTTTCGGCAAGCGCGTTTATTCCACTATTATCCTTTTCACGTCTCGTGTTATCGCTCTCCCCACTCTCCATTCTCTCACATACATTCTTACCGCCTCGCTCATATCTCACATACACATACACCACAGTATATAATATAATTTATAATTACTTTTACAATTCGTCGACGTGCGCATTACTGTCATAATTTGCAGCAATCATGGTTCGTAAGTCCTACAGAAATGATACTCTTCAAAAAAATGTTGCAAGCACAAAGATTTCTTGCACCATGAGCATCTGATGATTTATATATCTGGGTGATGAAAGTTGATTTTGTGCGAGCGATTGCAGTTTGATTATATTGTTTCTCAAGCGTAAATTAATATCAAAATTAAGTAATAATACACTGTCGGAAAAATGTCGTACAAAATTTTTCCATATTCGGAAACCAAAAACGTCGAGGGGTTGGATTTTCCCTGTTGTGCCTTTAGGTATTATCTTTGTGATAATTTTTTTACCCCGAGGCGTTGCTTTTCGAACAACTTCTGGGCTGTGTCCACTCCATGAGTCTATCAACAATACGCTGTCACGGCCGGTGTTGGGGAAGAATACTTTTTCCAACCAAACTTTGAAGTGCTCTGTACATAGGAAGATATTGGTTATCGATAGTATAAATGAACCTATGTTCAATATTTTCTGGCTATCATTTTTGTTCATACCTGAAGTAATTTTCCCGGATTTCGATGCTGTCAAAAATACGTTTTCTGGCCTGAATAAATTTTTTTCCACGATTGGTCCGAACTCACCCTTTCCCTCTTTTAGAACGATAAAAAGGGGTGAAAGTAATTTTCCATCAGCATTTATGGTTGGCTGGATCGTGTAGCTATGAGTTGTAGAAGATACGGATTGTACTACACATTCCACTTATTTAGTTCCTTCAATCGTCAGAGTCCTGCCAGAGTGGATTTCCAGTTGAAAGCCGCTCTGATCTGAGTTATATATGTTTTTCACTCCATATTTTTGAATATATGGTTTAATTTCATTCTCGAAGTTTTCTGCATTAATCCTTAAAACTTGTTCGTCTTCTATAGTTTTTCGTGTTACGAATTTATTAATTTTCCTTGACCCAATACGATGCGATTTCTTGAACTTCCAAAGCCAATCACGAGAAGCTTTAAAACGAATGTCTTCGTGACCTGTCTCTTTTTTAGCTTGTAGAGCCCACTTTTGAAGGTCGATATCATGAACAATGAAACCAGCATCGACAGCGGCTTGCATGTTTTTCAAAGTATATTCAGAGATTCGAGCTAATTTCTCTTTTTAGGTCCCACCTTTGTTTATTTGATTTGCCCAGCGTCTTAATTGTCGTATAGATTTGACTTTTTTGAATTTCTGGTTGACGACATCGACACTGTAATTTTTCTTTTTACCGGATCTCCAGTATTCGACTGCTTTCCGTTTATAATCGTAGCTTAAGTCTTCTTCGTCTTCAGAACAAGTATCAGAATACACTGGACCTTCATCATGTTGCCAAAGAGTGTCTTCGATAGCGTTGATATCATTTTGCTTGAAAGGCTCTTGAAAATCTAGCGATTGTTCCTCGATAATTTCAACTCCGTTATAATCGTCTATGCAGTCGATCAGAACTTTTTCGAAATTCTCTTTTACCTCGATTTCTGCATTGTTAATCGGAGTTTCGGGAATATTCATGGCTTCAAATGTAGCCAAGAGAAGTTTAATGACGTTGATTGGATTCACTTTCATGGTGAATTGACCTTTTTATCAAAAATTATGACTGACGCACTGACACTCCGAGTTCAAATGAGCAACTGAGAATCACTGCATGTATCGCGGTTATTATATTTGAAAGACTTGTTGTTCAACCAGCTGCGATATCAGCAGATAATACGCTGCTCCAGATAGCCGCCTATGTAGAAAGCACCTCTTATTGCGTCGAAAGTATTTTTATCATATTGACATAATAAACATGACGGTAAATTATTGATAAGCATAAAATCAGCACAAAGAGTGAACGCCAGCAACTCTTTAAGATTTAAATAACGAGAAACGAAAATGTATGCATAAATATACGTACTAATGGATAAGGGGTAGTTTACCCCCTAAACTCTTTTCCCTGCGAATGTGCAAAAACACGTCAACTTCATTTTCATTTGCCCTTCCAAATGGTACATGTTCCGTTCAATTTGGTTGGATAGTTTTTTGTGTAGGGTGAAAAATTGAAGAATCAGGGGGTGGTTCACCCCTGAAAATGAATTTTTTTCTTCAACTTCACGTGGAATTTTCATTGTCTTCAATGAGGAGTATTTTGATGTTTGTTTCATTAAAATCGGGTGACGCCTTCTGGGTGAAACTTCATAATCACCCCTCGACATGCCTAACTTCGAAGGGCGATTTCACCCCTTAGAAATGTTTTTCCGCCGATAAAAAAATACGTGTCTTTTACTTTTCGATGCTCTACAACATACGTGAGTTTCATTAAAATCGGAGGGGGACACCAAACTGACGTTCCTTGTCAGTGAGCTCTGTTTATTATGCTCCGAGCTGAACGACAGCCGAGCCGAGACTGAGGTGTTCTCGGTCGAACGCTACCTGTGCCTATGTGTATAGGCACAGATATCACAGGCTCCCCAATTTATTCCTGAAGCATGTACGATAACAATAATCTGATTACCATTTGAAAGCCTTATCCTATGGTTTTATTTTATTTTTATTTTGCACGCGCTCGGATCGCCGTAGTGGCTTCTTCTCGTGTACCTCACTCGCTCTGTCTCCATTTACTCTTTGAAACGGTGTTCGTTGCTCATCCCCCGTCACGCTCTTTTTTTCGTATCTCTCATTCTCTCTGTCTCTATTCACTCCTTCGCTCACATCTCCACGCTCGATAAGTTGGTCGGCGTGGCGTTTCCAAATCGCCCTATCGCTTGTTTCTACCTCGAACATGACTCCGGGCGTTAATTCTTTTACTACGATTCCTTGGGTCCAGCTTTCTTTTGTTCCGCGATAGTCGCGAGCCATAACCCGTTCCCCTATCACAAAACGTTTTGTTCGCGACCCTCCCCCATATCGTATCTGTCTCTCTTGATGTTCTATAACCCGCTCTTCTACTGCTGGCGGTTGCAACAATGAGAAACGCGTCCTTAACTCATGCCCGAGCGCTAAGCTGGCCGGTGTCCGCCCCGTTGCCGCATGGGGGGTACTTCGATAATCCAGCAGAAACTTTCGTATTGCCGCTGCATCTGATAATCAATCTGCGATTAAACATTTTAGTTTCCTTTTGATGGTATCCACGAAATTTTCTGCTGCCCCGTTTGTTGCGGGGTGATATGGGGGTGTGGTGCTATGCCGAATTCCTGCCTTTTTAAGGAATTACTGAAACGCGTTCCCCATGAAAGTCGAGTAATTGTCTGTTACTAGATGTACCGGGTACCCGAAACGAGCGAATGTCTCTTCAAATGCCGCAATCGTGGCATTTTCATTCATGCTCGGCATCGTGAAAGCCTCCGGCCATTTAGAGTGTGAGTCTAGCAAAATCAATATAGTTTTTCCGTTTATCGGACCCAGGAAATCGGCATGCACCCGGTGCCAGACCGTTGTCGGCCATTTCCATGGTGTAAGTGGTATTTTTGGCGGGTTTTTTCTTGTCCCGAGACAGTTCGGACACGCTTTCGTCAGCTTTTCGATGTCATCATCGATTCGCGGCCACCATACGAATGATCGCGCTAGAGCTTTCATCCTCGTTATTCCAAAATGACTCGAGTGTAGTGCAATATTAATTTCCGTAATTTAACCGGGATATCGACTCGGTGGCCCCACATTAAACACCCTTTGTCGACCGACAACGCGTCTCTACGATTCTAAAAAGTCCGAAAAATCTCATCTGCCGGTTTTCGTTCCGACCATCCATCCGTACAATGACAAATAATCTTATTCAATATTTCGTCTTGCTGCGTCGCTTTGCGCACTTGCTTCCAATCGAGCGTTGCAAAATCGAAATCCTCTATGTATTTTAAAAACGTGCATTCCGTATCGCACAATATCGGTGTCTCGCGCATATGATCGGCTTCTGTGGTGAGTGGCAGACGACTCAACCAATCCGCGTAATTCGCGTTTCCTTTAATATGTCTGATACTATATTTAAACGGTGTCAGAAAAATAGCCCAGCGGTGTAACCTGTCTGCTGCTATCTCTGGAATTGTTTTGTCGGGGTGGAAAATTCGCGAGATCGCGGCGCTGTCCGTGTTACGTCCCGATTTTTTATGAAAAATCGCGACGTGATACGCCGGATGCCGAGCGGCGTCGCTGAGCTCATCAGGGGTGTCATTTCACACTGCAGCTGGGCTCACGCGTTAAATATCGTCATCCACATCGTCGTCAGATATTGAGAGCCTCCGATGTAATTCGAATTCCGCGAGGTATGGGTTTCCGGCACGTACGGCGATTGCAAAATCCCCGCGCGCGGCGTGAACTTCGTACCTCGCCGTTGCTGAATTGCGGAAACTGATTTTCGCTGCGACCGCTCGCGGATCCGCGAGGATCCCCGAGCAGCGTAGGGAAATCAGTCTCCCGACAGCAACGATCAAAGATAGATCGGTCTGGAGGATCTCCACAATTCGTAGCTCGCGTAGATCTGTAAATCTGGAGAGTAAACCACGCGACTTAGCCTCAAAGACAGAGTGCAGAGAGGTCGCGGTAGTAACTCCGAGTGTGCTCCGGAGCGGCATAAAATCGAGTTGTGCTTCGAAATTATTATTGAACAGTTATTATAAAAATAAGGTAATCAAGGACAATATAGAGACTATAGAGTGCTACGACCCGTGTTCGGGAAATCGACCATAGACTTAGGACGAAGAACCCCCGCCGGGGAATATTGTAATAAACAATATAACGATATCAACAAATAGTAAGTACAGTGTGGATGAATGAGTGGAGTTTGCTAACATTTAATTAATTAATAAGTTGTAACCTAGTAATAGCAATATATATAGCCATCTTGAGTTAACCATAAATCACTTTATCTTTTATTTCCGCGTGAGAACCCTTGGGCTGTTTTCTCCCCCCCCCCATTTTCAGGTACTCGTGGACCGGGCCCGTACGGGACGGGGCAAAGTGACCCACAATAAAAATAATCAAATATAGATGTGCTACATCCGAGAACGAGCCCTTGCTCTACCTCGGACGTAACAAATAAACTGGTGGCAGCGGTGGGATATCCGCTTTGCACTTCCCGAGTACCCCTAGAAACTAAACTAAAAATTAACTGAGTCCCAGCTAGAACCCCGGTTACGGAATTTATTCGTTATAAATTTTGTTTGTTTTGCTCTATTCACTCCTCCACGAACTCAGGGACAACGTTTGTTTTCGATTTTTATTTATTTTTTTTTATTTATTTTATTATTTTATTATTTTATTTCTTTTTATTTATAAATCTCCATTTTGGAAACTGCTTCCTATTTTTCAATGGTACAATTGGGCCCAATAAACTCCTCTCCGGCCTGGGACGGCTGCTGGGTGTTGCAAGCCCCGGAATTGGAGGGAGGTTTAGCGAATTTCGAAGTCGACATTTCCTACGAGTTAAATAGTGTGAAATTACACGCGGTCGCGGAGGGAGTAACTATTGACACTAGTAATATCGTTTCCATCGAGGCCTCCCCCGGGGTATTTATCCAATCTCTTGGAACAATCACCCTTTGGCACACTCATACACCGTTCCACGTAGTCGAGCATTTCCCGATCTTGCAGGACGGGGTTATCGGGGCTTTTTAGGAAATTCCTCCTTGCGACGCGGAATACCAATGGTCCGGCGAGAAACGTTAGGCGGCTGCTTTAATAGTTGTACCCTGTATGGTTCGCATTTCACGGATGGCTCAGCGGAATTCAAGTTAAACCCGGGAGCCGGCGTAAATTTGATCAAATTAAGCGCGCTCGCGACGGGAGCGGGGGTCGGTCCTGCCAGCTCAGCGGGCACCGCTTTGTCGTCAGGTTCGGTAGTACCGATTTCGGGAACCATTCTGATCAATCTCCCCGGAACACTTTTCTCCTATCTTTTCCATATCGTGGCGGATCTACCTGTAGAATACGACGGAATTATTGACCCGTTTTCTGTCCATACCTGATCGAGTTATTTTGCCGGTTATAGCCGCGTGGCAGCTCATTTCACGCAATAAATCTCCTTAATTAGTCCTAAGCGTGCGACATGGCCGGTGATGACGTACCTGGAGCGGTGGACGTGTCCGTGTCCCTGTCCCATATGGTGGAGGGACTCTCGCTTCGAGACCAGAGGGACACTGTCCCCCAATTTGACGGGCGGAATATTCCGCTGAACGATTTCGTCCAGGACGTCCGAAACGCGGCGGCTCTCATACCCGCGGGTAGAGAGGCCGATTTTGTTGCTGCGGTAATTGCTAAGCTCAGTGGCGACGCGCGTAGATGCATCGTCGGACGAAAAATTGGGACAATTGAAGATCTGTTAAAGATCCTGCGTAAAAGATTGACCCGCGGCAAGGACTGCAATTATTATACGACTCAGCTCGCAAATTTGAGAATGCGGCAGGAGGAATCGGTAGGGCAGTTTTACGACCGGGTGCGCATCCTGTACTACGGGTGCAGGAGTGCTTGGAAGGCGGAAAAGGGGAGGGAGCCTCCCGTGGAGGCCGACGACCCCATGGCCGGACTCGCGCGTCAAGGGTTTATTAACGCCTTGCCCACCCGCGTAAAGGAGGTGGTCTACATCAAGGGCGCCGCCGACCTTGACGAGGCCTTTGACATCGCAGAAAAGTATGTATTAGAAAGTTCGGGCGATCTAAACGGACCAGAGCGACGGAAAGGCGACGATACCTTCGTCGGACACACCCGCGTCGATTTTTATGATCCACGATCGCGGTCCCCGTCGCCATCGTATTTTAAACCGGTGAGACCAAGGGAACGACTAGCATCCCCTGGCCCGCCAGGGCAAACCAGAACAGGAATATTGAAACCGGTCAGCCCGGGATCCCCGAGACCAGCAAGTCCGAACGGGTCCCAGGGAGCCGTGGCCGGGTACTGTTACGCGTGCGGCGCCGCATCCAGCTGTTTCCCGCGGACCGATGGGGCCACGACGTGCTATTGCTATGCGTGCGGCGCAAAATCAATCTGCTATCGCCGCGATGATTGGGCCCCGCGTCAAGCTGCCGAGCGAAATGATACTCCACCCCGAGATACCCGCGAGAACCGCGAATCGCGCTCCCCCGTGAGGCATTTAAACTCCCCACAGGCTCGTCGTACCGGAACCGCGGCGAGCCGAGCCAACGAAACAAATGCAGCCCCGAAACCAGCGTCAATTCGCGTCCTCAAATCCCTCAAGTAATTCTCACCTTAGATCCAGAGGGCAAGGTCGAAGAGGAGTCGCCCGTAATAAGGTTGTCCGCTCCGGAGCTAATACACGGGACGGATAATTTCTTCTGCGACACGGGCTCTGATTTAAATTTAATAAAAATCGACGCCGTTATCGAGGATCTTATTGTCGACACAGCGCGAGCCGTTCCATACCGCGGTACTACCGAGGAACGATCCATGACCCTCGGCACCATAGAAATTCATTTCAGAGACATTCCCACCACATTTCATGTTGTCTATGAGTTTCCCACCGAGAGCAACGGTGTCCTCGGGAAGCCATACATGCGACAGGAACAGGCGGAAATCTCCTTTTTCCACAACACGCTGGTAACCGCGAACGACCCGATTCGTCCCAAGCCGTTTGTGGCGGGCGCGATTGTCAATGAGAACCGCGTGCTCACTGCGAGCACTCCCGCCGCACGGAAAATATTTCGAATTAGAGCGCGCACGCGAGAGCAAATTCCCATCCAGGTCCTGGATACCGGGGCCAAGGAAGGTTATCTTCCCAGAATAGATACGATCGAAGGGTTGTTCATAGGGGAAGCATTAGTTTCCCAAAAGGACGGGATGTGTCATGTTCTCGCGGTGAACACTCTCGATGAGGATGTAAATATCGAGGTTGTTCCGCAAGAACTGATTCCCTTCGACATCCGCGGACCGGACTTCAATGCGAGCTTAGAAGAAGGAAGTACGACCGATGAGGACGTGCCCCCTCCCGCGGACCGTGTATCGGCAATACTGGAAGCTCTCAGATTATCGGATCTGACAAAACTCGAACGACAGGAGGTTACGCGCCTCGTGGAGGAATTTCCCGCACGTTTCAAATTACCGGGAGACAAATTGCCGTGTACCGATAGAGTCGCGCATACAATCCCCACGGTGGACGAACTTCCGATTCATACGCGGCAGTACCGATTTCCCGTCGTGCATCGCGACGAAGTCGAGAATCAAGTCCAGAAAAAAATAGAAAATCGCGTAATCGTGCCATCGCAGTCCCCGTATAATTCCCCCGTGTGGATTGTGCCAAAAAAAACCGATTCGCAAGGTAGGCCGCGGATGCGCATGGTAATCGATTTCCGCAAGCTCAACGAAAAGACCATCTCAGACGCTTACCCTCTGCCCAATATAGTCGTTATATTGGACAAGTTAGGGCGTGCGCAATATTTTTCCACTTTCGATTTGGCGAGCGGTTTCCAACAAATTCCGATGGATCCCAAAGATAGAGCGAAAACAGCGTTTTCCACTCCCAACGGGCACTACGAGTACGTGCGTATGCCCGAGGGATTGAAAAATGCTCCCGCAACGTTCCAGCGTTTAATGGACAATGTTTTGCGGGGTCTCCAGGGAACAGAAATGTTTATATATCTGGACGACATTGTGGTATTCGCGAAGACACTTGAGGAGCACAGAACAAAGGTGCGACGCCTCATGGCGCGTCTCGAGGCGGCCAATCTTGTCCTGGAACCCGACAAGTGCGAGTTTTTAAGGAAAGAAGTCGCATATTTAGGTCATGTTATCGGGCGAGACGGAGCCCGACCCGACCCTCGAAAACTCGAGGCCGTAAAAAAATTTCCAACGCCGAAAAATCAGAAAAATGTTCGGCAATTCCTGGGACTTGCCGGGTATTATAGACGATTTATCGCTAATTTTTCCGCACGGGCGAAACCTCTGTCCGACCTTCTCAAAAAGGGAACTCATTTCGAATGGGGCCGGTTGGAAAATCGAAGCTTCAAGGACCTACGCAGGGCTCTCTGTAGAGAACCCATACTGCAATATCCTAATTTCTCTAAATCCTTCATTTTAACCACGGACGCCTCCGATATAGCAATCGGAGCCGTGCTCAGTCAGGAACAGGACGGACTCGACCTACCTATCGCGTACTATTCGCGTGTATTAAACAAGGCAGAACAAAATTACAGCACAACCGAGAAGGAATGCCTGGCCGTCATCAACGCCATCGAACAATTTCAACCGTATTTATATGGCCGAAAATTCAAATTAGTTTCCGATCACGAGCCCTTAAAATGGATCGGGTCAACGAACGATCCGGGTAAAAGACTTGTGCGATGGCGGATGAGGCTGCGTAACTATGATTATGAATTCGTCTACAAGCCTGGACGGCTCAACGCGAATACAGATGCCTTATCGCGTAATCCCGTAACCTCGGAGGGCAGCAGCACAAGCGACTCGGACTCGCCTGACTCAGCTCTTAAGGTTCTACCTGTATTCGGCAGCAATAAAAAGGGTACAAAAGCAAACCCACGGGGCGTAGAAAGACCCAGGCTGGGGTCTGCCCCCGAGCCGGACAAATCATACGTCCCGAGAAATCTACCACGCGGCTTCGTACGAGCGGCCGGGAGACCCCCTCAGCTGGATAGAAGTGCGATATCAACCCGTACTCGCTCGAGGGCGGTGACGTCACCAGCCACGGATGTCACCGAGGAGACTCCCGGCACGAGTTCCGGTGAGGCACCGGGTCCTCCTATACAGCGGCCGGGGCACAGCATGCTCCCGACGCACTCATTGCCGCCGAAAGGGCCTATCCTAAGTAGGAAAACCGCTCCGGCGGTGAAAGAAACTGATGCGGGGACTCCTCCTTTTCCCCCTTCAGGTGACGAGGGCCTACCGCGAGTTGATAATATTGCAGTAATCACGAGTCCGGGCATTAGCGACTCAGACGACGATAAGTCCGGAAACGAATCTGGTTTACCTGCAGCATTGCCAAAAGGTCTCCAGGATTCGTTTGCCAAATTCGACGAGTCCATCGTCAGACGGGAAAAAAAATTCGTAAATAAATCAGAAGATCCGTCACAAACTCCGGAAATAATTCTGCAAATGCGATGTCTCCATCGTCATGTGTTACGGAAAAATCTTAGTACCCGCGTTAGAAGAAAGAAACGGAATTATTGCTGAGTACCATGAGAGCAACGCGGGCGGCCACAAAGGGGTCACTAAAACGTACCGAAAAATTCGGGAACGATTTTACTGGCCTCACTTAAAAAACGAAGTGCAGGAGTTTATCCGGCGTTGTAAAAGCTGCCAAGAGCAGAAACTCGTACGCGTCAAAACGCGTGAACCGATGCTCATTACAGATACGCCGGTCGACATGTTTGACAAAGTTTCGTTGGATACTGTCGGGCCCCTTCCCGTTTCACCGCATGACAACCGACATATCCTAACTATGCAGGATAATTTGTCGAAATACTGCCTCGCCGAGCCGATCCCAGACCTGAAAGCGACCACGATAGCTGAAGCGATAACAAGACGTTTATTTAATCAATTCGGCGCCCCTCGGGCAATATTAACGGATCGAGGCGCGGCATTCACGAGTAACCTGTTACGCGAGCTGTCAAAAATAGTTAAAGTAAAGCAAGAAACGACGTCCGGCTATCGCCCACAGACGAACGGTGCCCTCGAAAGGAGTCACATAGTGCTGACAGAATACGTCAAACACTACGCCGATAAATATGACGATTGGGACCGTTTATTGCCCTTCGCGGAATTCTCATACAATACGAGCGTTCACGAGGGAACAAATTTCACACCTTTCGAAATTGTTTACGGGAAATTAGCTCGACTACCAAGTCAATTCCCTACCGATGATAAACTCCCAACCTATAATTCATTCCTATCCGAACTAATTAAACGACTCTCGGAAATACGGGCGATCGCAGGAACAAACTTAAACAAAGCAAAGGAGCGCTCAAAAACCTTTTACGACCGAATGGTACAACCTTTCGGCGGAAAAATAGGAGATAAGGCGTACATAGAAAAGGAAGTTCGAACGAATAAATTCGATAGTCGCTGGGAGGGACCCTTACCGATATTAGAGTTATCAGATCGTAAAAATGCCGTCTTGGAAACCGAATCCGGGAAATTGATTCGCAAACATACGGACAAACTCAAGATGGCTGTAGATTAATTATACGCCTAAGGCCAGAAATTGTATGTATGTGCGTACGTATATGAAGGCGTGCACGCGTGCCCATTCTCGCGTTCATGTGCGTATTCATATATCTAAGTAAGACCGCACGAGCATGTGTATGGGAATGGACGAATGAAAAATACATATATATATATATATATATATATATATATATATATATATTGTGACGTATTTTCCGAGAACTCACGCGAAACGGTAACGAAAATCTAAAACTCGAAAAAACGCGAAATCGAGATCTCAAAACGTCACCTTCGGCCGTCTACCTCCGCGAACACATTGGCGTCCCGGTGGGCGCCAGTTAATTTTTGTTTCGCCGGTATTAACAACCGGACTAATCTGGAGTCGGTGGAACAAGCCGAGCTCCGCAGGGTTAATTTTTGTTTCGCCGGAATTACCAAACCGGACTAATCTGGGAGCGGGTGGAACAAGCCCAACTCCACCAGTGCGAGATCTGGAGGTCGGTGGAACAGGCCGACCTCCGCAAGGACGAAACGAACGGAACAACAAAACGAGAACTAACCATAACGAGCTAACACCAATGCACTCGCGGGAGCAAACGGTAACGGAAATGCACGGTTGCTCAGGATGCGGGTTTTGGTAGAAGGGTCGCGATCCTTCGCCAATAAAATAACGCGGAATCGAAAATATCGGAATCTCAAACTTTAAATACCGAGAACAATTATTTACTGGCTAAAAAGCCACGGGATCACACACTAGTGCATCGGGAGCGCTCAGCTGACCGAAGGGTCGGAGCGAGCGTAACGAGAGCGGATCCATACGCGATCGACAATTATCGAAACGACAAAACTCACCGAATCAGCGTAATTTAATCCAACAATAGGCGGGAACTGCATCTTACGACACCTCGAGAACTTAATCACGATCACTGCACCTCAAGAACGTTATTCACAACGTACCTCGATCACAGCAAAATCGGTAAAGAATTCGGAACGAATCCGCACAATACACGCAGCACACGAGTCTACTAGCGAACGCGCAAAGCGACAGGTAGCGAGCGCGACATACGAACCGAAGCGAGAGCGATAACCGGAGTCTACGGTAACGCGAGCGAGAACGACTGACTCAAGCGCGACACAATAGCCGAAAAACCGTAAACACGGGAGCGCGAGAGGTCCGAGCTGCCTCGAGGACGACTCTCGGTAGACTGATAAGCCTACGACGATATTCTAACGAGGCGTTATTATTATTGCGGGATCCTTAGCCGATAGCTACTGCCCTCTCAAACTATTCCAGAGCGTCATTTAATCGGGAACCGAAACTGTAACGTGGTAACTTTGAGAATCTTCGCGATCGCTACTCCAAATTCAGGACGTGAAAACAAGGCTCTCTCTCTAAACTAAAACACAGCACAAGGGGTTCCAACCTTGCCCGGACTGAACTAAAACCTCCGCCTGTTCTCCAACGTCCTGCATTATCACCTAAGCGGAGTGCCGGGTTTGCACCGGACTTTGGCGTATTCGTGACGAAATCTCGTCGGGCTCTCCTCTATTCGTGTTTCTCATTTCTTCGAGATTCTCTCCACCGAATAGATTCGAGAATCCCGACCTGAACTAAATCTTTAAGCTTATCACACACAAGCAAAACCTAACCGGATCGCAAAACTTTACGAACCTTACTTAAACGAGAGCTGGACGGTACGTGGGCAGCTGCAGAGCAGTAAAGCGGGAACTATAACGGGCTAACCGAACTAAATCGATAGCCGTATCCGAAAAATGTTGATTTTTGTGACCGTGATCGAAAAATCACGTCACAACTCCTCACCCCTTAGGGGTGGTTTCCACCGAGGGGTCGAAACGGTTGCCAGTCCGAAGACTGCGGGAACTCCGGGATTTTCTCCCTTGAGGTTGAACCTAAAAGGTTGCGGGAACTATTCGAGATCGAAGCCTGTATAGGATGTATCGGTAGCCATTCGTTCCTCCCTCGGTTTAGCACGAGGACTCGCGAGTACCATCGTGTATAAGCCGCGAGTGGCGCGCGAGGGCTGGCCTCTCAGCGCGAGAACCGTTAATAAGATCACTGCCCGTAATTCGGTAGCAGCGATCCCTCAACCCTGTTACACTGCTGTTCATGAATGCCTGGATCGACAGTTTGGACACGATTTTACCCATCTATGTTATTTGATGAGTTTCAGTCGATATGTGATGTGGCGCTGACGATGTAAGGAACGCTCGAACTGAACCACGATTACGGGCGGAGCTGTCAAAATACCGAACATCTGTTAATTGTTCGAAACTCAATACTGCTTTAATACCGAACAGCGTTTAAAACTAAATTAATTTCCCGTAACGTGGAGGCTAATGAGAGTGATAATGTGATTAATGCGTGCGATCTGAAATTAATGTTAAATCTAAATTTATGCCGTGGAAACAGTGAATAATATATTTCGCGATTTTTTTATAACCTATTCAACGATACATTTTTTTTGTTTATTTCATTTAATTCGGTTGGTTAATTGATAAGTAATTTTTATCGCGAATTGTTGTAAATTGTGCTAAGCGTTATAAATTTTTTATCGGCAACCTAACCTCCACTGCTGTGTCGTGCCTATTGAATCCAAGCCATAATAAGTGATAGCAGGGTAGACAGTGGCGAAGACAGTGGGAAAGACAGCGAGGAAGACAGTGGAAAAGGCATCGAGGAAGACAGTGGAAAAGACAGCGAGGAAGACAGTGGGAAAGACAGCGAAGAAGACAGTGGGAAAGACATGTAATATGAAATGAAAGCACATCGGTTTGTGAGAAATGTTCCATCTTAACGATCCGACATATAGCTTTCATTATATTTTCATTACATTTTTGTATAGATAATGATCCGATAGCGAGCCGACGACGAAACGTTCAACAGCTTCTTCAGCAGCGTATCATTGGCCAAGTGCGAAGCCGAGAATCTCGATTATGCGGAAAGTGATTTATGAGTACAGGTGCGTCTGGTAGAACCCGTGGCGGCATCAATTCCGGAGACAATTACATACTGGTTACGAGAAGCGAGGTGAGCTATTGAGTTTCGACATAGAGATAATGAAAATAAATAACTAAATGAAAATAACCGTTCAACTTTTTTACCAGCTCTACAATTACGTTGGGAAATACAGCAACGTCATAGAGAGAGCCAGAGGGGCCGAAATAGCTCTGAGTATTCAACAACACAGAGATCTAGGATGTCGCGCGTCTCAAGTGATAACGGTGAGCGAGGAGAAAGCTACTTGCACCAACAACGACGTTGTTAACTTTTGGAAAATTCTCGGCGTTGACAATGGCAGTGTGGAGGGTGAGTGTCGATGTAAGAAAAAAAAATCACCGTAAATGATATAATACTATTGAATCGATGCATAAACGAACGTGTGATGTTAACAGTGATCGATGGGGGACATCCTGAAGAGGAAAGTAGCGATTCAATTGGCCCAAGAGCTGTGGTAATAGAGCTACGACTACACCGAGTACACCGTCTCCCCTGTTAATTCTGCTTCGATTATTGGCCGGTGCAAGAGACTCGAGACCAACGATAAGAAAGCTTTCACGAGACCACCGTGGTGTTTGATTGCCAAACTCACGCAACACATGGAAACGATTCTCTTCCGGGAAAAATTTCTCGACTGGCCAAACGTCTCCGGTATAATAAGGTCGAAGAAACTAACTGAGAAGGAGCAAGTCGACGGAGGAAAGGTGACGGTTGAACCGCCCGAGGTCGATGCGATTATCGATTGCAAAAGTCCCGTTGTTGATTTGATACTGGAGGGAAGCCACTTGGGCAGAGATATATCGATTGGTAACGACGACGAGGTAATTGCATAAAACTTGTAATAATAGTATCGATAATTACGATACGTAAGTAATATGTATGTATAAATTTTCAGTTAATGAGGCAGTCCATCGTGGCGACAACGAACGTTACAGTATGGTACATTGACAAATTTTCCTATTCCCTTCTCGACGGCTCGTCGATCGGACAATTTTATACGGGAGACAGTTACATCGTGCGGTGGATATATACTGTCCACTATCACCGGTATGGTAACAAGATCGAACACGCGGATTAATCTATACATGTATACATATACAAAATCGTATCGATGACTCGAAAGTATATTTGTAGGTCGAGGCCTCGGCGGCGAACCATCGAAGCACCCATCGAAAGGCAGAGATCGCTGCGCCTATGTCATTTGGCAAGGACAGAAAGCGTCGCTGAACGAACAAGGCGCCGCGGCTTCGCTCACGGTGCAACTCGATCAAGAGCAAGGTCCACAGGTCCGCGTCTTCGAAGGCTTCGAGCCCGCCGCATTCTTGAATCTATTCTCCGGCAGGATGATCGTACACATGGAGAAGAGATCGAAAACTCTTCCCAATCGAAGATGGAGACTTTACACTTATCGTGGCGGCGAGAAATCGGAAATTTGCCTTACCGAAGTTCCATGCTGTAGTCGACAGTTACGCAGTCGCGGTGCTCTTTTACTTATAGATACTAAATTTGGAGAGATGCACGTCTGGTACGGAAGCGCTGCACCCGATCATCTCAAGAAGGTATATTTCGCAGAGCGTGACAAAGAATATTAGCAATCTCATCAAGCAATCTCATCGATGTTATGTTTGCAGAATGTCCTGGTAGCTGCCGAGACATTGAAGGCCAATCGTCCTGAGGAAGCTGGACTGAGCCAACATCTGGATTTGACGATACACGATATAAACGAAGCGGACGAAGAGCCCATAATCTTTTACCAAGGTACAAAAAAAAACAATAACCCCTTCTGTCCTGGCGGCTTCGATCTTTATGTATCCGGTAATTCTCCGTGTTTGCAGCGTTAGGTGGGGTGAACAAACAACTTTACGAATCTCTGAATGGAAATAGCCCGCTGAATCATACGCCGAGACTCTTTAATCTCAGTAGCGTTTCTGGAGAATTCGCCGCAGCAGAGTTACTGTGCCCACATCGGACTGATCTGGCGAATTCTATAATCTCCTCGATTCCGTGAAATCACGCTTTCGTATGACTCGCGAATTATCAGCTCAGCGAAAAGACAAAGCCTCGAGACACAGGAAGCGCCTGGTCTTGGGTGCAAAATAAAAATCGATTCGCAGTAATTGTTTTTTCGATGAAGCCGCGTTTACACCAGCCTTTGCCACCTTAATTATCTCGCGGCCCTAGCTCATTAACTACCACTGATACGAGCCCCAACCCCCCTCGCGAACCCGAAACCCTTCTCCGTTTATGACCCTGAAGATATCTGCACGACATCAAATTTCATCTCCAGTCGAGGTTCTATCAATGCACTGCTTTAGGAAGAAAAAAAATTGTTCATTTGTAGAATTTTATCCTCCAAATGAACTTCCCCGAGCGATGTTTGTGCGATGCAAAACGCAGCTGTAACTCGATGAAATTTAGTCTCGTGCAGATATCTTCAGGGTCACCCCTGTTTCCCGAAAATGCATTTCTAAAGTAAAAAGTCACTCTTTTATAAAGTAATGTTATAAGGAGTCGTGCTCGACCTACAAGTTTAAAAAAATTGATATATCATCGCTAATGGAAACGCTTCATCGCTGGGTATTAGATAATTTCGGTTAATTTCTGTTCTGTATCAGTTTCTAGCCTTAAGGATATTCTTACAATGTTAACTCCTATTAAATAAATAAATTAGTTTTATTTTTATTTTGTTTTTGTTGGTATTACTTTTTTCCCCTCGCTTTTTTATCCACCGTTCTAGACGTATACTGCCGAGGCATGGAACGTATGTGGGAAAGGAAGATTGTTCCTTCAGCTAGCGCCCAATAGTTTAAAGCTGACTGACCCTTCAGTGACGTAGGGGAGAGCGGGGCAAAATGGCACAGCGGGGCAAAACGGGATAATGAGACAAAACGCAACATTCCAATAACGTTTGGATGGTGGCGATGGTGGCCCGTGGGGTAAAACGGGTTTGGAAAACCAGATGTATCGTTGGGACAAAATGGGGCATCCAAAAATTATTAGAACATTGAGTTTTGCCCTCACTGTCCCGTTTTGCCCCACTGTCCCATTTTGCCCCGCTGTCCCCTATGGCACCCCTTGTAAATACAATATTATAATAAATAAATTAATTAATCAACTCGTTTCAAACATTTAAAAAAAATATATATTCATCCTTCCCAACATCTTCGAACGTACTCCCATTCATCCGAGCCTTCTCATCGACAGCATCAGCTAGATTCGTGATCCAGGCTCTCGAGTTTTGCGAGACAAACTACCGGATATTTTTTTTATACCGCAGTATTAAGTTGATTTCAATTTCCACTAAACACGCTCGACATAAGCTTCGTTTGTGAATAATGTTTTCTAAATACGTGTGAGGCGATTGATTATTTTTGGTAAAATAAATCAGCAGAAATTTCCTGTGTTATTATTTCCGTACGATTTCTGGAAATCCGATCTTGTTTCTCATCGGTGACGAACGATTCGACTTCAACGAGGACAATGGCCAATTGTAGAGACGAAAAAAACATGTTGCACGCCTGTTTGACTTAATATTTTTAACGATATCCTATAAATATAAATCTCCTTCGACACTGAACGAATGCATCAATTTTGTCCAGAGATCGACATTTTACCAGCAAGCCACCCAGCAGACACCCAGAAAGACGCCCGGGAAGACACCCGGGAGAACGCCCGGGAAGACACCTGAGAAGACACTCGGGAAGACATCCGGGAAGACACCCGGGAAGACATCCGGGAAGACACCCGGAAAGACACCCGTGAAGACACCCGTGAAGACACCCGTGAAGACACCCGGGAAGACATCCGGGAAGACACCCGGGAAGACACCCGTGAAGACACCCGAGAAGACATCCGGGAAGACATCCGCTAAGACACCTGGGAAGACAACCTGGAAGATGCCCGGGAAGACACCGGAGAAGACACCCTGGAAGATGCCCGGGAAGACACCAGGGAAGACACTCGGGAAGACACCCGGGAAGACACCCTGGAAGACTCCCGGGAAGACACCCCGGAAGACACCCGGGAAGACACCCGAGAAGACACCCGGGAAGATACCCGGGCTGAGGAACGACTTTCCGGTCATAAAAATGTACCAAATAATGAAACTTAAACGCGCGCCTTCGACGCCGTCGGGGAGCCGTTTAAATTTCGTCGGAGATTTTATTTGTGCCGCAACGGGAGATCGGGTGAATAAAAATTGAAATTACAATAATACGGTGTTTATAATAATTATAATTATAATAATTTATAATAATAATGACAAACAGTGACTCGAGCAGCGCCCCAGCGAGGTCATAATTTAATTTAACAACAGAAAATCCTCGTTTCTCTTTCTCTCTCTCTCTCTCTCTCTCTCTCTCTCTCTCTCTCTCTCTCTCTCTCTCTCCACGTCTACATTTTGAAAAATTGCATGTTTACAATGATATCGGTTATGTCGGATACAACAGTACTAAGTGGCGCGGAATTCTCCTCCAACTTGAGCAAGATGGCCACGATCATCCTCTAATTTAACCATGAGGGTTAAAATGCGTTGACGAAGATCCTGTAGGCTTTGAGATAAGAAGACAGATATTCTGGCAGGAAAGCTCAATGATGGAGCAACTTGCTGGCTACGTCTTTGTGAAGTTCGCTGCTGTCTTTCTTTTCGTGCGACAAGGTTAGTCGTTCCAGCACCGCTCTGGACGAACAACTCGAGGAGCGACAACGATCTCTGCTGACGGTAGCCCAGCGTTGCTCTCGAATTCGCTAGTTTCAGTGACGAGACTTTCTGCACGCTAGTTTCCCTGTGAATATAAAATAAATAAAATAAATAAAATAAATAAAATAAATAAAATAAATAAAATAAATAAAATAAATAAAATAAATAAAATAAACAAAATAAATAAAATAAATAAAATAAATAAAATAAATAAAATAAACAAAATAAATAAAATAAATAAAATAAATCATTGATGAAGTTTCGGGGTTAAAATTTACAGCAGAGTTTGAGGAGGTGTGCAGGTCGCCGTCGACTCGCATATCTTGCGTGAGAAAAACAGTTCTCGGCGCAAGGGACGACTTTATGGAATGAAGGACCCGCGAGTTGAAGACTTCCAGTCGCAACCTGTCGGTGTATTAGGAGATCTCGGCAGATCGAGAATCTCAGGAGTGTTATCTGCGCGACGTTCTCCGGAACCGCGTATATTGGCTGCCGAACAGATGGCTCACGTTGTAAAGTAGTTTCGTTGATTCCGGATCTACCTAGATCTTCATTTTGTTCGGCTGACCGAGATCATAGGTCAAAACCTCGAGCAGCATCGCCATTGCGCTCGAGAGATCCTTAACGTTCTCCAGTTTGTGGTGCAGTTCCATTCGAAAGTCGAAATCGAAAAGCTGAGGACAAATATTTAACAGACTAAAAATATGAACAACCACTAGAGAATTTATTCCATTCCATGGGCTAAATACTCGAATAGTTGCATTTTTGCTCAAGGAACAGAATTTATTCTATTCCGTGGCCTAAATTTTGTTATGGTTGAAGTTTAGCTCATGGAGTAGAATTTATATATTTAATTGTGCTAAATTTTCTAATGGTCCGTGAGAGCGTCTGTAAGAGTGTCCAGTGTCCTTATACATAGTCAAGTAGATTTGGCTCGACAACTCACGGGATCGTCCGGTTCCATAGCGAGCCGCGAGAACAGATCCTCGACGATAATATCGGGGCTTAGCAGATGATACAATCCCCTTTCGATCCCGGTTTTAACTTCCTCGGAAAGCTGTTCCTCGAGCATCACAAGAGCCGTCATCAGAGATATGAGATCCCGGCAGATCCGTCCGTCGCGACGATGTCGCCGTAACCGTTGCTTCCGGATAACCGTTGTTGTCCGTGCACTTTCCACCGTTGAGCTTCGACTCGTATTGGATGAAGGGGCTGCTCGCGCAATCCGTCAGGTGGCTCATGAAGACACGACCCAGAGATTTCTTCAAGGACTTGCCCTCGTGCTGCTCGAGGTACTTGAGGATACAGGCGTGAAACCTGTAGTGAACCTCGAGAGCCTCCACGGACAGATAGTGGGGATTCTTGTGCTGGAGACTACGAGGGAAGTTGGCGCTGTTCTTTCGAAGCCCATCGCTAGCCTGTGAAAATATATTTTATTAACATCGATTAGTTTGTTAGATGGAAAGATAGATGGATTTTTATTGAGTTCCGGAATACATCCCCGGAGAACCGGTGCGATACAAGCTGAACAGTGCTGGATTACTCATTAATAGATAGGGTAGAAATAAATATAATAAATATGGGACTAAATTTCATTAAGTTATAATGGTTGGGTTTTGCACGTATTGCATTAGAGAATAAAATTTTACAAGTGAACAATTCTTTTTTCTTCCTCCCTGCATTGATGGAGACTTGGTAAAGATGAAATTTGATGTTATGCAGCTATCTCCAGGGTCATAAACATGTGGCGAAAGAGGCGCAGTATAATAAGCGGGACAGTACAGTGTAGTCTAATAAGCAAATAGAGCAGGTCCAGATAAAACTAAAGGTAGATGTGAAAGGTGTGCGAAACAATGCATAAATAAATAAACGTGTAAATGATTGGAGACTTCAGGAAATGAGTGCCGGAAAGGAGAGAAATTATAGGCGAGTCGATGAGTCTCACCTTGGTGTAGTCGTTGAGATAAACCGCCGGATCGTTGTTCTTCTTCTCATCGATTTTTATTGATCGTCGATACTCGTCAGGAACATACGATTTGCCAATATGAAACAATTGACTGCAATTTCAAGGGTATCCTTCCTGCGACTCTCCAGAGCCGCGAATCTCTCCATACTCAAGGTGGCGACAGCCTTGACCGCTTGAATGACGAACAGACCAGTTTGAAATTTAACGTTCTCATCGCCAGACTACCCATCCTTACCACAGCGTGACATCCGTATCATCCAGATTTACAGCCTCCCAGTAATCATCTATCGCCTCTTCGTAATTATCCAGGAACGCCTGTATCGCTCCAATGTTCTTATAGCATGAATACTTCAGAGCCAACATTGGACGCGACCGCCTGTCCAGAACCTCAGACTTTTCCACCTGATCGAGTGGCTCAGTATCCAGGCGGTCCTGGAATATCGAAAAGGCTTCCTGTAGCCACGCTTCATCAGCTCCAGCGCTTTGTTGTACTCCATCAGTGCTATTTGCTCCTGCAATTGGAAATCATTGTGGAAATTTTTAGAATCCAAGTACTGAAATGATAAAAGAAGAGAGAAAAAATATTTATCACAAATATCGTTTAAGCCGGAAATTGCAGGTTATGCACGATCGGGGGATAAAAATGTCGCGAATAGAGAGAAGTTTCGTTACCTAGGCTTCCTTCGAGATCGTTTGCCAAGCCCGCCAGTGCTTGGATCGCGAGACGAGACTTGTTTCCAACTATAATTGCACACAAGGATTGATACCATCTTTGTCTCACACGTTTCACTATAATCGGTATAAATTGTACGTACGTTTTTCTAAAATTAGCGTTCTCATAAGCCTCTCGGCAACTCCGGTCGTCATCTCGGTATATTCATCCTTGATATCGGTCCGAGCTGCGAGAGTTCGACGAGGATTCTTCGATTGCAGTCGGCGCCGTTGGGTCTTGACCGTGCGTCTTGAGCCAAGCCTATAATTTTTTTCGATTAGCAAACAGCGTTTTCAAACAATGTGCAACAGGAAAGAAACTTACCGCTCCGCAAACGTAGTTATAACGTCGAAATCACTTTCGGCAAAATCGAGATTCTCGGCTTCGCACTTGGCCAATAATACGCTGCTGAAGAAGCTGGTGAACGTTTCGTCGTCGGTTTGCGGGATCGTTAAGATGGAACATTTCTCACGAACCGATGTGCTTTCATCGCCTACACGTGCATACACGGATATGTTAATAAACGATTGGAAAAGAAAAAAAAACCTACTGCTTTCTTCGGTATTGTGCTCCGAAGGTGTCCCTTGAATGATCGAACCTTCGCTAGGGCTTTTAACCTTCAGAGTGTAGTCGTAACTACGTAGTCGCTCAGAATGAGGGGTTTTCTTTTTTCCGTCTCCCTGCAGTTGCCTGTCCACCTGTAGATTCTCAACCTGTAGCTGGTTCACCATCATCTTCCCAGCGACGGAAAACTTTACACCGTCGTGTGGAACGACTCGCTTTCGCCAGCCTTCTGCGGCAGATTCTAGTTTTTCCAGACACTCTCCAAGCTTTTGCTGTTTCGTCAAGAGCTCGTCTTTGTCAATCTTGTCGTTGGATTTGTCCACGTTGTCGGTAGAGAACTTGGCCAACTTGGAAGACGCCGGTACGGATTCCGTGTTGACTCATTCGCACCGTCCTTAAACAATGGCTTGTGAAACTCTCGACATAGCCGAGAGTGAATTCTTGCCCGGCAGTGCTCGCAGTAGTGCTGAAATAAAGATTATAGTGTCGTGCGTTAGACAAGTTATAATTTTTTAGGAAAAAAAGATACTTGGCAAGTCGGACGGTTATAAAAATACCTGAAGACATGTGATGTTAGCGCAGAAGAAGGCAGCAAATTTGCCATTGCAGCGTTGACCTTGCCACTCTTCGCATATCTGATCATCCAGCACGTACGGCTTGACCTCGACCTGGGAAAAAGAATAATTAGTAAACGGTCACGATTACTAACTGGCACAGGCACAGGCCATGAATCGTCCAATTTCGATTATATGGTATCTAATTTTTGTATTTTTTTAAAAATATTCTCACCCTTTTGTCAATGTCACCGTGCTGGAGCTGAAGGAATCGTGTGATTATCGCGCTTTTGTAGCTCTGCTATTTACTGACGGCAACTCAACCGGCTCCCTTGAAATATTTGAGCCCACGATCTAGCGAGTTCGACAGCTTTCAGGAGTCGAAATGAAATCGGCGTTTCGGAGGTCAAGTGGCATTGACACGTCGAGAAAGAAATCCGTGTCGTTCAAACGCCATGGCCAGATCTGTACGCGTTTGTCCTTGAACGTCAGTAAACTCACGCAGAAATAGAGCTTGTCGTCCTGAATACAAGCGTCTATCAACTGCTGCACTGAACCCGCATCCAGAAACAATTTTACCTGGAAAATCTAAACAAAAAAAAGTAAAAAACAAGTGTTAAGTTCAACCGTAAAAGTGAAATGCTTCCTCGATGCTCCATGAGAATCCCCATTCTTTCGACTGCGGTGTCGAAAGTAAAAAAAATTGACATATTCATAGCGTTGCCTCATAAAAGTTGAAAATTGAAAAAATTTTTTAAACTTGCAAAGCATCAGATATTCATTTTTATATCTGGTTAGATATTTTTATATCTGCATTTTTTCCATTTTAAAAGGGCGTGTCCCGGAAAATAAATAAATAAATATTACATGTCTTCTTCGCTGTCTTTCCCACTGTCATCCTCACTTATGATCCCTCGGAGTCGTTAAAAACGACACAGCAGTAGAGGTTAGGTTGCGGATAAGTAAATTGTAACGTCCAGCAGATTTTACGACAATTCCCGATCAATAATTAAGTCATAATTAACCAACCGAATGGAATGAAATTTATCGCCACGATTTTAGATATATTCCAAAAACTTGAAAAGGTTACAAAAAGATCGCGAAATATATTATCGACTGTTTCCACGGCATAAATTTAGCTTTCACATCCGTTTCACATCGCGCACACTAATCACTTTTATCACTCGCATTTACCTCCACGTTAATGGAAATTAATTTAATTTTGAACGCTCTTCGACATTAAAACACTTTTTATTTTTTGACAATTAACACATGTTCGGTATTTTGACAGCTCTGCCCGTAATAGTGGTTCAGTTCCTGCGTTCCTTGAATCGCCAGCGCCACGCGACATAAACTATGAAGTGTCCAGATAGACGGGAAACATGCTGCTGGCTCCAGAACCAAAGCCAAATGTCGATCCAGGCATTCATGAACAGCAGTCGAGAGCCATAAAATTTTAGGGTGAGGCGAGATCATCACGAGAGACGACGTCTCAATCGCGGTTCGAGAAGATAATATAATAGAGAAAAGGACAACACTTTTGAGGACGACCACACGTAAGCAAATAAATGTCTACGTTACCCCCTCCTGCAGCGTTGTCGTCATCGGTGGGAGCCTAGGCCCACCGGTCTATGTCACGAGAGCCTTGGCCATCCTGCCGGGTGCGAGAGCTTGGATCCTTGGTCTAGTAATCGAGATCCGAGATCCGGGGGAGATCTCCATAATCGGGAACTACGGCTGAAGCCGGTTACGGGCGCTTGCTCTCTTCTCTGAGTCGTGCGCCGAGACCCAGAGGTCTACGAGGCGAGAGCTACGGCCGGAGCCGGGTGCGGGCGCTTGCTCTTTTCTCTGAATCGAGCGCCGAGACCCAGAGGTCTACGAGGCGAGAGCTACGGCCGGAGCCGGGTACGGGAACTTGCTCTTCCAGCTCATAATCGTCGGGCTCTCCTCTATTCGTGTTTCTTATTTCTTCGAGATTCTCTCCACCGAATAGATTCGAGAATCCCGACCTGAACTAAATCTTTAAGCTTATCACACACAAGCAAAACCTAACCGGATCGCAAAACTTTACGAACCTTACTTAAACGAGAGCTGGACGGTACGTGGGCAGCTGCAGAGCAGTAAAGCGGGAACTATAACGGGCTAACCGAACTAAATCGATAGCCGTATCCGAAAGATGTTGATTTTTGTGACCGTGATCGAAAAATCACGTCACAACTCCTCACCCCTTAGGGGTGGTTTCGACCGAGGGGTCGAAACGGTTGCCAGTCCGAAGACTGCGGGAACTCCGGGATTTTCTCCCTTGAGGTTGAACCTAAAAGGTTGCGGGAACTATTCGAGATCGAAGCCTGTATAGGATGTATCGGTAGCCATTGGTTCCTCCCTCGGTTTAGCACGAGGACTCGCGAGTACCATCGTGTATAAGCCGCGAGTGGCGCGCGAAGGCTGGCCTCTCAGCGCGAGAACCGTTAATAAGATCACTGCCCGTAATTCGGTAGCAGCGATTCCTCAACCCTGTTACCAGTCGAGAGCCATTAAATTTTAGGGTGAGGCGAGATCATCACGAGAGACGACGTCTCAATCGCGGTTCGAGAAGATAATATAATAGAGAAAAGGACAACACTTTTGAGGACGACCACACGTAAGCAAATAATTGTCTACGTTACCCCCTTCCTGCAGCGTTGTCGTCATCGGTGGGAGCCTAGGCCCACCGGTCTATGTCACGAGAGCCTTGGCCATCCTGCCGGGTGCGAGAGCTTGGATCCTTGGTCTAGTAATCGAGATCCGAGATCCGGGGGAGATCCCCATAATCGGGAACTACGGCTGAAGCCGGTTACGGGCGCTTGCTCTCTTCTCTGAGTCGAGCGCCGAGACCCAGAGGTCTACGAGGCGAGAGCTACGGCCGGAGCCGGGTGCGGGCGCTTGCTCTTTTCTCTGAATCGAGCGCCGAGACCCAGAGGTCTACGAGACGAGAGCTACGGCCGGAGCCGGGTACGGGAACTTGCTCTTCCAGCTCATAATCGAACGCCGAGACCGAAAGGTCTACCAAGCGCGAGCCATGGCCGAGTACAGGAACTAGAACCCGAGGTCCTAGTGGCACCCGAATCTATGAGAGCCCTTACGGTGCGTCCGTAAGTATCAACGTCGACCCTAAAAGCGATTACGCGACCAGTGTAGTCGCATCCGCTATAACGTCGCTTAGTGACGTGTCGGGAGCTGGGTCTACGTCCGGTAGCTGCCTCTGTCTTTTATTACGAACGGGAACATGGTGACAGGGCTTCGGTACACAGGATCGTGTCGAGAAAATATTCTTAGGGGCGAGAACTGTTCCGAGATCGGCGAAGAACACGAACTCGGGATTTCTCGGAAAATTGAGAAACGTTTCAAGATCGAATATTAATTCGACCTCAAGATTCAATGAAGGCGAGAACTGTTCAAATCGGATTTTATCCGAAACAGAACTTTTCGAGATCGTAGCATGCGGTGGGACACTCACGCGTCCTTCACGCTTCACGTCGGGATCCGGTCTGACTGCGACCAGCAATCGCTGTGCTGTCGACCCGTACCCAATCGGAGGATCGGTGAGGATCCTCTCCCTCAGGCGAGCAGGGAATCCGCCGTATCCCTGCAAGATCGCCTGACCAAAAAAATCGGTATTGGACCGGGATCGACCTCTTTTTCGGCGAGCCGGGAATCCGTCGTATCCCGGCAAGATCGCCTGATTTAGCCTCTTCAAGTGTGTCAGGAGAGACTGACCTACGAGGGCCTACGGTGGTCGGAGCGAAGGAAACTTCACTCGAATCGGAGTGACAATAAGTCCACTCGACGATTCTTTCGGGAGCCAAATCGAGTCGAGCGAAGGTAAGCGCGCTCAAGACTCACCTATGTGTAAGGTCGGGAGCCGCTTCGAGTGTCGAAAGTCAATTCGAGTTCGGAAGCGAAAACGAGAATTAATTCGAACCTCGAAATGTAGTTCGGGTTCGAAAACGAGAGCGAAAATTAACTCGATCGTCGAAAATTAATTCAAACCCGAAAGCGAGAACGAGAATTGACTTGAACTTCGAAAATTAAGTCGAGTTCGGAAACGAGAATAGACATTAATTCGAGCGTCGAAAATTCATTCGGGCTCGAAAGCGGGAACAAAATTGAATTCGAACCTCGAAGTGGAATTCGGGTTCGGAAGCGGGAACGACAATTAATTCGAACTTCGATGATTATTTCGAGTTCGAAAGCGAGATCGAGAATCACTTCGAACTTCGAAAATTATTTCGAGTTCGAAAGCGAGATCGAAATTGAATTCGAACCTCGAAATTGAATTCGGGTTCGGAAGCGGGAACGAAAATTAATTCGAACTTCGATGATTATTTCGAGTTCGAAAGCGAGATCGAGAATTACTTCGAACTTCGAAAATTAATTCGAGTTCGAAAGCGAGATCGAAAATTACTTCGAACTTCGAAAATTATTTCGAGTTCGAAAGCGAGATCGGAAATTGAATTCGAACCTCGAAATTGAATTCGGGTTCGGAAGCGGGAACGAAAATTAATTCGAACCTCGGAAAATTAATTCCGAGATCGGAAAACGAGAACAAAATTAATTCGGACTTCAAAACTTCATATGAGTTCAAAATAAACGAAACAATTCAAACGTCGAAAATTAATTCGAGTTTGAAATAACGGGAATAAAATCGAACGGCGAAAATGAATTCGCGTCGAAGACACAAATAACAAACTTCGGACAAACAACGAACAAATATGACAACCACACGACTGAACAAACACAATAAACAAATAACAAACTCGACCATCGAAATTGAATTCGAGTTCGAATAAGCGAGAACAAATCCCGAACGTCGAAAATTAAATCGAGTTCGGAAGTCGGAAATAAATTCCGAACGTCGAAATTTAATCCGTGTCCGAAAACGAGAACCAATCCGAACTGTGGAATTCGATTCACGCTCGAAAAATCGACAGTTAATTCGAACTGCGAAACTAATTCGCGTTCGAAAAATCGGAAATTAATTCGAACTGCGAAAGTTAATTCGCGTTCGAAAACGAGAACCAGTTCCAACAGCGACAAATTAATTGGCGGTCGAAACGCAGGAATTTAATCTATATCGAAATTTAATTCGACCTTGAAAAATATTCCGCGAGCGAGAACTTCATCGAAATCGAAAATCAATCCGAAATCGAAACGGTTGCGGGAGCAAACATTTAATCGGGATCGAAAATTAATTCGACATCGAGAATATTGCGGAATCGAAAATTTAATCAAAATCGAAGATTAATTCGAAATCGATAAATACTGCGAGAGCGAAAATTTAATCGAAACCGAAAATTAGTCCGAAATCGAGAATATCCCGAGATCGAGAGTCTCATCGAAATCGAAAATTAATTCGAAATCAAGAATATTGCGAGAGCGAAAATTCACCGAAATCGAAAATTAATTCGAAATCGAGAGTATTGCGAGATGGAAAAATCACTTCGGCATCCAAAATTAATTCAGACACGCAAAGCGATTCATACGAGAACCTGTCCCAACGAGAGCTTATGACGGATCGAGAGCATCTCCGAAAACGGGAGCTTTCGACCGTTCACGACGGTAGCCCACGACGAAGTGACCGAGGAGTGGCCGTCTTCGGTGATCGAGAGCGAGAAGGGCGAGGAGAAGAGGACTTCTCGAAACTCAAAATTGTTTTTCCCAATTCGAGAACCTTCGCGATAAGAGCCGGGGCTCGGCTAGCGGTACCTACCCCCCACTCCAGCGCGCGTGACGCGCGAGCGTCCAGATGAGAAAATTCGCCAATTTCGAAAAATTCGAAATTAACGAATTCCTCCGGGAACTTGCCGTCGAGACATTCGAGAACACCATGTTTTCCCCAAAAGATGTTTTCACCTTTCAGGGTTCGAGAACGGACGAAACGACCACAAAAAAAATTTAATAAAATAGAAAAAAATTAATAATAAAAAAATTAATAATAAAAAAATTAATAATAAAAAAATAAAAAAACAAAAAAAAATTAAATTAGGCGGTCGGAGTTCGTCATCGGGAACGCGTGGGTTCGTACGAACATCCACAGCGAGAGCGCGTTACTCGGTAACGCGAGAAACTTCGAGAGACAAAAAAAAGAAATAATTATTTTACTCGATCGGGAACGAGAGAAAACCATTAAAAATAAACAAAACGGGAGCTGTTATTTTATTGGCGTGGCCCCACGTTGGGCGCCATTTGTGACGTATTTTCCGAGAACTCACGCGAAACGGTAACGAAAATCTAAAACTCGAAAAAACGCGAAATCGAGATCTCAAAACATCACCTTCGGCCGTCTACCTCCGCGAACACATTGGCGTCCCGGTGGGCGCCAGTTAATTTTTGTTTCGCCGGTATTAACAACCGGACTAATCTGGAGTCGGTGGAACAAGCCGAGCTCCGCAGGGTTAATTTTTGTTTCGCCGGAATTACCAAACCGGACTAATCTGGGAGCGGGTGGAACAAGCCCAACTCCACCAGTGCGAGATCTGGAGGTCGGTGGAACAGGCCGACCTCCGCAAGGACGAAACGAACGGAACAACAAAACGAGAACTAACCATAACGAGCTAACACCAATGCACTCGCGGGAGCAAACGGTAACGGAAATGCACGGTTGCTCAGGATGCGGGTTTTGGTAGAAGGGTCGCGATCCTTCGCCAATAAAATAACGCGGAATCGAAAATATCGGAATCTCAAACTTTAAATACCGAGAACAATTATTTACTGGCTAAAAAGCCAGGGGATCACACACTAGTGCATCGGGAGCGCTCAGCTGACCGAAGGGTCGGAGCGAGCGTAACGAGAGCGGATCCATACGCGATCGACAATTATCGAAACGACAAAACTCACCGAATCAGCGTAATTTAATCCAACAATAGGCGGGAACTGCATCTTACGACACCTCGAGAACTTAATCACGATCACTGCACCTCAAGAACGTTATTCACAACGTACCTCGATCACAGCAAAATCGGTAAAGAATTCGGAACGAATCCGCACAATACACGCAGCACACGAGTCTACTAGCGAACGCGCAAAGCGACAGGTAGCGAGCGCGACATACGAACCGAAGCGAGAGCGATAACCGGAGTCTACGGTAACGCGAGCGAGAACGACTCACTCAAGCGCGACACAATAGCCGAAAAACCGTAAACACGGGAGCGCGAGAGGTCCGAGCTGCCTCGAGGACGACTCTCGGTAGACTGATAAGCCTACGACGATATTCTAACGAGGCATTATTATTATTGCGGGATCCTTAGCCGATAGCTACTGCCCTCTCAAACTATTCCAGAGCGTCATTTAATCGGGAACCGAAACTGTAACGTGGTAACTTTGAGAATCTTCGCGATCGCTACTCCAAATTCAGGACGTGAAAACAAGGCTCTCTCTCTAAACTAAAACACAGCACAAGGGGTTCCAACCTTGCCCGGACTGAACTAAAACCTCCGCCTGTTCTCCAACGTCCTGCATTATCACCTAAGCGGAGTGCCGGGTTTGCACCGGACTTTGGCGTATTCGTGACGAAATCTCGTCGGGCTCTCCTCTATTCGTGTTTCTCATTTCTTTGAGATTCTCTCCACCGAATAGATTCGAGAATCCCGACCTGAACTAAATCTTTAAGCTTATCACACACAAGCAAAACCTAACCGGATCGCAAAACTTTACGAACCTTACTTAAACGAGAGCTGGACGGTACGTGGGCAGCTGCAGAGCAGTAAAGCGGGAACTATAGCGGGCTAACCGAACTAAATCGATAGCCGTATCCGAAAAATGTTGATTTTTGTGACCGTGATCGAAAAATCACGTCACAATATATATATATATATTGTGACTAAAATTTCCGGGCGAGGGCAAATTCGCAGGAACCCTTCTTACCGGTAAATTTTTGCACACAGCCTTAACCCTCGATCGGTTTTTATTTCTAACAATCCTGGGCGCCAATCGCACTCGCCGTGCGACCCGGTCGGAAAAGATGGTAAGGAAAGGTCAGAGCTGCGCTCGGCTAGCAAGCAGCCTTGGGGGGATGGTAGAGGGGCGGTCCGGTAATTCGCGTTGAGTCAGGAAAGCAAACCCAATACAAAAATAACTATAACTGCAATCAGAATCAGAATAAATACAGCCCTTTCTCTCTCTCTTTCTTCAACAATCCAAACTTACGTGCTACCCGGTATAATAGTCCCTACTAAACTCCCGGCGACTACTCAGTTCACCGCCGGAAGGAATTGGCCTAATGCCCGCAAAATCAAAAACAGAATAATTAAATGATCGTCAATACAATTAATTTAACTTTCGAAAATTATCCTAAACAATTTAATCGCATGACCCTGGGTCCCTACTAAACGTTCGGCTTATCGAGTCCACCACGCGGAAATAACACAACAAAGAGAACGCAAAATAAAACAAAAAGAGGAAACGCCAAATAACACAAAAATGAACAAATAGTCTCGGGCGACGGACGATCGTCTACTTTGATATACTCCCGGTCTAATAAACGAGCAAGCCCCCCGCCGACCGCGGCAGCGATCTTGCGGCAAGGGTAAAAAGACCTCGGTCTTCGCGAAACACAACCCGACGCGAGGATCTCCGCCCGTTTACCGGTAAAATGACGAGGCTGGCCAAACTGCACAAAACCCGAGTGCGATACCCGGAGAAGCCGGGGCGATACGGACACCGGCCGTTTACGCTATTTTTTCCGCTGTTGTACCTGTCGGTCAGCTGCCGCTGCCGACCAATGTAACGGAGTTTCCGGTCGCGTAAAACAGTCCGGAGATCCGCCCGTCGGACACTCGAAATGCCTCTAACAGGTAATGAACGGAACGGCACCAAAATTATAGGATTCTTCCGGCTTTTCCTAACCAATTCCGCTCACGAACTCAGTAACCGATGCGCGAGTGTCCTTTCGACACGTTCCCGACGCCACACTAATGAAAACACTATTTTTCTCTTCCCTCGACCACGGACCTGTCACAACGCGATCGACGAGCGAGCGATTTTCTCCCGAACCCGGGACGATGCGCGACGCCTCGACCGAGAATCAACCGCGCATAACGGCACCGACACGGCCGGCGCACAAACAAAGAACAGATGATATGATTTCCCAAGTTGCAAAGGTCTTACCGGTAACTAGCTTAGAGCAGCGGAAGATCTTTTCCAAAGAGATTTGGGCAGCTGTTCCCGCCTCCCAGATATTGTTCGATCTCGACAAAACGTCCTTCCTTCCTTCTCAACTACGGTAACCCGTGCGGCAGCGAGAGAGATAAGTTTCGGACGCACCGTCGCGGTCACTGTTCCCCAGAAGAATCCCCGAATCGTCGTTACGCTCGTCGAACGCGATCGCTCTAGCCCCCCTCCCCGCTCGAGTTCTCACGGCCTAGCCTAACGCTAAGTGGTGCCACGCAGGGCAGTCTCGCAATTATGCCGATTCGCCCGGCACGCGCGTAGATCTTCATTGTCGCGGCCGTTGGCCGACGCCTAAAGGCGAACACGGCGCCGAAAGGGCGGTGCGTTAGCAGGTGACGGCCAGCACGATCGAGCGTTGCGGGGAATGATGAGCCAGTGATTTTTCCCCGGCGGACAGAGACAGAGAATTATCCTCCCGATACGTCCCCGGAAAGTAGATGGTTAGCCCAACCAGAGTCTCGTCTACCGGTATTGGATGGCCTTGAGCCCCGTCCCGTCCTCGATGGTCATTGACGGCGACGGTTACATGCAAAATTATTCGAGAGCAATTACTATACTATTTTCTTAGCGTTACTGAGCCCCTGCGAATGTGCCTAGGAAGGTGAACGGTGGACCGTAAGGGCGTGTGGCGAGTCTCTCGCGCCGACTTTTGGAACGCGGCAAAAATACCGCGTTACAATATATATATCTCTAAAAATATTGCAGGAAAAATAACCACGGCAACATGCAGCTGTACTGGTTGCTACCTGTACTACTGCAGTGCGCCCGGAGCGCGCCGGCAACCGATACATCGTATTACGTGACACCGATAAATAGCACATCGGGATTATACTACGAACGGACAGCGTCACTTCGTTTACAACACGCAGACTGGCGAATTACCGTCTTCATCGACACCGAGAAATTTCTCCAGGACTTCCCGGACGATGAGCACTATATATCTACAACCTTCAAGATGTGCCAGGGGGCATCTCCACCCCCATCGTGCAACGAACTCCTGCGAATTGACATTCTCCGGAGGTTGTTTTCTCGCGCACGGGAACTGGCGGCCGATCTTAAAAGAATCTCGGAAGATTCACAGCTTGAACGCGAACCCGCAGAAAGCCTGCCACGAACTATGACAAAGCGCGCGGCCCTGTTTGGAATAATCGGCACCTTAAGCAAGTCACTGTTCGGCACGATGGACGGAGACGACGCCAACTATATCAATGAATAGATAGACCGCCTATTCGCCGATCAGGCCAATATTACGCACCTAATGGGCAAACAGATGCACATAACACATTCAAGGCTGCAAACCTTGCATCAGGAACATATCATGGAATCAGCCAGGATGTCCGCCCTTCAGGAGACGGTCAAGAAAATAATGGAAGACACGGTACAATGGAAATACAAGCAGTCATTAATAGACTATTCGTATCGGGTGGAAAGGAAAGTTGAGCGCTATATCTCAACATGCGAACAGTACATACACACGATAACAGCAGCTCGAAACGAGCGTCTCGACCCATCCGTCCTCACCACGAAACAGCTGATGTCCGTCGTGCAGGAAGTACAACGGGAGGCGGCGGGCTCCGAGTTCCCCATCCCAGCGAGAGAACTGAGAACAGAGGCACTGTCTGAGCTCGCCCGGACGGATCTAGTATACTATCAAGGTCGAGTGATGATTATAGTGCACATTCCGCTGCTGGACCGAACCACGTACCATCTGTACCGAATGCATCCATGGCCGGTCGCGCAGCGCATCAACAATGAAACGGGCTCAGCGCACGTGACGCCCGCAACACCGTACGTCGCTGTCTCCACGGACCATCGTGCCTACTTCCTCGCAGACGCCCTGTACCTCAGTGCATGCAAGAAAATGGGAAATAAATATCTATGCCTGATGGAAATCCCCGTGGCCGAAGTCGCGACCTCGGAACAATGCGAAATAAGAATGCTGACGGCCCCTACTGCCGAAGCTCTGCGGAAATGCAACGTGCGTCTCCGCCCAGAGCACACGCCATTTTGGCGCCATTTATCAACACAAGGGGGATGGTTATATTCATTCAGGGAAACAGAAACAATCCACATCCTGTGCCCCGACCAACCGGAACTTCACGTGCATCTTAACGGCACAGGAATCCTATACGTCAACCCGAACTGCATTGGCCGAACGCGCAGCGTGACTTTGACGGGAATACGCACGTACAGGTGTCGGGAAGAATATTATTATCGGCCCGGGGTGGCACTAAACTTAACAATAGTCGCCCCTGTACTCGAAGAAATTCCCGAGACCATAATAGACTCGCTGTTCACTAAAGGAAATGAAACAAGCCGAGAAATTTTACGAGGCTGGAAAACCCTCGAGGATGGGGAATCACTCTACGACGTGGAGGAAAAAATTCGGGCTATAGGAAAGCACCGAAGAGAGAGACGACAACATCACACCCTTTTCCTTTATGGGTTTATAACTCAAGCGCTAGCCGTAATAGGCACGGTACTGTACTGTTGCCGAGGAAAAATATTCTTCGGAACCGTAGCACTGTGTAGAAGAATAACTGGACGCCGAGCCCTGCAGCCGACGGCAGCGAGCGAACGGGAGATAAGGACCGACGGAGTCAGCGGACCGACGGCAAGGGTAGAGTTACCGTTGCCGCGCGGAGCCGGGACTCGCAGCCTGAACACTATGAACCGCTCCCTTCCCCCCCAGGGTGCCGTGAGCGATTAGGAATTGACACTCTCAGGGCATGCATCAAGACGACCGATGACTTCATTAGTTCCGAAGCGCTCGTCGAAGCCACACCGCGAGTAAAGAAGGAAAATATAGTTCCGGTAGTAATCGCGAGTGACGGAACGATCGGAAGAAACGGACATAAAAGTTGCATTACGTTAACGAATAAATAGTTAAAGTGAGACGTAATTGGAAAATAAAATAAAAAAATAAAATAAAATAAATTAATTAATAAAAAAAAACAAAGCAAAAATAATAAATAAAAAAAATATCGGACTTAATCGAGCTCCACCGCGTGATAGTCGAGGACACGCGCAACGGCCGTTGCCCAGTGTGCAAGCGAGAGGCGCGCCGGTGTCCCGATGTGGGAGCGTGTGCGCAGCGCTCGATTCCACCATCCTCGCGGAAGCACGAGCTGCTGCGCTGCAAACTGTGCAGCGTAGAGCTGTGGGGTGGAGATTACTCCGGACACATGGGTGTGTGCCTCGTCGCCTACCAGAAGAGGTTCGCGGACATCGCTTCCGGCCGCCTGCCCTTGGCTATCCCGAGCGTTGTCAGGCCCTCGGGAGCATCAGCAGGACCCGCTGTCAAGGCAACGCCGCAACCTCAACCGAGCGTCTCGGGCACTCAGGGCGCAGCGACAGCCGCGGTCGAGAACAAGGGCAAGAATCGTGCGGTGCCGGCGTCTAATCCACGAGGTGCGGCCTATCGAGCAACTCTTCGTGGGGAACCGGGCCGCCCGAGCCGGGCATCCCTTGTCTCCACGGGAACACAGACGGCACGAACCACAAAGAACACGAGCACGCAGACGAGGATGCTGTGTCTTCCCCTGGGAACAAGGGTCGATTTTATTAAGTGGACCGATCCTCTCCCGGTGAGAAATTTGCTGGACGAGTGGGTTGGCAGTGATGCACCTCAGGAGCCCCTGTTAGCACTGCCTGACATGAACGACGACTTGCTCGACCTCGACATCAGAGGCCCGCCGGAGGAAGTGCAAATCGTGGAGGAGGACGTCGAGACCACCGACGTATGGATGGAACTCGACCCGTTTCACCCCAACGCGGCCCGGGAGGTTGGGACGTTAGACGCACGAGCCGAGGAAAAAGGACATCAAGAGACGACCGCGGGGCCCGCCGTCGGCGCGACCACCGACGCCGGAGTCGAGCACAAGTCGTCGGAGTCCTGCGAGGATGAGGAATCAACAGATGGGAGCACCATCACCGAAACGGGGTCCAGTGATGAGGACAGCCAGGAGGAGATCGACGCAGACCCCGCCGTCGGCGAGCCCGCCGACGCCAGGGCTGCGCTCGATACTCCGGAAGAGGTTATGCACGCGTCACCCAAAGCGTGTCAGGAGCCGATGAACGAAAGCGACACCACTGAATCGCTTTCAAAATCCAGCGACGAAGAGAGATCGGAGGGAGCCGAGGCAGACTTCGCCGTCGGCGAGCCTGCCGACGCCGAGGCTGTGCACGACACTCCGGAAGAAAAAGAAAGGCAGGTTGCTACGGACGAGTCGGGAACCGATGCGGATTCATGGTCCTCGAAATCGTGGCATGAGGACGCGTCAGAGGAGGGACAGATGATCATGGTGTCCAAGCCGTCGTACGTGGGACAACAGGGAGTAAAGGGACGCGAGGAGGACGACAGCGGAGCATTCGCCGCTCCTTCTCCGTACTTACGACACATTCGTCGAGGGACCGGGCGAGGACAACGTGGCCGACCACCCTATAGCC
Source organism: Ichneumon xanthorius (assembly GCA_917499995.1). Taxonomy (NCBI): domain Eukaryota; kingdom Metazoa; phylum Arthropoda; class Insecta; order Hymenoptera; family Ichneumonidae; genus Ichneumon; species Ichneumon xanthorius. The sequence continues at coordinate 1,169,839 of CAKJTD010000071.1, read as the reverse complement.
TGTGTGAATAAAAAAAAAAAAAAAAAAAAGAGGAAAAGAATGGATAAAAGTGGAAATTATGTTTATGTGCGCGTATAAGTGCAGTGTGTTATGCAAACGAGCGGGTTATGAGTGTGGCAAAAATACAGCGAATGAGTGAGCATACGTAATTTTAAGGTTATTACTTTTGTCTGACGTCGATGGGGACATCGACGATTTTAACGGGGAAGGGGTGTTACGTCCCGATTTTTTATGAAAAATCGCGACGTGATACGCCGGATGCCGAGCGGCGCCGCTGAGCTCATCAGGGGTGTCATTTCACACTGCAGCTGGGCTCACGCGTTAAATATCGTCTTCCACATCGTCGTCAGATATTGAGAGCCTCCGATGTAATTCGAATTCCGCGAGGTATGGGTTTCCGGCACGTACGGCGATTGCAAAATCCCCGCGCGTGGCGTGAACTTCGTACCTCGCCGTTGCTGAATTGCGGAAACTGATTTTCGCTGCGACCGCTCGCGGATCCGCGAGGATCCGCGAGCGGCGTAGGGAAATCAGTCTCCCGACAGCAACGATCAAAGATAGATCGGTCTGGAGGATCTCCACAATTCGTAGCTCGCGTAGATCTGTAAATCTGGAGAGTAAACCACGCGACTTAGCCTCAAAGACAGAGTGCAGAGAGGTCGCGGTAGTAACTCCGAGTGTGCTCCGGAGCGGCATAAAATCGAGTTGTGCTTCGAAATTATTATTGAACAGTTATTATAAAAATAAGGTAATCAAGGACAATATAGAGACTATAGAGTGCTACGACCCGTGTTCGGGAAATCGACCATAGACTTAGGACGAAGAACCCCCGCCGGGGAATATTGTAATAAACAATATAACGATATCAACAAATAGTAAGTACAGTGTGGATGAATGAGTGGAGTTTGCTAACATTTAATTAATTAATAAGTTGTAACCTAGTAATAGCAATATATATAGCCATCTTGAGTTAACCATAAATCACTTTATCTTTTATTTCCGCGTGAGAACCCTTGGGCTGTTTTCTCCCCTCCCCCCATTTTGCAGGTACTCGTGGACCAGGCCCGTACGGGACGGGGCAAAGTGACCCACAATAAAAATAATCAAATATAGATGTGCTACATCCGAGAACGAGCCCTTGCTCTACCTCGGACGTAACATCCGTCTGCAATAAGAACTCATTTCCCCATAGATATTCATAGTATTTCCGAACGCCAAAAATAATCGCCAGCGCTTCCTTTTCCACGTGTGGATATCGCCGCTCTGCCGCGGTGAGCGTTCGGCTAGCAAAACAAATAGGCCGGTCGAGGCCCCCTTCTTTATGTGCAAGCACCGCGCTGACTCCGTATGGTGACGCGTCGCATGTAACTACTATTGTTTTCTTAGGATCGAAATGTACTAATACACTGTCGGACGTGAGCTCTTTTTTATTTTCTCGAAGGCCTCTGTGCATTCTTCTGACCAATGAAATTTTTCTTTCTCAAGACACACGAATAACGGTCTCAATTTATGCGCTAATCGCTCTATGAACCGCCCGTAGTAATTGATCGATCCTGAGAAACTTCGTAATTCGGTAACATTTTGCGGTCGCGGCGCTTCTTTTACCGCTTGGAGCTTCTCCTTCAACGGTGATATGCCGTTTTTGCTTATCCTATATCCTAAATAATCTACCGCTTTTTGAAAAAAACTGCATTTTCGGAAGTTTAAACAGAGGCCTGCCTCCTGCAACCGTGAGAGTACTTCCTGTAATCTTTTTTTGTGCGTTTCCTCGTCTGCCGTTGCCACCAGGATGTCGTCTAGAAAAACTTTAACTCCCGGAATCCCGAGCAACAACGTTGCCATAATCCGTTGAAACAAGCCTGGCCCCGTCGAAACGCCGTACGATAACCTCAGGTATTTGAATAATCCCAAATGTGTACTGATTACCACGAGTTTTTGACTCTCTGGTGCCCACGGCAACTGTTGGTAGGCTTCCGATAAATCTAGTTTTGTAAACACCTCCGCATTCCCCACCGTATCGAGTACCGTCTCTAACCGCGGTAACGTGTAACGGTCTATCTCTAAATATTTGTTTAAGGTGACTTTATAGTCTCCACACAACCTAACCGATCTGTCCCCCTTGAGTACCGGTACTACTGGCGTTCCCCAGTCGCTGGACTCTATTGGTGCAATAATTTCGCGAGCCTGCAACCGATGAATCTCCTGTTCGACTTTACTTCTGAGAGCGATGGGAATTCGCCGTGGTTGAATGAATTTCGGTGTGGCTTCCGGCTGTAATTTTAAATGTAACTCCCCTTTAGTGAAAAATCCCAACTCCGAAGTGAATACCGTCGGAAAATTTTGTTTTAAGTTAATGATTTCTGTTTCATAATTTGTTTTTATTGCATTCATCGGCTCACCTGCATTTTCGCCGTTATTCTCAAATTTTGGAGGCCACATCCGCAATACACGCAGCCAGCGGCGCCCAACGATCGGTGTCCCCCCGCCTCTAACGACATATAATACCTGATTGGCGATCGTTCGGTCTCGCTCAATTTTTACTTTTAGGTACCCTAATGTAGGTATCGGCTGTTTGTTATATGCCCGCAATTTTATTTTTGACGTGTATATAGTTTCGTTCGAAAAATGTCGTTTGTAGTCCGCCTCCGAGACTGCCGCAATCGTCGCACCGGTGTCTATTTCCATCTCCAATGGAACATTGTTTATATTTATTGTCTCGACGTGTGGTTCGTCGGTGTTCGGGCTATTCCTTGCTGTCACACTTGCCAGTGTCTCTGGTTGTCGTTCTTCGGTGATGGTGAAAAAATCTCCGACAAATCGATCGTCTGGCGATGATTCCTCCTCTTCTCCTTCCTCTTCGAATTCCTCATCGTCTTCTTGTTGTTGGTCGCTCTCACTCACGAAATTTTGAGTTCGTGAGTTCGGTTTATTTTTATACTTGGAGCACACTCTATAAACATGGCCCTGTTTACCACATTCACTACAGTACTTGTCACGCCATTTACACGGCGGCTTCCGATGTCCCCTTATTCCGCAACAATAACATTCGTCACTACCACTGGTCTGATTGGAACCGATGGCCATCGAACATGTGCCTCTAGCATTTCTGCCTCGAAATTCGCGGCCGTTCGTTCGGATTATGTTTACGTTCGCCTGTACTCTTGTTCCCTCGTCGTGGTTGTTGTTGCTACCTTAAACCGGTCGCAAATGCTCTGCTTGTCCCTCGGCTGTCTCTATCGTTATTGCCAACTCGATAAAACTTCCAAATCGGCCTCGGGAGCCTTCAATAATTCATATCGGACGGCCTTGGAGTTTGTTCCTGCTATTATTTGGTCCTTTAATTGTCTTTGTAGTTCGGCGGATGGTAAATCGCACTCGTGAGCTAACTCCCGTAATGCCGCCACGAACTCTCGTATACTCTCTCCTGGTTTCTGGACGCGTTCGCGCAACGCGTAACGTCGCATATACACGTTTTCTTTTCGGGCATATATCTTTTCCAGTTTCTCAATTAACGCGTCATAATTCAGCGTGATCGGCCTTGTACCTTCACACGCTACTTGTAGGTCCTCGAATACTTTCGGCGATAGTTTTGTTAGGAGTAACGGTACCTTTTTCGCTTCTACCACACCGTTAAGGATTATGAAAGTTTCTAATTGGCTTTTGAATGTTTTCCAATTGTTACCTTTTTTGTATGGCTCTAAAACGTTCATGTGGCCCGCCATTTTTGTTACTCTCTGAACCGCCGGCTCTGGTTGATCACTCACGTCTGGCAATCCGATGTCTTCTGACTCTAAGTTCTCGATTTCTCCTTGTCCTCTCGTTTTCAAAAACTCCACAAACCGTTTTCTTAAATCGTGTAATCTATTAGGCGCATCGGTGTCTACACCGTATTTTTGACACAATTCCACTAGGTTGTCCTTCGACCCTTCTTGTACCCATGCGGTTCTCTTTGATTTCACTTTCTTTTCTGCCGATTCCCAATCTATTTCCCCATCTATAACCCACGCTTCGGATTCGCTTTCCTTGCTCATTCTGCAAGGCACAGTTCCTTTTCACCAAGAAACGATCCCATCCTCGTCGCCAGTATGGGACTTTCGGGGGAAAGGGAATAACGTACACAGTGTTACTCAGTGAGCTCTGTTTATTATGCTCCGAGCTGAACGATAGCCGAGCCGAGACTGAGGTGTTCTCGGTCGAACGCTACCTGTGCCTATGTGTATAGGCACATATATCACAAAATGTAATAAACAATTGGTTGTCGTATGAGCCGTTCATTATAGGCGATGTGTCGCACAGTGAAACGATAACCGACCAACAATCATACAAGTTATATATGTCGAAGGCTGGAGTCTATGGAGGAGAGGTGGAGATCCAATCCTTCATCCAAATCTATAACGTTCAAGTACGAATATGTAGACACGATGGTTCGAACAATGTGATTGAATTAGGGCAGTGTGGTACTAATGGATCGTTGACAGTTTTGTTGTCGGGTGCGATTGACGGGGGCCATTACGATGTGATAGAGAGTTCAAATGAACATTTTTGGCAAAATTATAAACGAAATTGCAGTCGTTCGTACTATGAGTAAAACAAAGAATTAATCAATGAAAAAAGACGAGTCGCAAATTTGAACGAAACGATTTTCTTGAAAAAAAGAGAGTCAGATCGAGTAAAAAATATAAACGAGGATCGCTTAGAAAAGAAACGTGAAAAGGATCGAAACTTGAACGACGAACGGTTAAAAAGGAAAAGAGAAAACAACTTACCACGGAACTTGAATGACGAGCGTTTGAAGAAAAAAAGAGCGAATGACTTACCACAAAATATGAATGAGGAGCGTTTAAAAAATAAACATGAAAAGGATCGAAACTTGAAAGACGAACGGTTAAAAAAGAAAAGAGAAAACAACTTACCACGGAACTTGAATGAAGAGCGTTTGGGAAAAAAAGAGCGAATGACTTACCACAAAATATGAATGAGGAGCGTTTAAAAAAGAAACATAAAAAAGATCGAAACTTGAAAGACGAATGGTTAAAAAAAAGAGAAAACAACTTACCACGGAACTTGAATAAAGAGCGTTTGGGGAGAAAAGAGCGAATGATTTGCCACGAAATATGAATGAAAAACGTTTTTTAAAAAAAAAGAAAAAGACCATAGACAGAATATGAATGAGGAGCGTCTGATAAAAGAGCGTACAAATGACTTGACGCAAAATATGAACGAAGATCGTTTGAAACGAAAAAGAAAGCGTGATATTGTAGAGAACATGACAAATAATCGCGTTAATAAAAAAAGGAAAATCCAACAAGTTACAAAATTATGGCCTAATAAAATATCATATGCCGATTTTGGAGATATGAACTACAATTGCCCATATTGTTCGGCAGTTTTTTGGGATGTTGAATTTTCAAAGAAAAGTTGTTGTCATCGTGGAAAAGTGAAACTTCCACCTTTGAGTGATTATGATGAACATTTGAAAAAGTTTTTTATGTATGATCGGAATTACAGACAATTAATACGTTATTATAATAGTATGTTTGCTTTTGCGAGTTTCAACGCAAATGTAATCAATGAATTTAAAAAGGGAATTTATAATTTAAAAATTCAAGGTCAAGTTTGTCATGTTACGCCAAGTAGTATTCATACAGAAAGTGGTAACACACCTCATTGTGGTCAAATTTATATTTATGACGATTATCAAGCAACTGAACAAAGGTTAAAAATTGTAACGGCTCCAGCCTCCTTTTCACACCGGTATCATTTCTTTCGACGCAGCGGTATTATTTTTCCGCTGCGTTTCTTACGGAGAAGCCCTGCAGCTTATCTGCATCCGCTCTCACGGCTCGAAGCCGTGAGAAGGCCCTTATCTAAGCGTCGCGACTGTCCGTCGCGACATTGTTGCGGGGTCCGAGGCCCTCAGCCTCGCACCTCAAATCATCAGTCCCGCTCCGATCGCCAAACGGTACACTCTCCCGAACAATCAAGCTGCGACTAATAAAGCCTTCATTTATATATATTTCACCTCGGAATACGATTCATTACTTCTACCCGCAAAGTCATTCTGTTACATGGTGTCAGAGTGGGCGAACTCCACAAACACGCTCACATACGCAAGAAAAAATAATAATTAAAAATCAAAAAAAAATTTTTGTTTCCCACTTTTTCAAATTTCGTTTGAAAAATCCCCTCGATCGAATCGTCGGTGCTCGAGCCGTGCTCGCACCACAACACGAAAAAGTGAAAAACAAAAAGTGACACATACACCAAAAAGTGACAAAAAAAAAAACAACAGTGGAAAAAAAATGAAGAAACACCCGAAAAAGTGAAAAAAAAATATACCGAACTAAACCGGACTCGTTGTACTGGAGCCTAGCTCGTACGATAACGCTGCACAAAAAAAATAATAATAATAACACATACCAACGGTGAAAAAGAAAGTGGAAAAAAAAGAGAGACAGTGAAAAACAATACGGTGCTAAGACACTCGATAAATAATAACGAACCTAGACATTAAGTATACACATATAAACACATTTATCAAACAATAACATACGAATAACAATAATAATAGTAATAAAAAAAAACAAACAGCAATAGTGCAAAAAAAAAAAAAACAGCACAATATTCAGTGAAAAAAAAGGGAAAACGAGTGAAACGGTCGGCTCAAGTGCACCTCGACCCGCCACTAACGTGACCCGTCATTACCGACGGCCGCGCGTAGCACAGCAGTCGCCGACGGTATCATCGACCGTCGCATCGACCCGCCGCGGGCGCGATCCACCGCACCGACGCGACTCACCCGTCCACCAAAAGCCGTCAGCCGTCAGCTGTCCGCCACCAAAAGATACCAAAAAAAAAAATTTTTTTTTTTTTTTGTGAAGGAAGGAAGGAAGGACGTCCCGAAAAATAAAAAATTGAAAGAGGGAAGCAAAAAAAAAAAAAAAAAAAAAAAAAAAAAATCAAGGAACAAAAGAAAAGGAAAAACCCATGAGACAACTATTTACAATCCTCGTGGTAATGTAAGTACCCTTTATTTTGCTTTATTTACTTTAACTATTTTTTCTACTATATATATATATAAAAAAAAAAGAGAGAGAAAAAAAAAGAGAAAGGAAAAAAAATCTTTTTCGCTTTCACGACCCCCACGGGAACCGAGCGCCGACACGCGACGCGTGTATAAAGCGTACGACCGGGAAAAGGGTACGTGACAACAAAAAAAAAAAAAACAAACACTAACTAACAAACAACTTTCCTCCCTTTTTCATACATTCCCTATAAATAAATACATATACATATATATACATATATATGTATATGTATACATAAATACATATATATACATATACATATTTACAAAAAAATAATAATAACAAAAAATATATAAATAAATAAATAAATAAAAAAAAAAAAAAAAAAAATTTCTGTGTGGATGCGCTACACAAGTAGCAGCAACAGCATCCAGTAAATAGCAATAATAATAATAATAAACAAATAATTTAATAAAACAAAAAAATAATACTTTTTGATATAATAATTCGATAAATCGATACTACACTGATTTGACAAACTCAAAAAAAAAAGAGAGAGAGAAATACAAAAAATTTATCTTCTTTTTGCTTTTTTCACCGTGCCACATACCAGTTGGCAGCAAACACACGTATATATAAAAATAATTCCTTTTTTGTTTTTGTCTAATTATCGAATCAATATCCTTTATTTTTTCTCTTTCAAAAAAAAAAAAAAAAGAAAAATCTTTTACTGCGCCTCACATTAGACGGCAGCAAAACAAAACCATCGCAACACAAAAAAAAAAACTTTTAAACAACGAAATATTTACAAAATATACGAAAATACATACATAGATATATATATATCAAATACAAAAAAAATCCCCAATTGCGCCTCATGTTAGACGGCAGCAACACAATGAAAATCTATTTATACTTTGTTATTTTTTCTTTATTAATTGGATAGTTCGTTAACTATACCAAAATTGATTCACCAGTGCCGCCCCAGCGCCCTGCGCGAACGCACGGCGGGAATAATTTTTACCGTCGAACGTTATCTGCCGATCGACTCCCATTGCGGCCATATTACGCAATGGCGAACAGTTCGATAACGCTCCGCGATGTTCAAAACCTTATACCTAATTTTAACGGGAAAAATATCCCTCTCAACGACTTTATTCGCGCTTGCAAAAAAGCTGCGAAAATAATCACAGACAATGACCAATCGCAGCTCCTGGAAATCATCCAGCTAAAACTGTCAGGAGTCGCCGCCGACATAGCTGACGCGAGAACATACAACACGTTAGAGCCACTCCTGAGAGATCTCAAAAACGCGCTTGAAAAACCAGTCGAACTTTCAGATCTCGAACTAGAACTAAAATCAAATTCCCAGAATTATAACGAGTCGGTACTCGACTATGCAACCCGAACGCGGAAAATAGCTACAAGAATCGAAGACCGGTTAAAAGAAGTTTATCGAACAGAAGCTCAACAACAATATTTGCAAAACCGCACTGACGAAGTTCGACGAACCGTCATAAAAGCTTTCATTCGCGGCCTTTTCGATCCAATCGCGAATATAATAATGCAAAAAACCTTCTTAACCCTCGATAACGCAGTCGACGAAGCGCTTAACATTGAAAACGAACTCGTCCGCAGACAAACTGTGCATCAGGGACGACAACGCAATAAATCAGAAACTAGGGACAAAAGTCCGGAAAAAGCGAGAGTTCGATTCACGCAATTGAGCGAGAACAATGGACTAAAATTCTGCGAAGTCCACCGCGAAAACCCTACGCATTCAACATCGGAATGCTACTCCGTACTAAGATTACGCGAAAATACGAACACGCGCGCTAACAGTCAACAATATCGTAGCAATTCACCGGGAAATTTTCAGAACAACTCTCGCAGCGGCTACCGCAACAACTCACGCGGTAATTATCAAAATAACGCGCCTAACTATTACCAAAACGGTCCACCTGGAAATTTCCAGAACAACTCACGCGAAAACTACCAAAATAATTCACGCGGAAATTACCAAAATAATTCGCGCGGGAATTACCACAACAACGCGCGAAATAACTACCGAGACAACTCGCGCGAGAACTATCGCGGTAACCCACGTAACTATCAAAACATCCCACGACGAGACGACTCGTGGGACCGCAATTACGACAACGACCGCGACAATTATCAAAACGATAACGGCCGCAACAATTATCAAAACAATACCCGACGCGACAGTTCGCGAGACGGAAATAATTATCGGGATAACTCGCGTAACCGAGACAGCCGAGACAACTCGCGAGACAGACAAAACGGTCCGAGCAACGGTCGAAACTCGCGAAAATCCGACCATCAGTCGAGCCTCGATGCAGCGCAAATCGAGCAGATTTTCGAGCGCCTGCTCCAAAAAAACGAGAGAACCGCCTCTCGCGACAGCGCGACGAGAGGTCGGACACCGGAGCGCTCGTCAACGACAAACTAAAAGACGCGAACAAAGCGCAAACCGAGACCGAACTTGTAAAATATGTAGATACTAATTATGTAAAAAGCGTAGACGGTAGTATAACCATTAGAAAAGCGACTATCAAATTAGGATTGTCGCGCCGACATAGACCTCCAACGGTGACCATCGAGTCTCCGAACTTGTTCACCAAACGGGCTTTATTTCTCGCCGATACTGGAGCGGAAATAAACCTGCTGAAACAATCATTACTCAACACGCATACGGAAGTAGATCCGACGCTGATATATGAACTCAGCGGGATCACTGACGGTATAGCGAAAACTCTCGGTAGATGCTACCTAAAAATAAAAGAGTTCAAGGTCGAGTTCCACTTAGTGGAAGACTTTTTCCCGATTACGCAGGATGCTATACTCGGCGACGTCTTCTTCAGGGGGACCCCAGCCGACATCTTGTATAGCGAAGCTTGCATAACATTCGCAAGCCACAGAATTCCGTTCGAGACCTTCGAGCGTGTAACAATACCTGGCAGATCAAAACTCATCGTACCTGTTAGGCTAAAACCAACCGATCTCGAGGAAGGATATATCCCGAAGATGAACGTAGGTCATCGTCTCTACATGGGAAATGCGCTCGTTAAAAACACCAACGGAATTGCGTATCTTTGCGCGATTAATTCGCAGAATGGCGAAATAAATCTGGAAATTCCTACAGTCGAGCTAATCCCGGTAGAGGCTATCTCGGAAAAACCGATCGATAGTTTCACACCGAGCAACTCCCACGATTCTCAGCATGAGAACTGTGCGGAAGTACACTCAATACAATTAGACGATCGATCCAGACTCGAAGCCCTTCAGGCACTTTTACAACTAGACCATCTGAACGAAACAGAAAGAGACCACGTGCTTGAATTGGTCTCAAAATATCAACATCTATTTTGTCTACCCGCAGATCGGTTAGGTCACACGACACTAACAAAACACGAGATCCATACGACGGATGACAGACCAATCAACACAAAACAATATAGGTTCCCACCGGTACACAGAACGGAGATAAAAAATCAGGTCAGCGATATGCTAGACAAGGGAATTATACAACCATCCCTTTCTCCGTATAATTCTCCAGTTTGGGTCGTTCCCAAAAAACCAGATTCGAAAGGTAACAAAAAATGGCGAATCGTCATAGACTTTCGAAAACTCAACGATAAAACCACACCAGACGCGTACCCACTCCCAAACATCATCGACATACTGGACCAGTTGGGTAACGCCCGCTACTTTTCAACATTCGACCTGGCATCCGGATTTTATCAAATCGAGATGCACCCAGTGGATAGACACAAAACAGCTTTCTCGACTCCGAACGGGCATTATGAGTACCGTCGAATGCCATTCGGACTCAAAAACGCGCCAGCAACCTTCCAAAGGTTGATGGACGTCGTACTATCCGGACTTCAAGGCACAGACCTTTTCGTCTATCTAGACGATATAGTAATATACGCACAAGACATGACAGAACACGGGAACAAGTTCAAAGCATTAGCGAAACGATTAACATCAGCGGGACTGACGCTACAGACAGAGAAATGCCACTTCCTGAATAGAGAAGTGACCTATTTGGGGCATATTATATCCTCCGATGGTGTTAGACCAAATAGCCACAATATACGGGCAGTAGAGAACTTCCCGGTACCCAAAGACAAAAAGGGAATTAAGCAGTTCGTCGCACTCGCCGGATATTACCGACGGTTTATCCGCGACTTTGCGAAAATTGCTATTCCTCTAACGGTACAACTAAAAAAGTCAGAGAAATTCGTATGGACAAACGAATGCCAATCGGCATTCGAATACCTAAAAGCAAGAATCGTCGAACGACCGGTTCTAAAATATCCGGATTTCGACAAAACTTGCACCCTCACTACAGACGCATCAGACTACGCCATAGGCGCAGTACTCAGCCAAAAACACGGCGACTTTGACCATCCAATAGCGTTCTACTCAAGAGCATTGAAGAAAACCGAAATCGCGTATGACGCGATGAAAAAAGAATTACTCGCAATAGTAAATGCGGTAGAGTACTTTAAAATGTACTTGTACGGGAAACGCTTTACGCTCGTTACGGATAACAGAGCATTAACCTACATAAAAAATAAACCTGATATCCCGCAACAACTCCAACGATGGCAAATCATACTAAATGGGTATGATTATGACATCGTACACAAACCAGGTAAACTTAACGTCGTTGCTGACGCTTTGTCGAGAAATCCCGCGGAAATTATGCCGATCAGGCAACGCGAGGAAAGCTCATCGGAAAACACGGGAATACAGAAAACAAAAAAGCAGAAACTGACTCCCAAAGCATCACCTGAAACCAGAAACCGGTCAACGACTGATACAGGTTCAGGAAATCCAGCGCCGAGGAAAAAAGCGGATTATACAGGGAGACAACGAACCTATGGAACAGGAAACGAAACAAACCCAACAAGAAACAAACCCACAACCGGAAAAGACAACAACCAAACAACAAATGGAGAGTGTACCCACAAAAACCAATTTAAATATAAACAACGAAACATCAACTTCGGAATTATCCGAAAACGAAGGCGAACTCATTCAATCAATCAAGAAGATGGTTGAAGAGCTGTACTCAAAGGAGAACACCGAACCACAATGGCGGCTCTCCAAACGTCCTATAGATACAACGGACGACGAAGGAAATAGGCAACGACCACGCAAACAAATTAGGAACCGACGCGATACAAGAAAACAATATAAATATACAGATATAGAAGATAGTACAACAGAAGAAGAAGAAGAAAGCCCAACGAGGCAACAAAATAAAGAAAGCCCAACGAGGCAACAAAATAAAGAAAGCCCAACGAGGCAACGAAATAAAGAAAGCCCAACGAGGCAACAAAATAAAGAAAGCCCAACGAGGCAACGAAATAAAGAAAGCCCAACGAGGCAACAAAATAAAGAAAGCCCAACGAGGCAACAAAGAGAAAAGAGCCCAACGAGGCCACAAAAAACAAAAAGCTTATCGCAGCAGAACAAAAGCGAGTTTCGCGAAAAAGTCAGCCCTGACAGGCAAACCGGCCACTTATACGGTGACAAAAGCGAAAAAACCAATGGATCCGAAAACAAAAACGACAACCAAAAGGCGAAAAATAAGGAAAATCGAGCGGAACACGAAGCAGAACCCAAAGACGAGAATAATGGTAAACCACCGATCCAACCAACCTTCAGATCACCACCTTCAGTTCCGACACAAAAATCCAACGATCTACAAAACGACGAAAGCAGCGGGAAACGGACAATACCACCGAACTTCCGTTCACCACCCGCAACTTTAGAATCTCGGAAAACTGCAACATCAAGAAAACCGGAGAAACGTTTGCCCGAACCAGTCAAAAGGCGAGCGAAAAAGACGCCAAAAGAACCGACTAGGCGTAGTGAAAGGTTGGCAAATAAAAAACCAAAAGTCCCGGATAATCAACCAAAAAACCAGCCAATTACAAAAATCTTGAGCGATCCTGAGAACCTGTCACCCGAGATGACAGATGAATACTGGGATTCCAAAGTTACGCGCAGCACTCGCAAAACCAAAGGTCAAAAACAAAAAACAAGAACTCGATTCCAACCTCCGGACTCAACATCCTCAGACTCAGATCCACAACCATCACCACAATTAACAACAGAATATTGGGACTCCAGAGTGACTTATACCAACGATATAATACCAGAAACCCCAATTCAACCAGATCCTGAGGATGCACAACAAAAAACACAACCATCTGTTCCAATGTCACCTGAAATGACACAGGACTACTGGGACTCAAAAGTCACAAAAACTCCGGATAATACAACAACGGTGGAACAGACAGTTCCCCCACGAATCGAGCAGCCGATCGCAGTGCCAAGCACTTCTAAGAGGACCGACCAACCAACTACTACACCGAGTGCCTCAGCAGAACAACCAGCTGCCACACCAGGGTGTTCATGGCAAATTGACGAACCAGCCGCAACACCAGGGTGCTCATGGCAAATCAATGATTTCACACCAGAACAACCAATCCCCACACCAACGTCTTCACAGCAAATTAACGACAGTTCACCATCAATGGACATCGAACCGACATTCAGATCACCAACGTGGATCCCACACGAAACAACGGATTCGAAATCAGACGAATCGCAACAAGCTATATTAAATCGAAAACCATCTCAAGCGTTAACAAACCAATATCACGATATGTCGCCATCGTCAGAAAGTGATTCTGACAACGACTCAACGTACAGACCATCGCAATACCAACGAAAACGTCTAACATTACAAACTCCACCAACAACAAGGGGAGCAACAATAACAGAAGACGTACAACTAAAAAACAACATCGTAATAACGCAGGAAAACATCCTAGCGCAGGAAGACAACATAGCTCACTTCCTGTCAGCCGACGGTGTCATGGACACAATGGTCTCGAAAATACTCGCGGAAAAGGGTAAACTCACCCATTCGGTATTTACGCAGTCCAACCCTGGAATCGGACATATCTTCATCACACGCGACAAAGCGTTACGCTATTTTACAATAATCTGTAAGAACAGATCGACAGACGCTACTAACACACTCACCATCCAAAAGTGCCTAGAGAACCTCGTACAGACTCTAGTGGAAAACAAAATCACATCTTGTACTCTATCCAAAGACCCAAAAATCATCGATACATTTTTGTGGTCTAACATCAAAGGATACCTACGAGTACTCGCGATTAACTCAAACATCACTTTTAGGCTATGCGAAGGTCTTATAACCGTTCCAGACCAGGAAAATAGACAAAACATAATCAGAGAATTACACGGATCCGCAGTCGGAGGCCACAAAGGCGTAACGAAAACATACCAGCGCATTCTCTCGCAGTATTACTGGCGAGGACTAAAAAAGGACGTAGAAACTTTCATTCGATACTGCTTCGACTGCCAGAAAAACAAACTGGTCCGAGTAAAAAATAAAGCTCCTATGGTCATCACGGACACACCAGCGCAACCCTTCGACAAAGTAGCCATCGACATCGTAGGTCCACTACGCGAGACAAAAAACGGACATACGTACATACTAACTATGCTCGACTTATTCAGTAAATTCAGTATAGCGGTACCACTTAAACACCAAACGTCGATAGACGTAGCGAGAGCGCTTTGTACAACCCTAATATCAACTTTCGGTGCGCCTCGCGCGATATTAACCGACCAAGGTACGAACTTTATGTCGGAAATGTTCAGAGATTTCGCTCAACTATTCCAAATAGAGCAACACAGAACAACTGCGTATCACCCACAATCGAACGGCGCAATCGAACGCAGCCATCACGTTCTTGTGGAATATCTAAAGCACTTCATCGACAGTAATCGAGACTGGGATGAACTGCTAACATTTGCGACACTCTCATACAATACTAGCATACACGAAAGTACAGGGTTCACCCCATACGAATTAGTATTCGGTAGGAGAGCTCGAACACCTTCAGAGTTCCCACCACCCGAAAAAATCATAACATACGACTACATGACAGATCTAACGAGAAACCTTAGAAACGTCCAAGAACTTGCTTTCGAAAAAGCAATAAAGTTCAAAGAACGAACTAAACGATACTACGATAAAAGAACCGTAGAACCAGAATATCAAATAGGTCAACTCGTTCTCACAAAAAACGAACGCAAAACAAGTAAATTTGACAAGGACTGGCTAGGCCCGTACCAAATCATAGAAATCCCAAACAAGCGCAACATTACAATACAATTAGATGACAACACAACAAAAACTCTACACGTAGATAAAATAAAACTGGCATATGTTGCAGATGCCACGCCAATTCCGTAAGGGCGTCCGCACCAGACGCCTTCAAAATTACGCCACTGACGAAAAACCCCGGACTTTATTCGGAGTCCTTGGGCACACTTCATTCATACCATACAACATGGACGCTAATTACGTACATAGACACCCATGGATTCGTATCCAGACGACAACAAATACAAGAAAACCTTGATGCCGCCAACGCATTTTGCTCCACCTTACAAGGACATTGTCTAACCAGAGGTCAGCTACAAAACATACAATCCCGACTGAACAACGTCGCGAACGCAGAAGCAACCTTACAGGAACTGATACCATCAATTCAACTCGATTCAACTGACAAGAGAAAGAAACGCGCGCCTTTAGAATTCGTAGGAAAAATTAACAAAATACTTTTCGGAACAATGGACAGTGAAGACTCAGACAGAATAAACTCACAAATCGATGCACTTGCAAATACAACCACCGAATTAGCGGAAATCGTACTAAACCAAACACATATAATCAAAGCAGGTTTCAACTTCACCCAAACCCAAATCACTAAATTAACAAACGGAATAAATAAGGAAATCAAAGAAATCAAACTAAAACAGGCATCACTCGAATACGAATTACACGTAATCCAAAAGCTGATAACATACACCACTTCTGTAGAGGAAACACTTATCCAATACGAAATCGATTTAGAAATATTGACAAACGCAATACTTTTCGCAAAAATGGGACAGATACACCCCGAAATACTTTCAGCAAAAAAGATATTAGTCAGCGCAGAAGCGATTCGAAAGGCAACGCCAAACACAATATTTCGATAAAAACTCAGCACAGAATACGTCCCAGAATTGACGAAAATAATCGAGCTCACAGCGTTCCACAACGGAGAACGGCTCATTTACGTCATCAAAATTCCACTTTTGGACCTAACACAATACAAACTATACCAACACTTATCCGTCCTGGTACGCCAACTATCAACAGCAAAAGGCGCGAGATTCGCGTACATTAAACCGGCAGTCCGATACACCGCAGTTTCCGAAGACTTTAGTAGTTATTTCAATTTGGAAGACGAAGGCGAATGTAAATTCATAGTTAATCGATACATCTGCAAACAAATCTATCCCGTAGCGCAGATCAACGACGAAACTGAATGCGAGGTTCAACTCCTCGTCAATCCACAATTCGGCAATCTAGAATCATGCGATATCAGGCTAAAAATGCTAAAGCAAACCTATTGGAAGAAAATTCGTAACGCAAACGCATGGCTGTACGCAGCACCAAAACCCGAAACTTTATATCTTATTTGCGATAATCACAAATCGATCATTGAAACAATCGAAAACGCCGGAATACTACAAGTCGAACCCACCTGCCGAGTTAAAACCCGAACAACGACACTAACTCCTTCAGTGGAAATAAAATCCTCAATCGAAGTAAAATTCGCACACACACCGATTCTAAATATAACAGCAATGATCCAAAAATCAATGGAAAACGTGGAAAACATCAACCTCACCGAGATTATAGCGGAAACAGAAACACTTACAGGACTATCAAACACAAATCCGATACACGATGACTTAACAAAAAACGAGGTAGCATTAAAGGCTATCATCACAAAAGCAAGGGAAATTTCAAAAACCCAGTACATGAATCACAGACTCTCCACGTTAGAAACCATACTAAAATATAGTGGAATCTCCCTCGCTTCCATCATGCTGTTAGCAGTAGTCGGATGGAAGTTTTCCCTATTCGGAAAATTATCAAGTATATATAAAATCATATCGTGCGTAACAAAAAACCGAAAAACGATAACGCGACAACAAACCGAACAGGCTCCCGAACCAACCGTTGTCTATCATAGACAACCGATAGAGTTGGTCGAAACTCAGCCACAACCGGTTACCGAATGTAGGGAGGTCGCTATTATAACAGACCATCCCAACTAGCCCGTTGACCGATCTACGCGCTAACATACCACGACCGTAACGCGCTACCATAAAGGAAAATATAACACAAAAATATATATATATATGAAAAAAAAGAAAGAGACAAAGCGCGATAAACTAACAAAATATAATAATCATAATAATAAATAATAACCAAATATATCCTTATCCTACTACATATACCCTCATTAACAAGGGATTCATTATACATTACTCTCTTTACCACAATACACAGATAAACTTAACCACTATACATGGCTTAAAGCTATCATTACTATTATCATTTTCTTTTCCTACATTATTTCAATAAACATACACACCTAACAGATAAAGAAAGAACAAAAAAGAGAAAGACAGAAAGATGGCCAGTACCAGCAGCAACAATACCGCGATCCAGCGGAACCCGGCAGTGGCCGAATGCGTCCTCTGCCAAAGAGGAATCAGGGTGTCGGAAATGATCCAGCACCTTAATATTTGCTACGCCGAGTTAATAAGGGGAGTGGCGAGCCAAGCTGTCAGCAGAGCAAAGTGCCCGCTGTGTCACTGTTTCTTCCCTGCGAGACAGTTCGCAGCCCACATAGGAGAATGCTCGGCATACCTACTGGCGCTGCAAACACAACCACAGCAACAACAACAGCAACAACAACAGCGACAACAACCATGGCACCAAATACAGGAGCAACTGCTCGAAATAAACAACGAGGAAGACGAAGACGACAAAGACCGACCAGAAATTATATATATACCACACACACCAGAGGGATCACCACCACCAGTAGAAAACATAGACAATGACACGGATACAGAAAGCGAAGCAACAGACACAGACACAGAATGCGAAGACGAACACCCGGAAAACGAAACCGCAAACGATACAACAAACGAAAAAACCAACGACACAAAGAAAAAACTGAACAAAAACAACGACGCAACAAACGAAAACCAAACAACACAAACAAAAAACCAGATGACACAAACGGAAACAGTAACAACAGAAAACGAAACAGACTTCGACCCAACGAAACTGACGATACAGGACGGATTTAGATGGATCGACAGTCAAAATTTGGAACACCTACGGAAAATAAAGAATAAAGCGATGTCGAACATTTTCCTTGCGGAATTAAAATTAGAGTCAACGAACAAAAGACGACGAACGGACACAGACTCGCAGTAAAATCTGACAAAATAAACGGAACGTACTCATACACAATAATCACCTTATCCTACACTAACAACTAATCATAAAAACACAACAATAACAACAAAATAACAATACACGTAGACACGCGACACGCGTCGCGTGACGTCAAAAAAAAAGAAGAAAAAAAAATATGAGGACCATTATTATTTAAAAAAAAAAAGAAAGAAAAGAAAGAAAAACCTTTCTAGTTTATTTTACTTTTGTTTTCATTTTACTTTTGTTTTATTTTATTTCATTTTATTATTTGCCTCACTTTCCTTTTATATATATATATACTCTGTTTCTCTTTTTTTATTATTAATTAATATACGTTATCTTATAATATCAATACTTGTGTTCATTATTTTTACCAATTCCAGAAATAACTCCCATTTTCTGCCTACAGAACCAATCCTGACATAACATACCTAACCCACTAACCTACTACTAATCAGATTTTAGACTGTTACAGGTAATATACTATCAAAACTTAACGGAATCTGAAAAGCTTTAGCCGAAAAAGGGACAATTTAGGGAAAAAAAATTTAAAAGGACAACAAAATAATCAAATGGACAAAACAAAACAAAATAAAAAAAAACAACAACAAAGGATCAAAAAGGAATATATACAGACATTTTGGAAAACAACAACCAAACCTTCTCAACGAACAAAACAGGACAACATTCTATATTTCATTTTTAACACCAAACGAACCTATCCAACTTGACCAACCTACCCCCACTAACATGAACAAATAACAGTTTTTCTTTAGATTGTTACAGATACCAACATTCACCACTATATTCATTACGAGAGTGTACCGGAATAAACACCAAAATCAAGGAAACCAAAATACAAATAAAACCAATTCGGACAACATCAACAATCAACAATCAACAACCAACAGTTTTAAATATTCAAAAAAAAAAAACAAAAACACAAAACATAACACAATTACACAAAAAAAAATGAAAATATCAAAAAAAAAAACAAAAACCCCCAAAACTTTGCATTTATATAGAATCACACTGAACAACAATTATTACATGTAAATTTTGTTTAATATCTGATGCGGGGGCATCGTTTTTTCAAGAGGGGGAGTGTAACGGCTCCAGCCTCCTTTTCACACCGGTATCATTTCTTTCGACGCAGCGGTATTATTTTTCCGCTGCGTTTCTTACGGAGAAGCCCTGCAGCTTATCTGCATCCGCTCTCACGGCTCGAAGCCGTGAGAAGGCCCTTATCTAAGCGTCGCGACTGTCCGTCGCGACATTGTTGCGGGGTCCGAGGCCCTCAGCCTCGCACCTCAAATCATCAGTCCCGCTCCGATCGCCAAACGGTACACTCTCCCGAACAATCAAGCTGCGACTAATAAAGCCTTCATTTATATATATTTCACCTCGGAATACGATTCATTACTTCTACCCGCAAAGTCATTCTGTTACAAAATGAATAAAAATTGATCTACGAAACATGTCGAGGTATTAACAAGGTATTGAATAATATAAATCCTTATGCTAAAAAATATAAACATTTATATGAGTTAACTAAAAATGAAACTTTAACAGAATATTATTTGTATTTCGTGCGCAATATAAAATTTGATAAACATCGTTATAATTCACCATCGACCGCAGAGTGTGCAGCCTTAATAGTTTCACAAGATGGTTCAATTCCACCGCGTTTTGATTTGTGTGTTTATCCAAGAAACATTCCCGAAAATGTTGATTCTCAATCATATTTAAACAAATTGTCATTCCATGTTGATCCAATGACATTTCCAATTATGTTTCCACGTGGTGATTTGGGATGGAGTCCGTTGTACACGCAATATGATAGTACAAAAAGGCTTACGGCTGTACAATATTATTCATATCGTTTAGCCTACAGACCAAACAATGAATTTAGTCCAATTTTGTTTTATGGTCGATTGACTCAACAATATGTAATCCAAGCATATATAGTCATCGAAAATAATAGATTGAATTTTTTTAGATACAATAAAAAAAATTACGAATTGAATGTTATCAGGGAATAGTCGATCATGTGGCACGCAGTGTTTTGAGCAATTCGGATAATTTTGATAAACCCGAACGTTTAGGCAATGTGTTTGTATTGCCATCGACGTATTTAGGGAGTCCACGAAATATGCAACCAAATTATCAAGATGCAATGGCCATTGTTAGGGCAATAGGTCGACCTGATTTATTTATTACAATGACGTGCAACCCCAATTGGCCAGAGTTACAAAGAATTATAAGCAAATTCCCAATGGGGACAACGTGTAACGATATCCCGAATATTACAGTAAGATTATTTTATTCGAAATTGCGTGCCCTTTTATGTGACATTCTAAGTGGAAAAATGTTTGGAAATATTCTGGCTTATATTTACACGATTGAATTTCAAAAACGTGGATTGCCTCATGCGCACATGTTGTTTGTATTGGATTATGAAAGCAAATTAACAACTCCTGAAGCGATTGATAAGTATATCTCTGCCGAAATCCCTTCGTTTGACCTTGAATTGCAAGAATTGGTGATAAAACATATGTTACATGGCCCGCACGGTGTCAATTCTCCATATTATGATAAAGAAAAAAATGTATGTACAAAAAAATTTCCAAAGGAGTTTCGTGATTTTACAGAATTTGAAAAAAATGGTTTTCCTAAGTACAGACGGATAAATAATTGTAACGCTGGACATGTATATAATTAAAAAATTGATGGATATGATGTAACAGCAAACAACTCGATGGTAGTTCCATACAATGCTGAAATTCGTAAAAAATATAAATGTCATGTAAATGTTGAATATTGCGCTTCCGTTATGAGCATTAAGTATATTTATAAATATCTACACAAAGGACATGATAGAGCATTTATTAAGATTTAAAAAAATGATCAAAACGTGGATATGGGATCTTATGATGAAATTTCTGACTACATCGATAGTCGATATCTTAGTCCTATGGAAGCGGCTTGGCGTATAGAAGAATTACCACTTTCAAGTAGATCACACCCCATTATTCGTTTAGCAGTTGATACTGAAAATCAACAACATATTTTATTTGAAGAAAATAAAGAGGAAAAAGCATTGGCAAAACAAGGAACAACTCTAACGGCATGGTTTGAGCTTAATAAAACGAATGACTGTGCAAGAAAGTATAATTATATCGAAATTCCACAATATTTTTTGTTTGATTTGAAGAAAAAATGTGGGTAAAACGTCGTGTATTTTCAAAAGCTATTGGTCGAATTATAAGTGTGAGTCCAAAAGACGTTGAACGTTTTCATTTAAAATTGATATTGAATCGTGTTAAAGGAGCGACCTGTTTTGGTGATTTGAAAGTTTATGAAAATATCACTTACAATACTTTTAAAGAAACTGCAATTGCCATGGGGTTAGTTGACAATGACACGGCTATTTTTAATATTTTTGAGGAAGCTTGCGCCATTATGATGCCAGTTGAATTGCGTAAATTTTTTGCTTGGTTCGTTATTTCGGATAATTTTGTATTTTCGTGTGAAATTTGGGATAAATTTAAAAAATATTTTTGTGAAGGTTTTCTCAATAACAATGAAGATAGAGCGTTGTTTGAAATAAATGAAATTTTTAAATTGGAAAATATGACGTGTTCTGATTTTGGACTTCCGGAACCTGTTATACAATTAGATATGGATTTTGAAAACCAAAAAAATATAATGGAAACTCATAAAAAAATATCGGAAAAATTTATTTTACAACTGAATAGTGATCAAAAGACTATTTTTGACAGTGTAACTAAAGACGACAAGAAAATGATTTACATCGATGGCCCTGGAGGCACAGGAAAAACATTTCTTTATGTAACTTTGATTCATAATTTTTTGGGAATCGGAAAAAAGGTATTGTCGATGGCGTGGACTGGGATTGCAGCAACTTTGTTACCAAGTGGAATGACCAGTCATAGGGCTTTTAAATTGCCGTTAGATTTAGCTGGTATAGAAACTTCGTTTTTAAAATTGAAATCAGATAAAAAAGGTTGAGAGAATGTGATATAATTATTTGGGACGAAGCATCTATGATACCAAAAAAAGCATTAGACATTGTTGATAAGATTCTCCGCGATTGTTGTAATGTCGACCATGTACCATTTGCTGGGAAATCAATAATATTGGGTGGAGATTTTCGACAAATTCTTCCAGTTGTAAAAAATGGAACAAAATTTAGTATTATTAGTGAATCAATAAAGTTTTCAAATTTGTGGCACTTATTTAATGTTATGAAATTGGAAAAAAATATGCGTTCATGTGATCAATGTTTCTCCGAATTTTTATTGGCAATTGGCAGTGGTGTTGAATATTCGTTAAAAATACCTGAAAATTGGATGACTAATGATATTTGTACAACTATATATGGCTCTGTGATTAACGAAAATGATGATTTATCGAATAGTGCTATTTTATCTTGCCACAATGAGGATGTTTACAGATTAAATGATAAAATATTTTTAAAAATTGATAAAAAGGAAAAAATATATTACAGTATTGATTATGCAAAACACAAAGGAGTTGATCAAGCCGATAATGATGACAATTTGAATTACCCAGTAGAATATTTAAATTCTTTAAGGTTTCCAGGACTTCCAGTTCATGAATTAAAATTGAAAATTGGTACGATTGTGATGCTTCTTAGAAATTTAACTATGAACGATGGATTGTGTAATGGAACGAGAATGAAAATTGTTGGTTTGTTTAAATTTAATATTAAGGTGGAAATAATAACTGGAATGCAAGCTGGCAAATGTGCTTTCATTCCGCGAATAATGATAGACACTGGAGAATTTTCTTCTTTGCCGTTTTTTTTTATATCGGAGACAATTCCCTATTGTTTTGGCGTTTGCGATAACTATTAATAAATCTCAAGGTCAAAGTTTTGAAAAAGTTGGCATATATTTCCGTAGGCCTTTATTTTCTCATGGTCAATTATATGTAGCACTCGCGAGGTGTAAAAATCCAAATCAATTATATATTGAAAATGATTCGGAAGATTACGAGGAAATCAATAATGTTGTGTGGAGAGAAATTTTCGATTGATAAATGATATGATTGTTTTTTATTTATAATTAATGTGGTAGCGAAACTTTATCATCGAGTAACGTTGGTAATTGTTGTTTTTAATTATAACGTGTGATATTATTATTTTCCCTCGTGGGGAGGGAAAAAATCACTTGTAAATTTCAAAACTAAAAATGGGACTAAAATGGGACTAAAATCGTGCAACGGGGTGGGGAGGGATCAAGCAAAATAAGGGTACTCGTCGGGAACAATAATGACAGTCGTTTAATATTCCGAAATAATAACAAAAATAGAAACTTGAGGAACTAAGAAATGATAACAAAGTTGCTGGAATGCTCGGTAACAATAGTAATAAATCGGTGATGAAATACAGGAAAAAAACGGTAAATAACAAAAGCCGAAAATAACAGTCGCTTCAACGCCGGTACGGGTACGTTGAAGAAATAAAAAATTAAAATTTTTTAAAAATTTCCGACTGCGGAATATGACTGAATGACTGAAAAAAGTACATAAAAAAATAAAACCGACTTTAAAAAAATCGTATAAAAAAATAAAAAACACCGTAAAAAAACGTATATAAAAAAAAAAAATAGAAAAAATAAAGTGATGAAAAAAACTTACAAAAAGGTTGAAATAATTAACGATAAAATATTAATTTTCACGGAAGCTCCCTCTATTATCTTGTCCATCGATATTTGCTGCTATAATAATAATAATAATAATAATAATAATAATAATAATAATAATAATAATAATAATAATAATAATAATAATAATAATAATAAAAGTCGGGAGACGTCTTCGGCCGTGTCACATAGGGACTTGGTACGTGCACTTGAAAAGCGTTTGAAACGGCCGGAGACGTCTCCCGACTTTTATTATTATTATTATTATTATTATTATTAATATTATTATCAAATCCTACCCTGGCACTGGGGGCGCTCCTAGACATAGCGCCTCTAGACATCGTGGCTAAGGCCAAAGCGATGGGTGCAGCCGTACGGCTAAAGTTTCCAGGAAAGTGGAAGAGAGCGTGCAGGGGACACGCGTTGCTGCTGAACGGCAACAGGGATCTCGAGGAAGTCCTAGCCCTAGGCGGTGACCGCGGCCCCAGTAGCTACCACTTCCGCCGCAACTACATAGTTACCCTCCCGAGTAGGCAAGAGTGGGAGGAGAACAGTGTTGGGTTGCTGTCTCCGGGGGGACTCGTCTGGTATACGGATGGGTCCAAAACCCCGACGGGGACAGGCGCCGGAGTGTGGTGCGCGGCGCCTAGGACGAGGATATCCTTGGCACTGGGGACCCGCACTACTACACTTCAGGCTGAGGTGCTTGCAATCAGAACCTGTGCGGAAGAGTTTCTGCTAAGGGGATACGAGGGCAGGCATATCTACATCTGTTGCGACAGCCGTGCCGCGCTCAGGACCCTCGACTCCATCGAGGTGAAGTCCGAGCTGACACGTAGCTGCATTGCTGCCCTATCGCGCATTGCCGGCGTTAATAGGGTCAAACTGCTCTGGGTGCCTGGGCACAGCGGCATACAGGGCAACACAAAAGCAGACGGGCTGGCAAGACTGGGTTCAGCAGGATCCACAGCGGCCACCCCTACGTCTGTACCGGTAGCCCCGGGCGTTATAAAGGAGATCATGAGGAGATGGACTGCCGACCAGTTCACTATCCGGTGGATCTCGGCGCCAGGGTCTAGACACGCGAGAGCTCTTTTCGCGGGCCCCTCTGAGAGACTGGGCTCGGAACTGACAGCCCTCGATAGGCAAAAGCTGAGGTGGCTGGTGGGCCTGATTACGGGCCACTGGTTCACCCGGCAACATTTGAAGCGAATGGGGTGGGAGGTAGACTCGCTATGCCGCTTCTGCGGTCTAGAGGAGGAGACCTCCCTCCATTTAATAGCGGTGTGCGAGGGACTAGAGGGGGCTCGACTGAGAACCCTTGGAGCCCCAGCTCTGGATGCACTGCGGTTGGAGGTGACGGGCATTGGTGGGCTTCTCCGCTTTGCGGAAGAGGCCGAACCCCCGCCCCAACCTTAATGTTCTGCGAGTGTCCCAAAAGGGACCCGAGTACAATGGTCCAGAAGGACTGAGTGCTCGCATCGCTCATCAACAACAACAACAACAACAATATTATTATTATTATTATAGCAGCAAATATCGATGGACAAGATAATAGAGGGAGCTTCCGTGAAAATTAATATTTTATCGTTAATTATTTCAAGCTTTTTGTAAGATTTTTTTATCACTTTATTTTTTCTATTTTTTTATATACGATTTTTTTAAAGTCGGTTTTATTTTTTTATGTACTTTTTTCAGTCATTCAGTCATATTCCGCAGTCGGAAGTTTTTTTAAAATTTTAATTTTTTTTTATTTCATGCTTTGTAGAGTCCACTGCATATCTTTTTTGAGCACGCACTTTATTGTAAGATTTTTTTCAAGTCGTTTTTTTATCAAGCCTGTAGGTGAGTTTGTCTAATATGAACATGGTTCATTTTTTTTAATTTCGAGAGATTACACGGTAGCTTAAATTTAGAAAAAAACTGTTGCGATAAACATAGAAATAGATAGATAGAAAAATTAATTAAAAAAAAGCAAAAAGATTCTGTAATACAGTTTATCGAAGCCAATCTTCGTCCATTTGGTGTATGCCGTAGCTTTCGATTGCCCTGTTGAGCCAAAGTTACTGCGCAGCGCCTCATTCCCTTCGTAACATGATTTTTCATGGTCGGTGTATAAGAAGAAAAAAAAAGCAAAAAGATTCTGTAATACAGTTCATCGAAGCCAATCTTTTTCCAATTTGTTACATGTTGTATCTTTCGATTGCCCTGTTGAACCAAAGTTACTGCGCCGCGCCTCATTCCCTTCGTACCATGATTTTTCATGGTCGTTGTATAAAAAGTTTGCTGAATTCTGTAACTTCTGCATTAGAGCAGTAATGGAAGTTTGTATAACTCGACCATACAGAATTTTTGTTGCAAACAGAATAAAGCCTTGCACAATTACTTCGGTGTCAGCCATGCAATGTATCAGCTCGATAAAAAAAACAAATTTTTGTTTTTTGGAACAATTTTGTCTTCGATGAACGTTGTTACAGAATTATTGTTTTATCGATCAAATTATTTCTTTTTTTTTAGTAGTTTTCAAACTCTTTCTGTCAAGTATTTCAGAGTTTTAGAGCATTTTTCAACCTCTTTTTTTTACGCACTTAACCTTACGTATTATTTTACACCGAATATAGTTAATTCACACACTGATCACGCACGAAACACCGTAATTATAAAATTAAAATTAATTAAAAAAAAATAATAATGAAAAAAAAATCACAGTATGTATATAGTGTTTGCAGCTGATTCGTAGCGAAACGCATAAGGTTCGGGAGATCGTGCATTGAGCCACTGTGAAATTAGCTGCGATACACGGTGAAAAGGCAAAAGATGGCGGCATATCTCGCTGAAATTTCGATATGGACAAACACTATTTTTTCCGAAAAGTCTTTATCTCTGTGAAATCGCATCGCATCGTAACAAAACCTGAAAAAAGACACAGACCACGATTCAAAGAAACTACTTGCCAAATTTTGTCAAGAGATTTTTTGTGGATTCGAAGAACACTGGATACCAAGGAAACGCATAAAGTTCCGCGATCGCCGTGAAACGCATAACTCCCGTCTTTTTGCCCTAGCGGGCAGTCGGGACTTAAAAACAAAAGAAAATAACAGTCGCTTCAACGCCGTTACGGGTACGTTGAAGCAAGAAATGAAAATAATACTGGGGAGAGATTACCAATAATATGGGACTAGCGATAATAATGACTTGGAGGGCGAAGAAATAATAACAAGGTCGCGGGAAGTTTAGATAATAATAATAATAATAATAAATCGGGGGTTAAATAATAGTGAAAAAACGGTAAGGGATAAACTGAATATAATCGCAAAAAAGGGGGGGCCAGATCACAAATACTTCATTCTGAACAATAATCTTGGAGAAAAACAAAAATGCAATTGGTTCAAGTTCTTCAGGAAACGCTACTAAATGGGTACACAAAAGGGGAAAATATTCGGAATGAATTTGGCGGAGTTAGGGGGGTTTTAAGGGGGACTAACGGGAGAGCGGGTCAGACAAATGTTGCACGAAAATCCAATAATACACTAACTATGAACTCAGATGGGCGCCAGCTACTTTCACGGTGTAGCACCGTAACAGATCGTGCAAACGGCACGGATCTACTCTCAAAACAAACTTTACTCAAAACCGAAACTCAAAACTTGAAAAATATGTCTGTCGCAATGGACAGTCCAGCTAGCTCGGGAGAGGGGAGAGGGCTCAGGGGGAGGGAACACGAATCGACGGCTTCTTACAATATTACCTAGATCTTAATCACTTACACGAAAAATGTCTTAAAATCTCACGGGATTGATGGGAAAAACTTTACCTAACTAAACTATCACTTATAGCGAATTTTACGCCGCTCACCACGCGCGCGATTCCTCTTTGCTCGTGTGCAAAAATGCCGACCACGTGTCGACCACGAGGCAAAGTCTTTCACTTATATTTTCTATAAAAATAAGGGGTGCTCGGGGGAGGGAAACGGGTCGTACGGGTTGGGAAAAATTTGGTCAAACACTTACGAGAAAAGCGGGGCTCACTCACTCACATTCCACACACGTGGATCTCGGTTACAAAATTTCTCCGATTTCTGGTCTCAATTTCTCCTCGAATCAGCGGACAGCCTCAGTCGTTATAAATTCCATATATCGGTCCAAAATCGTATCCCTGGGCTATCGCTGAGTCGTCGTATGGGCGGGCTGCTATGCTCTCCGTAGGGAGTCTAAACAATTCACAATGTAAAGCCGAGTCGTCTTAATATTATTTTCTCACACTCGCTATACAATACTTGTTTTAACTTAAAATTAATGACTCCCGGTCTCACACACACGTTCGCTCGCCACGCGGCTCGGCTCGAAGATTGAGGGACACGGCGGGGTCTTCTTCTTCGTCGGTGTTGGCGCTGATGGTGGTGGGGGACGAGAGCACCTGTGCGTCAGCGTCGGTCGGTAATCGGAGTCATGGACGGGCGTTTTTCTTCCGGTCTACGGGAGGTGGCGACAGAGGCCCCGCTGGATCGTCGATCGATGCCGTGCGTCGGCGATCCCAGCAGGCGGCAGGCAGACGGGCAGCGGCGGCTTTTCGGCGGGCTTTTCGAGGCTTTTTTCGGGCGGACTTTTTGGTGGCTTTTTCCCCTCGTCCACGATCCTCCTACCTTCCTCGGCGTCAGCACGTTGGCTCTCGTTCCTCTGCTATTCCTTGTTGGTCGTGGGCCGTCGAGGGGGGGGGGGGGGTGGGTGTCGATATTGTCCTCGAGTCGCGCACATTCACACAGGGGGTAACGGGAGAGAAAAAACGGGAATTTAAACGGTATCTTACACAAAATATATACTAGAAAAAATACGTAAAATTATCCGGGTCTAACGTTTGGTGAGCGGCGGACTCGAGCCGATTTTGGGGAAAGGCTTGTGACGTACCACGTCACAAACGTTAACGATTTGTCCGATGTCATTGATAATATGGACAAATTGTTAACACACAAGTTGATTAGGCCTACTGGGGATACAACTTGCGGTTGATTAATCTGAAATTTGATCGTATTTCTAAAAGTATTAACTTCAATCAAATATCAGAAAAATCAAACGAAAAAAAACGCGCCGATTTATCTACTTCTTAGTGGTGTGGAAACGATAAACATGGTTTATCGGTCTTTTTTGAGGGAAAGACAAAAACCGAAAGACAATGACCATTCCATACACTGTGTTTGTAGTTAATAGTCAATGTTTCAGTGAAATTTTATTTAAAAAATGTTCATTAGTTGTAATTTCTAATTTTTAAAAAAATGTTTATGTGCGCTCGGTTACCAATCATCGCGAGGAGATGATATAATGCAATTACTGCGAGCGCGCGAAGCGCGCGAGCCCCCATAACCCCTAGTATATATATATATATATTGAAAGCTTTCGCGATTTTTGTCTGATGATTTTTATCGTGAGATAAATCTCTCAGATCTGACAACTTGTTGTGAATCGCGAAATTTAATTTAATTTATTTATTTTACTGTTCGTGCACAGCTGGGACGAATCTAATCAAAATTCTTCTTTTTATCGTTTATTTTAATTTATTTGTTTATTTATTACTTTATTTTATTTTATTTTGTTTTATCGAGTTGCCTCAGAAAAGCCTCTTTTGCTCTCAGTCCAGAGAGGATTACATTGGCGGTATTATCATCATTGGCAATCGGATCCGGTTGTTTGTAATGCTGAATATGATTTAGAAGTGGAGTAAATGATAATTCTATGGATGGATTCAAACCTAATACTCGGACGCCTGAAACTCGCTCAACAAGTCCGATATCTCGAGCGAGGTACAAGCCTGCGAGATATCACGAGAGTCTTATTTTGATCAACGCTGTAGCGACGCGCGCTCCGGTTATGTTGTTGTACGCGCCCGTTCCGCACAGCTGTCCTGGCCGGTCGCGCGGTGTCTCACCTACGGTTGAGGCTACCGATACAGTGATGACGATTCTATTGTGCGCTACACAAATTATTGCCTTCTTTTTTTTTTTTTTTTTTTTTGATTCAAGCAACTTCGAGAGTTGAATTTAAGATTGTTAAGAAAATATTCCCGCGGTTGACCAAGACGGCAACCTCGGAGAGCTCTACACTCAATTTTTGTTTTCTTTTATTTTATTTATTGTTTTAATTTTGAGTCAAGCAACCTCTAGAGTTGAATTTAAGATTGTTAAGAAAGTATTCCCGCGGTTGACCAAGACGGCAACCTCGGAGAGCTCTACACTCAATTTTTGTTTTCTTTTATTTTATTTATTTTTTTTTTACCGCTGTTGAGGAACTTTATGTCTGGCTTCTATTCGTTGTTAATTATTTTATCGAGGCGTCCTCATTAACGGAATTAAGACTCGCAGAATCTTACGATTCAGTGCTTCGTCACGTTAATTTAATCATTGGACTTCTACTCGTCTCTTTTGATTATTTTTCGTGACTTTTATCGCGACTTTAACTGTGCTGGGATGTTAATTGCGTAATTGTCCAAGTGACCTTTCTTTCCCGTTCGTAGAACTAACGTGGGACGCAACTATACGCAGAGGCTGCGAGTTTTCACCGATGATTGTACGAGATATAGCGGTGTTGAGCCAATGGTCTTTGCCGTATTTCGAGAATCCTCCGTGTAGACTCTACTGACGTTCGAGGTGCCCGTCGATTAGCACAGACTGCGTACTGTTGCGAAAAGGCCCTTGACAGGCGGAGTCGCTATGCTCCGACTGCAATGGCTCACGGTATTTTTCGCGTTTATCGATCGTGGTTTATGCGTTTACTATATATTTTTTTGTGACAATTTTTCCCTATTCCTGAGCTACGGGAAGGGTTACGAAACAATTAGGAGGCTGCGACCTTGTATAGACGAATCGGCTCGCGGAGTGGTATCTTAGTCCACACAGGTCTTGGATTTCCACTCCGTTTAATAACTCGTCTAACCAAAGTCTACTAGCTGTGGTTTCCCACGCTGATTAGCACAAACCGATTTGTTCGTTTATTGCACTTTGACAGTTTTAAAGACGCAATTGCCTGAAAAATAGTCAAGGCTCACGGAGTGTCCTCCCTAACAGTAGGAGACGTCTGGGACGCAATTGCCCAGGATCTGGCCACTGTTCGAGGTTCTCTATTCTAATTAATATTTACCTATCCTTGGTGTATGATTTTGCAAGTTCGACTGTTCGAGTTACAAAATTCTAAAGAGACCGTCCTGCTGCCGCGCGGGTCTTATATAGGCCCTTCTTCAGGTGGTCATAGAGGGGATTTTGCCGTGACGTCGCCCAGTACTTTTCCACCCGTTACATAAAGTTTTGTGTAGTGGGGGATATGGCGTGATTGTCACGTGGTCTGTTTTCAGTAAGGAGGGGGCATCGCGTGATGCTGTTATATAAGTCTGGTGATGGAAGGGGGTACAGTGACCCTCATTAATGCGTAATTCCTTCTTTCTTTAATTTTGATGTTTGTTAATCTAGTGATTATGCTTTTGTTTGATCAGTATGGCCCTTTTCCCGAGGTTAAGACTGGGTTTTGTATACGACCTCAGTTTTTAAGAAGTCCAAGAGGACTTCTTTCTTGTTGTTTAATTTCCCTTTTTATTTTTATTTTTATTTTGTTAATTGACCGAAACTGTCTTTTTATTTTGTTAATTATCTGCAACTCGTTTTTATTTTGTTAATTTCTGGCGGTCTTTTGTTTTATTCTGGTCCTTAGCGTTAATTCGATCGGTCCTTTTAGGCGCCTATCGAATGTCTCGACGCTCCTGTCTGTCGGGTTGATCTTCTTCAGGCGTCAACTTGTTTACATCCATATCGCTTCCCGCGAGCAACGGCCATTACTTCGCACCTAGCCTTATCTCTAGTTATCATCGGTTCCCATCTTTTCTGTGGGCGGTCTCTTTTTCGATGACCAGGAGGCAGGTAGGTGTGCCTCACCGTGCCTCTGAGGCCATTGCCCATTTGGAAGTCCGTTGTGGGAGGAGGATTCCCAATCTTTCTCGTCTTCCTGACGTTGGCAGATAAGGCAGCGTCCTGCCTTATCGCTTCTGTTCGAGCTGCTGCCGTGACGGAAGGTGTTCCGTTATAACGCCCTTCCAAAACTTTATGTACTCTCTTTTTTTTTTTTTTATTAGGTGTGGGAAGAGAAGAAGTACAAATAAAGTTTTCCTAGATAGGTTTTCTGAGTTTTTATTTATTTACTCATAGGTGCAATTATTTTTCAATGGTTTGTTTCGTAATGTCAATTTTTTCATAGATGATTTCGAGGTCATTGTCGTCCGTTGCTCGCTGGGGAGGCTTCCTACGTCCGGTAGGCACTCTGGTGTGCGAGTGCTTCCTGATGATCGCCGAAAGGATGACTGGATCTTCGTCCTTGGCTTGATACCGAGCCTTTTTTGATGTAGGCTCACCCTCCAGCGTTATTATTGCCAACCCTTTCGGCGTACGGATCCACCTGGGCCCTGGTTGGCGAGGCAGCTTTCTGGTTTCCCTGATGAGGATGGCCGGGCGCAATGCAAGGAACGGTCGACTGAGTCTCCTGGTGACGGAGGTGTAGTATACGGGTTCTTTCGGCTGAATACCGAGCCGTCTTTTATCGCGTTCTTCTTCTTCTTGAACGTACTTAAAGTACATTGGACTTGTCTCACTTTGTTTCGATCTTGCTTTTTTATTTTTCGGCGGTCTATT
Source organism: Ichneumon xanthorius (assembly GCA_917499995.1). Classification (NCBI taxonomy): domain Eukaryota; kingdom Metazoa; phylum Arthropoda; class Insecta; order Hymenoptera; family Ichneumonidae; genus Ichneumon; species Ichneumon xanthorius. The sequence continues at coordinate 1,137,022 of CAKJTD010000071.1, read as the reverse complement.
CCGATCGTGTTCGGCTCGCCGCACAAATCGTTTTCCGTTCGCACTTAACGGAAATCCCACATAGGGATCTCCCGTCTGGATACCGATGCTCACGTTTGCTTCCTTCATTGTCTCAATCTCGACTGTCGTCTTGTTTCGCCCGATCGGGCGTGCTCTGGTTTCGCCATAGGCGTAGATTGTTTTTCTTGCCAAATTTGCGATATTTATTTACTGGACATAGGTCCCCTGAGCTGAGTGGCCTATGGTTGGCTCTTCTCATGCTCCTTTTGTCTGTTCGAGAGAATTTATCTGTTTACCTGATCTTCGTCTTCTCGATAGTATGGTCGTAAGTCCGACGCGTGAAACCGTCCTCTCGCTTTATTTTTGGTTGGACATGTTAGGACATATGATGTCTTACCGATTTTCGCTGTTACGCAATAGGGACCCTCGTAGAGGGGCATGAACTTCGCAATTCGTTTGGCGGTGGGGTTGGACACGTTGAGAGCTCGTGCCAGTACCCATTCCCCAAGTTCGTATTCTTTTATTTTGTGTACTCTGTTATAGCGACTAGCTTGCTGTCCTCTACGCTCACGCATGTTTCCCTGTGCGAGGAATATCAGCTGTTCGTGATCAATTGTTTTCGTGTTATGTTTCGTCAGGGCTGTCCATGGTTTGTCGGGTCTTCTCCCGGTGTGTAGGAGGAGGGGAATTTCTCCTGTTGACTCGTGATGAGTTTCATTTATACATCCCTCGATTACCTCTAGCCAGTTATACCATGAATTGTGCTCTTTCGTTATGAATGTCCGGAAGAATCTAGATAATTCTCGATTGGTTCGTTCAACCGGGTTTGCCTGAGGATGCCGAATAGATGTCAATATTTTTTTTATTCCATTTTCTTTCAGATACGTTTCCCATCGTTTTCCTGTAAATTGAGTCCCTTGATCCGATAATATTGCCTGGGGTTTCCCATATTTTGGGATGTAATCTTTATCGAGACATTTCCATGTGCCCTCTGCCGTTGCTGCTCGCAACGGGTATAATTTTGTAAATTTAGAAAATACATCAATAATGGCGAGAATGTGTTTATTACCATACCGTGTTGCCGGTAGGGGTCCATAATAGTCCAACGAGACCAGTTCATGTGGTTTCGTTGGTAGAATGTTCTGCATCTCCGCAAAGCTACCTTGCGTGTAGATTTTATTTTTCTGACAGCTGTCACACGTTCGTAAAATTTTTCGCGCGTTTTTGTACAATCTCGGATAATAAAAATCATCCCGAAGTAGCAGATAGCATTTTCTGGCTCCCACATGGCCGTATAGCTGGTGGCATTCGATAAGGAATAGGCGTAACCCGGACGAGGGAATGACCGCCTTCTCCACTCCCGCGCTCACACGATATAAGATATTATCACGCAATATGTAATTTTCTTCGTTCGCTCCCTGGATGATTTTATTTTTTATCCTGTTACAGATTTCATCTTCATCCTGCTTTTCGGCGAAATTTTTTTATTAATGAACGAAATTCCTCCGTTGGTTCCCGTGCTAATTTTGAAATAATTATTTCATTCGGCTTTCTTTCGCCTTCCGGGCGACTGAGCACGTCGGCCACGGTGTTTCGTGTACCCGCACAGTGCTCGATGGTGGGGTGATAGTCTTGTATTGCAAGCACCCATCGGGTAAGCCGAGCGTGTGCTAGCCTGCATTCTTTCAGAAAAGTAAGCGCTGCATGATCCGTGACGGTGCGTACTTGGCTACCCAGGAGGTAGGTTCGGAATTTGCTTAACGCCCACACGATTGCAAGTAATTCTTTTTCCGTTGTTCCGTACCCGCGTTCTGCCCCTTTTAGCGTGCGACCGGCAAAGTATAATACCCTATCTTCGTTATTGTCATCTTTCTGATATAGGACAGCTCCTAGTGCATTTTCACTTGCATCTGTTTGTACAAAGAAGGGTTTATTTTTTAAAGGATAGTGAAGAATAATACTTTCACAAAATTTTTCCTTTATTGCGGCAAATGCTGCTTCTTCGTTGCTTCCCCAGTGCCATTTCGTGCCCTTCCTTAATAAGTGCAGTATAGGTACCGTTGCGTTTCCATGTTCTCTCGTGAATTTGCTATAATAATTTATGAGTCCTAAAAATCCTCTTAGCTGTTTTAAATTTTTTGGTGTTGGAGACTCATGGATTGCACTAATTTTCTCGGGGTCTGGACAGATGCCGGTTCTGGTCAGAATGTGTCCCAGAAACTTCGTTTCTTTTCGAAAGAAGTGAGTTTTCTCTAGATTGAGTGTAAGATCGTGTTGTTCAAAGCGCTCCAGAAGTTCGTCAAGATTTTCTATGTGTTCCTCGAATGTCTCGGACATACAGAGTAGATCATCTACGAAGTTTAGCACATTTCCGAGACCTCGTAGCACTGGCTCTAGTCCTCTTACGAGACTAGCCGTACTGGAATTAAGACCGAAAGGAGTTACCCTAAATTCGTAACACCGCCCGCGATGCATAAATGCTGTATATTTTCGTGACTCTGGGGCGAGCGGTACTTGCCAAAAACTGGCTCGGAGGTCTAGTGTGGAGATGTATTTTACACTGCGGCATTCTTGGAAGAGCTCATCCGTGGCTTCCATCCGTTCATTATCCGCTTCGAGAATTGTATTTATGCGTCGTGCATCGAGACAGAGTCGCACACTACCATCCTTTTTTGCAACGACCACAAGCGGACTGCTGTAGACACTGTTCGATTTTTGGATCACGCCGAGACTGAGCAAATTTTCTATTTCCTTGTCGACACTTTCTCTATATGCGAGAGGAACGGGATAATTCATCGCCTTGAAGGGGGCGTGAGGAATTATGTTTAGAACATGCTGGTATGAGTTTAGCCATCCCGGTCGTTTGAGAAAAGCCTTCCTACGGGTTTTCAGGACTTCATAGAGTTTATTTGCTTGTTCCTCATTGAGCCCATCTGTGGCATTCACTTTTTCTTTAATTTCGTCATCGGTTACACCATACATGTCGCAATCTGTTATTGTAATCTTATCGATCTCGCTCATCGAGTGCATTTCCTCTTTGTCTGTATTCTCGAAGAAAATTGTTTGTCGTTTTTCCGGTTGAGTCGGTAATGCAAACGATATGCTATAGTCAATGAGATTTATTTTTGTTCTTATCTTTGTAAGGAAATCAATTCCTATTATACAGTCGCTTGTCAATTTCGGAACGATGATTAAGGTGTTGTGTTCTCCCAGGCCTTGCATGAGGATTTCAGCGAACAGCTGACGTGTGACTTTCACCGCCCTTCCGGCCGTGGCACCTCTAACAGAGACTCCTGTCAGCGGAAGGAGTGGACATCGCGCCAGTTTTGCGTGTTGAAAAAAAAATTGCTCCGAAATGGCTGTAATTTCGCTACCTGTATCAATAAGTGCTCGGATGGTAATGCCCTGTATTTTTATGATTAAAACGGGGCATCTAGGCCGGCCGGATACTGTGACAGTGTTTTCTTCTGTTAAATATTGTCGCGTGTTTTCTCCGTACCCAAACGTCACCTCTTTTACTGCGACTGTGTGGCAGGTGACGTTCCCTCGTTTCCCGAGTTCTCCTCGGTTTCGACCAGTTCCAGGCTTTCCCCCGTACCTTCCTGGGTTTCTATGGATCTAACCTGGCGCGTCTCTTCACGAGGTTTCCATGCTGCCTTTCCTTCTTCTCGTGGCTTCCATGGCATGCGCCCTTCTTGTCGTGGATTCGCGTTATTCACACCATTGGTCGTACCGGGATTTTTGTGTGTCTCTGTCGGTCGTACGGGCTGATATCGTTCACGGTTTGCGGGTCTGTTGCGTTCCTGATTACCCGGTCCTTCCTCATCGTATGAGGATAATAGGTCCAGAAGACGCGGGATGGTATGCACTCCGAGCGTGCGAATTGTGACCCGTATGTCCTCGGCAAAGTGTCGTTTAATTTTATCAATTATTTCTTTATTCGAGAGTACCGGACGGAGGTCTTTCGCTAAGCCTATCATTTTAAGGGCATATGCCAGCCGTGTCTGCTTCGTAGCCGCGTCATACCACTCATAATCCAGTTTCTGCCGGATATGGTGCTGGATTTCTTCACTCCAAAATCGCCGTATGAATTTTTGTTCGAAATCCCCCCAGTCACGAGTATTTTGGCACGTAAATGTCCCTATATGCTCGTAGATTGAGTAGAAACTGCATCGGTTGTTCTGATGTCTGACCTTGAAATTGTGGAGGTTCCATTTTGAGATTTCCACATGTTGCAGTAGTGTTGGTTGGCCCTAGCGCTAGCGGTTGGTTGTTATTATTTGTGGTCTCGTGCGTATGGGTATCCGCAACGTCTCTGGTTTGTGTGGTTTGCAACTTATTTTTATCCGCATATTTTTTAAAGGTCTGATTGAGCGACCTGTTGTCAGGATTTACGGTCTCGAGGTTTCTCGTATTAAGCTGTCTCGAATTCCGCGGGATGCTTTGGTGATGTGTTTGACTGGGATTTAGTGAGTTTTCAAGGTCGTCGTAGATTGAGGCTATCGAGTCGATGAGGAGACTCTGCATTAGTTCGAAGCGCTGATTAACACTTGCATTTAATTGCTCGTGTCTAGCTTGCTGTATTTGCTCGTTAATAGTTTGTTTTTTTTCGATACTTTTGAGAATTTTTACCAGCGACTGCATCCCCTCTTCATGCTGTGTTGAATTTAATACGGGTAATGAGTAGTCCTCTGTGGTATCCTCTACTCGATGTTGTCTAATGAATTTTTCGCGTCTCTGATCATATGCGCGATTTAATTGTTTTTCCTTTTCTCGTACTTCCTCCGGATAGTCTGTTTCGCTCAACGTGATGTGTTCTTGTTCTTTTCCAATTTCTTCAGACGTTTCTGCTGGCCTACCGGTCTCGCCTGTTTTTGTTGCTGCTTTATCCGCCCCTCCGTCATTCAGAGCCGACGGATTGTTTGTTGCATTCTCCTCTTCTGTCATTGTTCTTCCGGTTTGCCAGCGGTCTTTCCCGTGTCGCTTTTTACGCGGTGTTGTTTTATTCTTTTTCTTACCCAGTGTGACTTTTGATTAAATTTACTGTCCCAGCCCCACGTTGGGCGCCAATGAAAGCTTTTGCGATTTTTGTCTGATGATTTTTATCGTGAGATAAATCTCTCAGATCTGACAACTTGTTGTGAATCGCGAAATTTAATTTAATTTATTTATTTTACTGTTCGTGCACAGCTGGGACGAATCTAATCAAAATTCTTCTTTTTATCGTTTATTTTAATTTATTTGTTTATTTATTACTTTATTTTATTTTATTTTGTTTTATCGAGTAGCCTCAGAAAAGCCGCTTTTGCTCTCACTCCAGAGAGGATTACATTGGCGGTATTATCATCATTGGCAATCGGATCCGGTTGTTTGTAATGCTGAATATGATTTAGAAGTGGAGTAAATGATAATTCTATGGATGGATTCAAACCTAATACTCGGACGCCTGAAACTCGCTCAACAAGTCCGATATCTCGAGCGAGGTACAAGCCTGCGAGATATCACGAGAGTCTTATTTTGATCAACGCTGTAGCGACGCGCGCTCCGGTTATGTTGTTGTACGCGCCCGTTCCGCACAGCTGTCCTGGCCGGTCGCGCGGTGTCTCACCTACGGTTGAGGCTACCGATACAGTGATGACGATTCTATTGTGCGCTACACAAATTATTGCCTTCTTTTTTTTTTTTTTTTTTTTTTGATTCAAGCAACTTCGAGAGTTGAATTTAAGATTGTTAAGAAAATATTCCCGCGGTTGACCAAGACGGCAACCTCGGAGAGCTCTACACTCAATTTTTGTTTTCTTTTATTTTATTTATTGTTTTAATTTTGAGTCAAGCAACCTCTAGAGTTGAATTTAAGATTGTTAAGAAAGTATTCCCGCGGTTGACCAAGACGGCAACCTCGGAGAGCTCTACACTCAATTTTTGTTTTCTTTTATTTTATTTATTTTTTTTTTTTACCTCTGTTGAGGAACTTTATGTCTGGCTTCTATTCGTTGTTAATTATTTTGTCGAGGCGTCCTCATTAACGGAATTAAGACTCGCAGAATCTTACGATTCAGTGCTTCGTCACGTTAATTTAATCATTGGACTTCTACTCGTCTCTTTTGATTATTTTTCGTGACTTTTATCGCGACTTTAACTGTGCTGGGATGTTAATTGCGTAATTGTCCAAGTGACCTTTCTTTCCCGTTCGTAGAACTAACGTGGGACGCAACTATACGCAGAGGCTGCGAGTTTTCACCGATGATTGTACGAGATATAGCGGTGTTGAGCCAATGGTCTTTGCCGTATTTCGAGAATCCTCCGTGTAGACTCTACTGACGTTCGAGGTGCCCGTCGATTAGCACAGACTGCGTACTGTTGCGAAAAGGCCCTTGACAGGCGGAGTCGCTATGCTCCGACTGCAATGGCTCACGGTATTTTTCCCGTTTATCGATCGTGGTTTATGCGTTTACTATATTTTTTTTGTGACAATTTTTCCCTATTCCTGAGCTACGGGAAGGGTTACGAAACAATTAGGAGGCTGCGACCTTGTATAGACGAATCGGCTCGCGGAGTGGTATCTTAGTCCACACAGGTCTTGGATTTCCACTCCGTTTAATAACTCGTCTAACCAAAGTCTACTAGCTGTGGTTTCCCACGCTGATTAGCACAAACCGATTTGTTCGTTTATTGCACTTTGACAGTTTTAAAGACGCAATTGCCTGAAAAATAGTCAAGGCTCACGGAGTGTCCTCCCTAACAGTAGGAGACGTCTGGGACGCAATTGCCCAGGATCTGGCCACTGTTCGAGGTTCTCTATTCTAATTAATATTTACCTATCCTTGGTGTAGGCGCTGGTCTATGATTTTGCAAGTTCGACTTACAAGTTGGAGTTACAAAATTCTAAAGAGACCGTCCTGCTGCCGCGCGGGTCTTATATAGGCCCTTCTTCAGGTGGTCATAGAGGGGATTTTGCCGTGACGTCGCCCAGTACTTTTCCACCCGTTACATAAAGTTTTGTGTAGTGGGGGATATGGCGTGATTGTCACGTGGTCTGTTTTCAGCAAGGAGGGGGCATCGCGTGATGCTGTTATATAAGTCTGGTGATGGAAGGGGGTACAGTGACCCTCATTAATGCGTAATTCCTTCTTTCTTTAATTTTGATGTTTGTTAATCTAGTGATTATGCTTTTGTTTGATCAGTATGGCCCTTTTCCCGAGGTTAAGACTGGGTTTTGTATACGACCTCAGTTTTTAAGAAGTCCAAGAGGACTTCTTTCTTGTTGTTTAATTTCCCTTTTTATTTTTATTTTTATTTTGTTAATTGACCGAAACTGTCTTTTTATTTTGTTAATTATCTGCAACTCGTTTTTATTTTGTTAATTTCTGGCGGTCTTTTGTTTTATTCTGGTCCTTAGCGTTAATTCGATCGATCCTTTTAGGCGCCTATCGAATGTCTCGACGCTCCTGTCTGTCGGGTTGATCTTCTTCAGGCGTCAACTTGTTTACATCCATATCGCTTCCCGCGAGCGACGGCCATTACTTCGCACCTAGCCTTATCTCTAGTTATCATCGGTTCCCATCTTTTCTGTGGGCGGTCTCTTTTTCGACGACCAGGAGGCAGGTAGGTGTGCCTCACCGTGCCTCTGAGGCCATTGCCCATTTGGAAGTCCGTTGTGGGAGGAGGATTCCCAATCTTTCTCGTCTTCCTGACGTTGGCAGATAAGGCAGCGTTCTGCCTTATCGCTTCTGTTCGAGCTGCTGCCGTGACGGAAGGTGTTCCGTTACAATATATATTGTAGCGAGAATTTTCATCTCTCCTACACTACGGCCCCAACTTCCCAACTACCCGTTTTACCCTGCTCGGTACCGAATCTCGGGGCTCGAACCCACGACGAGATTAAGGTGGCCTATGATACCGACCGAGCGTGGCTATTCCTATAGGGTAGGGTGGAGGCCGCTTCTTCACACACGCGTGGGCGCCAGGTACCTAGATACCATCGCTCAACGAGCGGTATTTTTTTTTTTTGATCGCGGTGAATTACAGGGATAAGCTAGGGAAAAACGGAAAAGGTGAGGCCGGCGAGACTCCGACTAACTCAGCCCACCTAGGAGAGATTGGCAGAGGGGGGTGGACGGGCGAGTGACCCAAAACGCCATAATAACAATCAGGAATAGCTTTATTCTTCGTTCAACAACCTAATTCATACAGGCAAGCAGCTAGATAATCGCCTTGACGCAGACTACATCCTCGGAACGCCAATCCGCTCTCGCGACGCACACAGAGAAGTAACGGGAAATGGGGAATACAGCTGAGGGGGGAGTTAATGCGGAGAAATGCAAACTAGCCAATGGGGAGCGCTATCTTGTCGAGAGTGGAATGTAGCCGATAGGGAATTTACTATTGTCGATAGTGTAAGGTAGCCGGTAGGGAAATTTCTATTGTTCGATAATGTAAGTTAGCCGATAGGGAAATTTCTATTGCTCGATAGTGTAAGGTATCTGACCGGGAAATGTCTATTGTTCGATAGTGTAAGGTAGCCGATAGGGAAATTTCTATTGTTCGGTAGTGTAAGGTAGCCGATAGGGAAATTTCTATTGTCCGATAATGTAAGGTAGCCGATAGGGAAATTTCTATTGTCCGATAGTGTAAGGTAGCCGATAGGGAAATTTCTATTGTTCGGTAGTGTAAGGTAGCCGATAGGGAAATTTCTATTGTCCGATAATGTAAGGTAGCCGATAGGGAAATTTCTATTGTCCGATAGTGTAAGGTAGCCGATAGGGAAATTTCTATTGTTCGACAATGTAAGGTAGCCGATGGAGAATTTACTATTGTCGAGCATGAGAGGTAGTCGATGGGGAAAAATGAATATTGTCGAGAATGTAAGGTAGCCGAAGGGAAGAGAAATTTTGGAAGGAGTGACTGTCAGGGAAAAAGGAATGTAGCCGAATTCGAGCGGTTGGTGAAACGACTTCACGCAGGCATAAATACAATTTTCTGGGCGAAGAACCAGTCGTTCACACATCAAAACATATTCCATACACAAAGAGAGAAGAGAAATAACAAAAAAAAATGAAGAAAATAAAGTAGTTGCGATTGCCAGATAATATTATTCGTAACGTCGCTGGTACAATTTAACGCTGGACGCTGGATAACAAAGAGTTGAGCGCTCGCTAGGGCGAAGCTAGAACGCCCGTTAGCCGAGGTAATTCGAGAAGTTTCTCGGAACGGGCCGCCCGATGTCAACACGGCGCGCCCGTGATCTTTCACGCGTGAGATAGCCAACACGCGGCCGAACGGCCTAACGAACGCTGGACGACGCGCTCGTCGCCCTTCGTCTCGCCGAAAGAAGGTAGCCTAGATAACCGGCGAATTTGCATCGGCTTCAACATAACGAAATCCGCGGGAGGTAGCCGATCGAACTAAAGTCCGAGAATATAGCCTATCGCCTTGGCGAAAATGAGGAAAGTTCCAACAAAGTTCGCACGAGGTAGTCGGCCGGAAGGAGATTCCCGAAATGTAGCCGATCGCATAAGGCGAAAGCGACGCAGTCGCCACGCTGATGTTTCCGAAAAACCCGCGGAATGTAACCTATCGAACTGAAGTTCGAAACAGGTAGCCGATCGCAAGGGCGAAATTGACGAAGACGCAACGTTAATTTTCCCCTATAGAACCCGCGAGACGTAGCCGACGCGGTACAATCATCGTAATAATACCCGGAAAGCCGAGGAGACACGCAATTTTTCATGACAAAAAAAAAATTTACTAAGAGCAAAACGTAGGAAGTGAAAGAAAAGGATAGTAAGCAAAGACCAGCGCGAGAGAATCTCGCCGGGCACACTTCGCCGGACCCAACACGTCGCCCGAGACGACAAACGCGAGAAATTTATAGGAAAATACATAAACTCAAGAAAAAGACAATAAAATAATGTGAAAATACAGTAGTTGGGTCACGGTTTAGTATCCCCGGCGAGCACAGAGTACAGAGAGAGGCGGAGGCTTACCGGTGTGCGGACAGCCCGGGAGTTATTCCTTAGAACGCCAAATCAACCACAGTTCACCGCACTCGATCACCGACTGGTGAATAAATTAGCGCGCTCTAGGGCAGTCCGCACTAGCGCTTCCCCCTCTCTCGCGACTCCCGAATCTAGCCTACGCTGCAGGGCTAAGACGCCTGAAAACCGGTTCGGCCTCCGGCCATGCCCCGCTACCCGCGAGAATCTTCGGCTCGCAGCGACGATTGTAGATTTCCCCGGACTCCTTCCTCCCAGGATCCGGTGGGGCAAGATGAACGCGAGGGGAGGCCTCCCTCGTGAAGTTAAGGCCTTTTCCTTCACGGTGGGCCCACATGAAACGCCACATAACTACACCTCGGCTTCCATCCTACCCTCGTATTCCCCGCAAGTGGAGGCGCCGTGTTGAGCGGTCCGCGTCATCCAGGAAAATCACGGGACAGGAACGGCTCCAGGCCGTGTAGTCGAGAGGGACGGGTAACACGGTAGATCGGTCAACATCCTCGTCCTTCCGGCCTCCTATTCCACGGAAGCTGGTGGTCGGCTTCCGTCTGCTTCGCTGAGCGAAATGTTCTCCGGCCTTCTTAGGCCAATTTCCAATGTGGGCACGACCGAGGGCGAAGCGGCCCGACGGTCGGGTCGAAGAGTCGAACGACTCCCGCACGGCCTGCTAAAACTTATCAGGACACAAAACTGCGGATCGACACCGAGAAACAAAATAAAATAAAGAAAAATAAAAAGTAAAATGAGAGAAATAACCCTCTCCGTGAGCCGGTGATCGAGCCCAATCGACGAGCGGCGTATCCAGGGCCGTAGATCCGGCCCACTGCTCGAGCAAAAACCGTGCGGAGGGACGAGGCGTGAAATGTCACGTCACAATATATATATATATATATATATATATATTCGGAGCAATTACTGAAGCTCAGTCCTTTCAGCAATAACAGAATTGACAATGAATATAAATCTTATTAAATCACCGGTTTCTCCTTCGATTATTGTCTCTATTTATCGAATTATTTTACTGCTTGAAGTGGTGATCTTTAATCGAAAATATTTATTCTCGCGTGAACCACACCACGCATGCGCGGGCAGCTTCTCGGTCGACGCGAATTCCAGCTGGCCGCTGTGCTCGGCTGTCTCGCAGTGACGTCACGGCACGGGGATCGTCGGTGACAGCTTGCTCGCCTCGCGATTTGCAATTGATGTTAATTTGAGAATTGGACGTTTTTACCTTGTTTTGAGGGTGTAGGTGCCGGCAAGGGAAGTGAACGAATCCCTGGATGTGACTTTTTTAGGTCCTTGGTGTTATAAAATGAGGCTGGTCCGACTTTGCAGCGTTCTGACCGGTCACTTTGGTCACTTTACTGCTCACTCCAAGCGCTGCACCAGTTGCACCGTTGTGAATGCTTTTATTCACACACTGCCGTCTGTCATTTCGGACGGGCAGAGGTTGTTTCGAAGTCTGGCTTGACACACAAGTTATTCAGCCTTTCTAAGTCCCGTTCGGCAATATTTTACAAGTTCTTTTTCGGCACAGTTTATATATGTCACTCTCCAAAAAATGTATAAGTTCGGAGCCACACGATTTTTAAAAGTCCAAATCGGCACGAAATTTGACAAGTCCTCAATGACAAAATTTTATAAGTTGATTTTGGCACGAATTTTATAAGTTCTCAGTAGCACCAATTGTTATACGTCTGATTTTGGCACAAATTTTATAAGTCCGATTCGGCACAAAATTTATAAGTACAATTCGGCACTGTTCAATTTTATTGCACTTTTCTTACTTTCACTTTTCACTGTTTCACTTTTATCCTTGGAGAGCTGGCCGATGATAAGGTAGATCCGATAAACTGATGATCAACTGCCGAAATCGCCGTCTTTTATACCCCGATTGTGGACTCCCACTCCGTCGGTTTGGCAGATTTCTGGCGGACTCGCGTCTGGGTGCGGTCGCCCGATTATTAATTTTCTCATTGGCTAGAAACATTGTTCTTCCTTTACCCTCCAATCCCGGGTCGGTATGCTAGTGACGATCTTCCGGTGTTATCCATTGAGCTAATGTGCTCGATCGGTGCCGTGTGCAACGGGAGTGTCGTCATTTCTGTCCAATCAGCGAGGCCGATTTTCCCTCGCTTTCGCCTTTCTCCGACCTTGAGCGTGCTTTCGCCGCAAGCCCGCTCGGCAGCGCCGCGATGCTTCCGAATCCTCGCTGGTGTTGGTGATTGCGCGTGCGCGTCGCTCGACATCGATCGAGCCGCTGCTCGATCCCGTCGGATGGCGCCACTTGTCTCTCAGCGGGCTGGTCCGATGACTGTTCTGCATGTCTCCCGGCTGATCGTGTCTCCCGGGCTCTCGCGGTGTGACATCACCGGGGCCACACGGGAGAGTCTCTCATGCAGGGGAGTTACAACACACGCACGCACACGCAACTTTATAGAAAATTCCGATTTTTTTGAGTCCTTGCATCTTAAAATCTTTAATGTAAATAATGATAGCGACCTGCTAATCTCCGAATATGATTTCATATTACAGTTTGTAACGCGGCAAAATTTTGCGCCGTAATTTTCGGCTCGTTCGGGCTCACACGAGGCGACACCGCAGGGCCTAGTTGATAATGTAGGATATTTGGTAATTTTTCTTGGAACGAATTTTCATGTATGCCGGGATGAGAGCGCCGTTTGAGAGGAGCAGCGGGCGTGAAGGTCGGAATTGGACCCGCGAGCCGGGAAAGCTCGACTTGGAGTAAATTGGGAGTACCGTTCTACCTCCCTGCTATCGGAGTCGTCAACGATATGAAGAAGGATCATCTGAGAAGATCGTCGATTTGATTGTTCAACGCATCACATGGATAGTTGCAGTCGTCCGGAGTCTCGGGCTGCAGCGAAGATAACCGCCGGGAGTCTCCCGTCAGGGAGAATTGAGTACCTCTGAGGGAGCTCTGTATTACCAGCGTTAGAGGAAGATTGCGCGCGCGAGAGAGATCGATGAGCGTATCGATGTGCGTAGCGTTCGGCTGTGCCGGAAAGGGCCGAGAAATGCCCGAAATTGTGCGAATTTGTCGCGACGATTAGGCAGGGAGGTAGGGATAACGGTAGCGAGCGAGATCGCGAGTCGATACTCGGAGCACTTCCCCGTTGTGAGTCTGAGCGAGCGGATCGATTTTGTCAGTCATCGAGCCTCGGGAATTATCCATTGGAGGGAGGATGGATCTTTTTACGGCAACGATACCCGGTCCGTTTTTCCCGTTCACGTGGCTGCGACTCAATTCGGTGAGCTTTCGTCCAAGAGTTTTTCTTGTTTGTGTAAGGCTACGGCCGATGGGTATCTTTGTGAATTTTGTAATCCCGAGCGTGGGAAAATTATAATGTGTAACCGACGGCGTGCTCCGTTCGGCCGTGCCGGAGGTATCGAGATCGCCGTGTTTCGGCAGTTGTGTTTGTGACGTCGCGTACGGGTTTTGTCTTTTGTTTATCGCCGCGTGGTCGGTCCGGGAAACCGTATGCGGTCTTACTCGAAGCCGTCGAGGGTTTTCTTTCCGGGAGAAATTAGTAAAATTCGAGTCTTAAATTTAGTATTTTGCGGGAGGGTTAATTAAGTGTCGCCTTGGAAGCTTTCACGGGGAGTCGCCTTATCGACGCGTCGTCGTTTGCGGAGTCTTCGAGCGCGTGGTCAAAAAGTGCGAATGGTTATTTATTACCGCGGCAACGGGTGGCGTGAATGTTTAAAATCGCTGCGTTTATTCGGGCGGGGTGAATGAGAGCGCTGGTGGTTGTGCCGCGCTGGATGTGTGAGTTCTAGTTGACCGAGACCACGCGTGAGCTAATGCGAAGATCCGGGAGAACGCGACCGTTTGTGTGCGTGTGTGTGGATGCGTGAGGGTATGTCGAAGTGTGCGAACCGGATACCGGGCAATATTCGTTGTACCAAAATTTGTAATTCGTCTTGATTTGCGGGACGAGGGTTTTACTCCGGGCTCTCCGGTTTTTCCCCTCATTAGCTTGTTGATTTCATTTAATAAAGATTCGAGTCTTGGTTCCCGTATTGCAGAGTTATTTTATTGTGTTTCCGTGTTTGTGTTGTGTGTCTCCCGAACAGTCGGTCGCTTATCCAGCCACTCTGCCCTCGAGACGGCTGCAGTTTAGCCGGGACCGACCGAATTCTCTCTTGGTGCATCTTGATGCGCCTGGCGCCCATTTCTTCGGGATAAATCAAAAGGGAGAAAAATTCGGGTTCACGGTAGGCGATTTTCCGGCTCGAAGGAAATCGCGCTACAAAAATTGGCGCCCAACGTGGGGCCCGACTAACTGTTCGGGAATTTTGTTAGGAACCAAGAATAAACAAAAAAAAAGAAAAATAAATAGATAAAAAAAAGATAATGATAATAGTCATCTCGGGGTCGCATTAGTCAGGGATAATTGGAAGATTTTTGGTCGGAGGGCTAGCGGGATAGCGGAATCATCGTTTGAATTTTTGTACGAAATTTTATTCGATTCCGTTGTTCGAGAGCTCGCCGGTGTCCGGGATTTTGCCCTTCGGTGCGAGTGTTGTGTTGTATGGTATAGCGGTGGCCGGGCGATTCGGCCTTGTACGAGGTTTCGTCCGGGACGCGCTCGTGTGTTCGTGTGCTCGTGTGTTGATGTTTTTTTTTTGTACGCCAGTCCGAGTTTGACGTTACGGATTTCTCGGATCTGGGCAGTTATAAGGGCGGTTCGATTTTAGCATTGGGAGAGAATAGTGCGAATATTATTTCGGCGAGCTCGGTGCGCCTGTACCTGGGTCTTGGTCGTTGTCTCTCGTGCGATCTATTCGCGTGGAGCGGCCTATAGGGTGTGCTCCGGTAAGAGTATATTTCAGGTTCTTACGGAGTGACTATTTTTCTTTCGGTTTATTTATTGACTTGTATTTATTTATTGCTTCCTATTTTATTCGACTTTATTTTGATGGACTTTCGCTACCGATTTTAGTTATTGATTATTTAGTTATCTTTTGTTTAGTGATTTTATTTGTTTTGACGCTTATTTATTGACTTTAGAATTTTATTTTATTTGTTGATCTATTCCGGAATTTTATTTATTGACTTTTACTTGGTTTATCCATTGGTTTTATCGTTTGACTGCATTTGTTTTATTTCGTGATTTCATTTATTTTGCTTTTGACCCGTTACCGTATTTTATTGTATTTATTTATTGACCTTGACCGTAACTGACTGGACTGAGATTTTATTTTCATTAGCTTGACGTGAATTCATTTTACCCATTTTAATCCTTTGACTTCATTCCTTTTTATCCTTTTCCCCGTTATTTGGTTATCTGTTGTAACTCCCCTACATAACAACATCTCCCGTGTGGCCCCGGTGACGTCACACCGCGAGAGCCCGGGAGACGCGGGCAGTCTCGCGCGATGCCGAGCAGCCGTCGGACAAACCCGCGGAGAGCCAAGTGGCGCCATCCGACGGGATCGAGCGGCGGCTCGATCGATGCCGAAGCGACGCGCACGCGCAAGCCGACGGATTCGGAAGCACAGCGGCGCTGCCGAACGGGCCTGCGGAGAAACCAAGCTCAAGGTCGGAGAAAGGCAGAAGCGAGGGAAAATCGGCCTCGCTGATTGGACAAAAGTGACGACACGAGGAGTTGCACACGGCACCGACCGAGCACACGATTTGCGCAGAGGATAAGACCGGATAATCGTCACTAGCTTACCGACTCATGATTGGAGGGCAAAGAAGGGACAAGGCCCTTAGCCAATCAGAAATTTAATAATCAGGCGACCGCACGCAGACGCGAGTCCGCCAGAAATCTGCCAAACCGACGGAGTGGGAGTCCGAAATCGGGGTATAAAAGACGGCAATTTCGGCAGTCGATTATCAGTCAACGATCTACTTTACCATCGGCCAGCTCTCCAGGACTAAAGTGAAAAGTGCAAAGTGAAAAGTAAAAGTGGATTAAAAGTGAATAAAGTGAAACAGTGCCAAAACGGACTTATAAATTTTGTGCCGTTCGGACTTATGAAACTCGTGCCGCTTGGACTTATAAACTTTGTGCAACGGTGAACTTATAAAAATGGTGCCTTTCGGACTTATAAAATTCGTGCCGTTCGGACTTATAAAAAAGTGTGCCGTTCGGACTTATAAAATTTGTGCCGGATTGAACTTATAAAATTCGTGCCAAATTTGGACGTATAAAAATTTGTGACAATTTGACTTATAAAATTGCAAAGTGCGAGGCGAGCGAGCTGTCACAGGCGATCGCCGTGCCGTGACGTCATCGCGAGACAGCCGAGCACAGCGGCCAGCGGCACGTCGCGTCGACCGAGAAGCCAACCGCGCATGCGTGGTGCGGTTCACGCGGAATAATTATCTTTCGATTAAAAATATCGCCTTGAAGCCATAAAAGAATGCAATAATTAGAGACAATAAGAGAAGGAGAAACAAGTGCTTGAACGAGATTGAAATTCATTGTTCATTTTTTCGCGTTCCGAAAGAACAATCTCTGTAATTGCTCCGAAGATAGATATAAACAGAGAATATTCCGAGTTAAGATAGAACCGAAAAAGGGTTAATAAAGATTTCAGCCTGTAATTGGAACAATAAAGCGAATTATTTAACATCAAAGCTGTCTCTGACACGCCAGCCCATAATTCCTTCACGCTCGAGTCCCCGAATCCGTCCGTTTGAGTGCCCTTCTCGCGGAAGGAGGCGCATAAATACGGAAAATATTGTACGAGGAATCTGCTCCTGTTACATTTGGCGCCCAACGTGGGGCTCGAGAAAAAAAGAATTGGTTGTGTCGGAGAGACGCAATTGAAGTAAATTAAAATTAAAATAACTAAAAAAAAATTAAATTAAATTAAAGGAAATTAGAATGTCGGAAAAATCGATTGCCCAAGAGAGGCGCGAGCTCGAGCTCATGGAAGAGGAAGAAAAAGTCCACAGGCGGGAGCGAGAGCGCCGCGATAAGCTGAGAGCGCAGCATGCCGCCGAAGACGCGCAAAAGCGCATCTCAGAGGTCAGTCTGGAGGATGAGACTCCGGGAAACACGGAGGACTCACAACGAGACAACACGATCGATATGGACCTTACCAACCATTCGCTCGCCTGGGAATCGACGACGGCGGACGAACTGATCGGTGGGGGAAATATCCGACAACAAAAGGAGATGAATCGGTTGTCGGTCATTCCACCAGCGAAGGATACAGAGACCAGGACGGACGAATGCGAAAAAGAAAAGCGTACGGAGTCCCAGGACCTCGGAGAATCAGGAGATGGAGCAACAAAGCGATTCTGCAGGCAATAAGGCAGATGAAGGCTGAGCACAAAAAAGAGTTTGAAAAAATGCACAGCACCCAGGTAAACCTGGAGTCGGCGTGCATTCAGCGAACTAAGGAATCGCAGCAATTGCTGCTGACGGGGTTCTCGAGAGCTATAAGCGAGAGCGAGGCTGAATTAGAGTGCAAAATCGCGTCGATGCGAGAAGCGATCCGCGACGAGCAACGGCCGATAAATACACATATTCGGGAGCAATTGGCGGCCCACGATGTAACCGTCGTTAAATTAATCGATCGGCTCGAGAGCGCCACAAAGGTCTCGAAGAAGGCTCTCCAGACGGCAGAAGAAAATGCCAAGAGGATCCGGGAGTATGCAGCGAGGGCGAACCAAACCGCATCACAATCGGCACTCAGTACGACGATGCTCGGAGGGTTAAACGCGAGTAAAGCCTACGTGGCCTCGAAGAAGTTACCGACGTTCAAGGGCGATGGAGTGGAACGACCGATGCAATATTTAAAAACGTTAAAGGACCATTTCAGCGCTATAGAGTCCGAAGGCGCAGAATTTCGCTGCATGATGGGTGAAGCGATGGTGGAAACGGCACGTGATTGGTGGCACCTGGTAGCGCCAGAGGTCGAGAATATCGCGCAATTCGAAGAAGCTTTTCGCGCACGATACTGGGGTCGCGAATTACAGGACAAGGTAAAGCGTCACCTCGAATACGGAACGTATTTCGTCGATGGACAGCGCCTGACAAAGGCTGAATATGCGACCCGAGTAATCGGAAATGTACGAGATCTAAGCGAGCGGATCGATGACAAAGACGCGATTCGACGCCTTGCAAAACATTTCGATGAGAACCTGAGAACGTCGATTCTCGTGAGAAATATTCACAAGGTAAGCGAGCTAATCGAACTGCTAGAGAGTAACGACCTCGGCGGAACGGTAAACGCGAGTCGCGGAAATGAACGGCAAGGACTCAATGGGTACAGCCCGAATCGAGGAAACGGTCGGGGAAATGGGGGAGGGCCGCGCCCTTGGCAACAGCGAGGTGGCCAACAGGGCCAGTGGTCAAACTTCACGGTCGGTCAAACACAAGGGCCGTCTCAAATTTCCAATCCGTGGCAAGGGCCACCGATCGCGGCGGCGACTCCGAATTTTTCGGTACCGCCACCATTTTACCCCGCGACGCCGCCACACGCACCGGCACCGACGATGCAACAGGGAGCCGGAATAAATACGCACTTCCCAGGCACGAGCCAGGGAAACGCGTAAACGTTGCATCCGTAAGGAACAGCGGGAATCCACGAGGCGCAACGGCGACGAAAAATAATGAAGAAGAGAGAAAGAGAGAAGAACGGAAAGAAGAAGAGAAGAAAAAAGAAGAAAAGAAGAGAAAAGAGGCAGAGAAAAAGAAGAAAGAAGAAAAGGAGAGACGAGAAGAAGAAAAGAAGAGACGAGAAGAAGAAAAGAAGAGACGAGAAGAAGAAAAGAAGAAAGAAGAAGAAAAGAAGAAAGAAGAAGAAAAGAAGAAAGAAGAAGAAAAGAAGAAAGAAGAGAAGAAACAGGAGGAGAAGAGAAGAGAAGAAGAGAAAGCAAAAGAAAGGAAGAGGAAAAAAGACGAACTCTGGCGAAAGCGACAGGAGAAAAGAGAGAGAGAAAGAGAGGCAGCGAGAAACTCGAGGGAAGAAGCGACGAACTCCGAGGTAATGACGGCCCGTAATGTCGACTGGTCGGAAGAACGAGAAGGGTTAACGAAGGACGGGGGAGAGACCAATCCGAAAAAGGTGGAGGAAAAGGGCGGACTAGATCAGGAGAAGATCAGTGCCGTGGAGAGAAGGAGGACGGATGGTCAACCCCAATTCGAGCCCATATCGGTTTCGGTGCCGACCACGACGAAGGACAAAACCGTCATCGCTAACGGGCAAGGTGCAATTCCCAAGAGAGTCGAAAGAAAAGTCCGTACGATTTTTGAAAGTCCGCAAGATTACCTCCTCGACATGCCACAACCAGGAGAGGGCGTGATTTACGACGAAACACGACCAATGTGCCCGGAGGTACCGATCGGCCTCGAAGGGGCACTGGCCAGTGCATTAGTCGACAGCGGAAGCGAGGTCTCCTGTATTTCCGAAGAGTTCTACTCACAGAATTTGGAGGCTTTTAAAAATTGTCCAACTCTACCTGTAACGTCGATAAATGTTGTGGGAGCGTTTGGGGGAGGTTCAGGGAGGATCAAGCAGCAAGTGATGGCCACGGCGAGAGTGTACGACTCAGAGGGAGATGTCACGCTTTTAGTGGTCCCGAAGCTGCAACGATCCGTCCTCCTCGGTATCGATGGCATGGACAGACTCGGAGTCTATGTCGACACGCATAAAAAAGTGATAAAGGTGCGAGAGAAAATCGTCGGACGCCTCGTGGGAGGATACTGGCAGATGGAGGAAAGCCCATGCAGTATACCCGAAGAGGACAAGAAAATGGGGGAGAGTAGAGCGATGCTCGCTCGAGCCGAAGGCACTTGGGAAGAAGAAGAACCGGAAGTCGAAGTCACGAGACACGTTATGAGCGGAGAGATTCGAGATCCGGAATCGGAGTATCTCTGTGAAGCCGAAGTTGATGAAAAGCTTCGAGAGTGCGGCGACGTCGACCTCGAGATTCAGAAAACCTTCAAAGAACTGGTCTATGAATATCGAGACATATTCCGGAAACGACCTGGGCGGATGCAAGCTTACGAACATCGGCTGGTCCTGAAGGACGAAAAACCATTCGTATCTCGTTCATACCCGGTTCCTATGGCGTACCGAGGAAAAGTAACGGACGAGATTAATAAAATGCTCGCACAAGGGGTTATTCAAAGGTCAACAAGTACCTATATTAACCCTTTGGTGACCGTTATCAAGACGAACGGAGACGTCAGGTTGTGTCTCGATGCACGACTACTGAATGAGCATCTCGAGGGCGATTACGACTCGGCACTACCGACGGAAGAGATTTTCCAAAAATGCGGAGGCGCGAAGGTCATGTCGACCTTGGATCTGACCAGCAGCTTCTGGCAGATTCCGTTACATCCGGATTCGCGTAAATACACGGCGTTTCGACACGAAAATAAATGCTATGAATTTACGGTGACGCCTTTCGGTCTAAAAACAAGTACCGCGGCGCTTGTTCGGGGACTGGACATCGTCCTTCGAAACACCGGAGACTTTATAGTAAATTTCGTGGACGATCTGCTAGTGGTGTCGGGAGATACGCGACAACACCTGCAACATCTCCGACAATTATTTTCGAGAATCCGCGAACATGGCATGACTCTAAAAATGGAAAAATCTCATTTCTTTAGAAATGAAGTGAATTTTCTCGGGCATGTAGTAACGACGAAGGGGATACGGCCGCAGCCAGACAAGGTGAAATCGATCAAAGAATTTCCCCGTCCCCGCAATATAAAACAGCTGAGGGGTTTTCTCGGACTAGTGAATTTCTACACGAAATTTACGAGTAAACACGCTGAAGAAACTGTCCCCTTATTAGAGCTGTTAAAAAAGGGAACGAGTTGGAAGTGGACGGATATCCACGAAACGGCATTCGAAAAAGTAAAACAGCTGTTTTGCGAGTCGGTGGTACTAGAACATCCCGATGTAACGAAGCCGTACACCTTGACGACGGACGCAAGTGACTATGCGCTTGGCGCGACCTTGTCACAAACCGACGAAAAAGGCGAAGTCGGAGTGATTTCATTTGCTAGTCGAACACTCAAGGGGGCTGAAGTTGGTTACACCACGTCGGAGAAAGAATTACTCGCTATCGTCTGGGCTCTCCAAAAATTCCAGAGTTACCTTAAGGGAGCAAAGATAACGATAATCACCGACCATAAAGCGCTGGTGTTTCTAAAAACGTGCCGATTCACGAGCGACAGGCTTTTGAGATGGGCGCTCTTGTTGCAAGGATATGATTTAACGGTAGAACATCGGCCGGGAAAATCAAATCTAGTCGCAGATACGCTAAGTCGTCTCCGTGACCACGCGTACGAGCCCGATGGAACAGCGCCTGGAAAAATAATAATCGCAGCGCTCGCGCAAAAACCTTCGAAGTCCTTATCACAAAAAATGAGGACGATCGGTAGTCTACAGAGAAATCAGGAGGATTTGAACGCCATTATTACTCTGTTAGAAGATGAAAAAGACACGGAGAACCATCCGAAAAATTACCGGCTCAGCGAAGGAGTTCTGCAGAGAGCTGCGAAGACGGGACAATGGAAGGTGGCATTGCCGGAGGAAATAAAAGAAATCCTTGTCGAGGAGTGCCATGTCATGTACGGACATGTCGGCGCCACAAAGGTATTTCAGATGTTAAACGAGGATTTCGCCTATCCTCGGTTTGCGAAAAGCATCCGGCACCAGCTCGCCACCTGTGACACGTGCCAGCGAACAAAATGTGCGGTGCAAAATAGTTATGCAAATATGCAAACTATAGTACCCGAAGGGCCGGGAGATCTACTCTCCATCGATTTTTACGGCCCATTACCGATGTCAACCGGGGGAGTGCGCCACATTTTGGTAACGCTGGACGCGTTTACGAAATTCGTCACGTTGTATCCGATGCGAAAGGCGAATACCAAAACGGTAATAAAGAAGCTCAGCACGGACTATATTCCTAAGTACGGCAAACCGAAGAGGATTCAATTCGACCACGGAACGCAGTTCACGGCCAAGGCGTGGAAAAAATGGTTGGAGGACGAAGAGATACAAGGAGTATTTTCGTCAATTCGGCACCCGCAAGGAAATATCGTCGAACGAGTAAATCGAGAGCTCGGACGATTTTTCCGCACCTTGCTAACCGACCGACACACGGCATGGGCACGGTGGGTGCCGATTATACAAGACTGTATCAATGACTCGCCCCATGATACCACGGAATACACGCCGAGGGAACTGCAGACGAAAAAACCACCGCATCGTCCGTGGAAAAATTGGATACCGGCGCTAAGGGAAAAAGCCGAGGAAATGATCGACTACGCGAGAAAACTCGAGCTAGCCCAGGAGCGGATACAGAGAAAAGGCAGGAGAAGAGCCGAGAAGTTCGACGAGTGTCACCGCCTGACCACCTATGAGGAAGGAGATCTGGTTCTCGTAAAAGCATTGAACGTGTCGAATCAAAACGACCAAGTCGCCGCAAAGTTCATGCCTCTTTACGAAGGACCATATCGAATTGGAAGGTGCGTGGGACTCGCGACGTATATTCTTGAAGACCCGGAGACAAAGAAACTGCGTGGGAAATTCCACTCGAGCCTTTTGAAACGCTATCACCAAAAGGCGAGTGTGAAAATTACCGACAAGGAAGAAAACTCCGAATAGCCCGAGAACGAGGGGGAAAGGATAGAGGAAGGTAGAATAAGAAATAGATTAAGAAAAAGAGAAGTTTAGAAATAGGCGTTAATGACAAAGAAAATAGTAGAACACAGAGAATAAAAACAAAAATAAGTATTAAGACTAGAATAAGATAGAATTAAGAATAAGATAAAAGCAATCGGAGAAAGAAAATAATAATAAAAATAAAAGAAAAATCAAAACTAATAATTACGGAAAAAGTAAGGAGAGAATAAGAAAGAGTTTAGAGAATAAGAAACCGCGAAGAATAGAATAGGAAAATAAGTAAAAATAGAATTAAGACTAGAATTAAGAAGAGAACAAAAGTAGAATAAGATACAATTAAGAATAGATCGGAAAGAGTTAAGAATAGAGCAAGATGGACTAAGAAATCGATCAAGAAAAAGAAAGGGTCAAAGAATAAGGGTTAGGGATAAGGAAAATCGTGATAGCCGAAAAGTAGATAAAAATAAAAATAGAGCAAAGAATAGAAGTAAGATAGAATTAAGAATAGACTAAGAAATAACATAAGAAAAAGAAAAGAGTAAGAATAGAAATTACAAATAGAAATAAAGATAACAGCAAGAGAAAAGAAAAACAATAAAAATAAAACTAAAAAAAAAAAAAAAAAAAAAAAAACGAGAGGAAAAATTAAAAATAGAAATTAGGAAAATAATTAAGTATGGCGTTAAGATAGAATTAAGATAGAATAAGAGAGCAGTAAAGACAGGTTAAGACATAATTAAGAGTAGAGGATAGAGATAATTTAGGATATAACTAAGAGATAAAATAAACAAAATAAACAAAACAAACAAAACAAATAAAACAAATAAAATAAACCGAAGAAAAATTAAGCATCGGGAAGAGTGTCGAGAATCCGTCACGAGACTAAGAAGAATAAGAGATCAAGGCATCGGTCCCGGAAGAGATCGAGAGAGCGATAAGCGCAGCACACCGGTCCACAACATACGCCGAGACATCGAAACCCCGAGACATGCATCGGGCCAGCTGACCACTGTGCTCTCTCCGGCGTGACCACGGATGGCGAAGGAGTCGAGCGCGGCGAAGCACCAAAATCAAAACAAAGGATTAAGTCGGGGAACCGAGAAGCTCGCCACGATCGACTCCCGAATCAAGATGACCAGCAGAATTGCCAGAACCCGAGGCATTATACCGGGAAACAATGACGATCTCGACGACATGATCATAATAACCATGAGGGATATCCCAGGACACGCATCTATGTCTAGGGTATCGAGACTCACATCGACAACGAAAAACGGGGGAGGGGGTAAAATTCAAAATTTCTCGGGTTATCGAGCAAATCTAATAGCAGGAGCAGATAGTACGAAAGGGATAGGCGAGAGAAACGGCGAAAGTGACAGACGAACAAGGGTGAAAAAGAAGAGCGAGAAGAGAAGTGAGAAAGGAGGCGAAAAGAAACGATAGACGAAAGGAGGAAAAAGAATTCGGAAAGGACAGGAGGTGAGAGGCGGCCAAATAGGATAAAATAGAATAAAATAAAATCAAGAAAATAGAAGCGAACAGAATAGAATAAGATAAGTTAGAATAAAATAAAACTCGAATAGAATAAAATAAAATAAAATAAAATAAAATAAGACGAACGCAAAAGAATAAAACGAGTGAAAATCTCCCAACAGAAAAAAAAAAAAAAAAAAAATGGCCACCTTCCGCAACTTTCCGGCGAGGAACCTCGAAGGCAGCTACCGTGGAGTAGAGGTACTCACGGTAGTAACGCCTAGCAGGTTCTACGTCCACCTACCGGACCCAGAGGGCAAGAGGGCGCGACTCCTAGCGTACTACGCCAACACGACCACGGACCATCCGGAGGTGCGCCCAGTACAGGAGGACGATTTGTACCCCGGAGCCCCGGTGTACGTGAGACATATACGCCGGTTTTACCGGGGGTGTGTGATGGGAGGACGGGACCAGGACGGTGACATCCCGGTCTGGCTGGGCGACTGGGCCTTGGAGCTCAACGCCAGACCCGGGGAGATGTTCACCGTCCCCTGGGAGCACCGGAGCGTCGGATTCCAAGCGATCGCCTGCGGCCTGCACGCCACACGCCCAAGTGGAGGAGAGCTGTGGTCCCCCGAAGCCTGCAATTATGTGAGAGAGTACCTAGAGTACCAATACTGGGACCTCCACATAATGGATAAGGAGACGGGAACAGACGCAGTCTGGGTGACATTGGAGGCGCAGGACAACAACGAGGAACCAATCCGGGATCAACTCCTCCGAAACGGGCAAGGGCAATGGGGCCCCAACCCTCGACCATTCGACTGGGGAGAGGATGGAGGCCGGCTCTGCATACGACCAGAGATAGCTGAGGAAGAGGACCAAAACGAAGAGGAGGGCGAGAACCAGGCGGAGGACGAGAACGAAGAGATGGACATGGAGGTGGAGGACGACGAGAACAGTGAAGACGACGACGACTGGGAAAACGAGGAAAACGAATACCGACAACGACGAAGACACGGAAATTAGAAAAAAAAAAAAAAAAAAAAAAACACACAAAAACACAAAAACACAAAAACACAAAAACACAAACAACAACCAAACCAACTGTACAGTTAAAATAAAGCACAAGTACACCTAAGCGCCAATTTCATTTTTTTAGTCAAAACGTGGATAGAAAATAAGAAATAAAAAGAAAAGAAAAGAACCAGAACGGAAAATAAAAAACAAAAGGAATAATAAAAAGAGAAAGAGAAAAGGACATGACTTTGGGACCCGAGACGAGTCCCAACAGTAATGTGGGGGAGAATGTAACTCCCCTACATAACAACATCTCCCGTGTGGCCCCGGTGACGTCACACCGCGAGAGCCCGGGAGACGCGGGCAGTCTCGCGCGATGCCGAGCAGCCGTCGGACAAACCCGCGGAGAGCCAAGTAGCGCCATCCGACGGGATCGAGCGGCAGCTCGATCGATGCCGAAGCGACGCGCACGCGCAAGCCGACGGATTCGGAAGCACAGCGGCGCTGCCGAACGGGCCTGCGGAGAAACCAAGCTCAAGGTCGGAGAAAGGCAGAAGCGAGGGAAAATCGGCCTCGCTGATTGGACAAAAGTGACGACACGAGGAGTTGCACACGGCACCGACCGAGCACACGATTTGCGCAGAGGATAAGACCGGATAATCGTCACTAGCTTACCGACTCATGATTGGAGGGCAAAGAAGGGACAAGGCCCTTAGCCAATCAGAAATTTAATAATCAGGCGACCGCACGCAGACGCGAGTCCGCCAGAAATCTGCCAAACCGACGGAGTGGGAGTCCGAAATCGGGGTATAAAAGACGGCAATTTCGGCAGTCGATTATCAGTCAACGATCTACTTTACCATCGGCCAGCTCTCCAGGACTAAAGTGAAAAGTGCAAAGTGAAAAGTAAAAGTGGATTAAAAGTGAATAAAGTGAAACAGTGCCAAAACGGACTTATAAATTTTGTGCCGTTCGGACTTATGAAACTCGTGCCGCTTGGACTTATAAACTTTGTGCAACGGTGAACTTATAAAAATGGTGCCTTTCGGACTTATAAAATTCGTGCCGTTCGGACTTATAAAAAAGTGTGCCGTTCGGACTTATAAAATTTGTGCCGGATTGAACTTATAAAATTCGTGCCAAATTTGGACGTATAAAAATTTGTGACAATTTGACTTATAAAATTTCGGGCCAAGTGAACTTGTAGAATGTGCACCGAAAACAGACTTATAAACATTTGGTGCCGAATCGGACTTACCAAATTCGTACCAGAATCGGACTGATAAACATTTTGTGCCGCAGCGGCTTTATCAATTGTGGTGCCTGAGTGAACTTAAATAAGTCGGGCCAATAAAAGTGACAGTCGGAGTGAACTGGTAAAGTGACCAAAAGTGACCCGTCAGACACGGCAAGGCTGGATCAGACGGATATCCCAACTTCCAGGACTGGAAAAAGGTACATCCAGGGGTTCGTTCACTCCCCCTGAAGGCTCCGAGACCGACAAAACAAGGTAAAAAAGTTTTGTCTCCAATTCACGCCAATTGCAAAGTGCGAGGCGAGCGAGCTGTCACAGGCGATCGCCGTGCCGTGCCGTCATCGCGAGACAGCCGAGCACAGCGGCCAGCGGCACGTCGCGTCGACCGAGAAGCCAACCGCGCATGCGTGGTGCGGTTCACGCGGAATAATTATCTTTCGATTAAAAATATCGCCTTGAAGCCATAAAAGAATGCAATAATTAGAGACAATAAGAGAAGGAGAAACAAGTGCTTGAACGAGATTGAAATTCATTGTTCATTTTTTCGCGTTCCGAAAGAACAATCTCTGTAATTGCTCCGAATATAGATATAAACAGAGAATATTCCGAGTTAAGATAGAACCGAAAAAGGGTTAATAAAGATTTCAGCCTGTAATTGGAACAATAAAGCGAATTATTTAACATCAAAGCTGTCTCTGACACGCCAGCCCATAATTCCTTCACGCTCGAGTCCCCGAATCCGTCCGTTTGAGTGCCCTTCTCGCGGAAGGAGGCGCATAAATACGGAAAATATTGTACGAGGAATCTGCTCCTGTTACACTGTTTACTTTGTGTCGTCCTGTCACATGGATACGTGATTTATACCCGAGAGTGTTTCCGGTTTCCTTATTTATTATTTCCCTAATACAATCTTAAGGGGGGGGGGGAGTACTGTCGGGGGGAACAGCGTTTCCCGATTATCGGATAATTCCGGGACTGCAGTGGTTTTATTGGCTGATCCTTAAGAATAAATTATACTCGGATGCGTCCCTTGTGCTTTGCCACTCGGGGTACTCGTGCCTCGGGGGGATCAAGGAACTTATTAATATGATTGTTGTTCAAATTAAATTTAAAAAATAATGGAGTTGTATTGGTCAAAGGAGATCCGATCGTGGATGCTAATCCGGAGTTTACCAGTTCATTAAGGGAGGCTTCTTTCCCGGGATGCGGACCCGCGAAGTTCGTTGTACCGGATGTATACTTGGCCTCGCCGAAGGGACTGGAGAACCTGGTTCTGTTTGTTTCACGGTTTATCCGAAATTGGTGTTGCGGCGAGTCTGCGTGGTGGTCTTATCAAACCGTTTGCACTGTTCTCCCGTAAGCTAATAATTGTATCGGTTACTGTACAGCTAATATTCGAAATGATTTTGATGAACGACCTGAAAGTTTCGTTGATGTTCCCGGAGGATACGCGGGTGCGTTCCGAGGGTAAATTGTCCGTTTCCGTTTCCGAGTTGGTTTCCGATTTCTAGTCAGTTATAATTCTGGTCATGTTCTCTCGGGTATGGTTACCGTCCAGTGTCGTGTGTATGTTTTCCTGTTTGTGTTCCGTCCTTTTAATGTTGGGGTGGATTTCGCTCAGGTTGGTGTTACGTACTACGTAACCACGTAGCATATTTACTCAAACGTAGGCTCTCCCGAGCAATATCTGTGAATGAAGTTAGGACGCGCCTCCACGCGCTCTGGCACTATGCACTGACTGCAACTCATAGGCCCTCCTGGGCAGAAGCCGTTCATGCTAAGCAGCGTACGCTATCCCCAAACGGGGATACACATTTTTCTAGCCACGCACCTAACCACTACCAGCCCGCGACGGCACGCGACACTTGCCACCGTAGCGCAAGCCGGAACGCTCTCATCTAACCGCGGCACCACAGTTAAAAGGTCAACGGCATCCCAATTCTTTAAGATCAAAGCGTGCCGCCCGAGTGCATCCACGCATACTTTCTTACTTCTTTCTCCGAATAATATTTAGATGGTCATAATCACTAGACTATATGTGACACTTGTCGCCTCTGTACTAGACCAAAACTCTAGGCCCGCCGCGATCAAAGGGTACCGCTACAGAAAATCTCCCACTACTTCCCTCAGAACAAATGCACCGCCTTGTCATGCTTAAAACTTTATTAGGAAGCTGCATTAACCCCACCATGCTACACGACTAACCATAGGAAGTATAGGGAACGAATTAGTATAAAAGCTAAGCCTTTCCGGGCTAAAGTCAGTTATTCTACCAGCCTCGTACGCTGCAACACCTCGTTTATTCTGTACGGAGCGAGCAAGGCTCTGTTCGATGGAAGTTTCCGATAGCCCTGCGCGGCTAAGTCTCGACGCTCTCCCGGAGCAGCCCTGCGCGGCTGAGTTTTAACGCTCTTGCGGAGTACGATCTAGTCTCTAGTATCGCAACACCTGTATCGGCGCACGACGGCGTTTAATACACTGTAAAAAAACGGTGTTAATTTTAACACCACTTTAACACCGCCATGTGGTCCATATAGGTCCATTACTTTAGTGTTAACATCGGAGTTAAAATATGGTGTAAAGCGGGCGGTGTTAAATCGGTGTTACTTACAAAACATGCTTGTTAACACCGTAAAGTATCACCGACGTTACTCCACAATGAGTAAAAAGGGTGTAATGACTTCGAGTAGATGTTAACGTTTTAACACAGTAAAAATACATCATTACCACCAAACAGTGTTATCAAATAGAGCCGTTGGGTGTATTGTTACACGCACGTGTGTTATGCATTGAAACCATTATGGACGAATAAAGATCCTATAGAACACTGTACGGTGTTAGTTTCATACAGTGATACGTCTTGCCGACACCATCGCGGTGTTAAAATAAACAACGCCCATATCACGGTGCTTATTCATTCTGTTAGGTGTGAGTGAGTGAACCCGAAGAGTGTCAAAATGACATTTTACGTGTAAATTTGTATGGTCTTATCGTAGTAGTGTCACTTATTGACACTGCACGGTGCATATAAGTACGCTGAAAGGCGATTAGAAATAAAAAATCGATATGTACATAGAAAAATATTTATTCACATTTTCCTGTAAAAAATCAGCATTTTCAAATACAAACATCTTTGGTTGTAACTTATACGTATTTGAAATGAACGTTAAAACCTCAATGGGTAATGGGGATTGACAAACGTTGTACTTACATTCTAAAATCAAATAACTCTTTTTAATACTATATAATAATATGAAATACTCGTTATATCTTAACAGGAACGAGATGAACAAACTTTTTTTAAAGTAATCTGAGATCAAGGCACTTTGGTTTTAATAATACCATATTTTAAATAAACATAAATAAACAAAAAATAAAACGAGATGAACAATGGATTCGTAGTAAGCGTATCATGCCATTGCCATCGTCATTGTTGGGATGCTACATTTAGGAACAATATAGGTGTTAATGCGCTTATACGGTTGATGAATCTCGTACATCAATCTGTGTTGTAGAGCATCGATATTGACAACGCTCTATTCATCGGTTTGTTTTTCTGCAACTTCGTAGGCACATAAAATATCATTATAATTCAGAGTTTTCCACGTTTTACAAACACAGTATGGCCGATTTTTATAGATAAATAGTTTAACTATCCTTCGAAAACCCGGCAAGTCATCTTCATCAAAATCTCCTGGAAAGAAAAATTCTTCTCTGCATGAACATCCATAATCTAGTTTTTTTACTACGAGTATACTCGATTTCTTATTAATTCTTATATCACTAGTTGCGATTGGAGTGAATTGCGACATAAGATCATAATAGGTCATTAAATGACCCGAACCTGTTTCTAGATTTGTTCCTAATGATAATCCACTAGTCCACGTATAGTGCATATACCGTTGGTGTTGCTCCGATAGAGTTTTTGTAATGTGCTTAAAGTTGCGATATTTGTGAACCAAATTTTTAAAATAGTTGTGTTTCCCCTCAAATCGCATGGAACACGAAAAAATTAACGGTCCCATACGTTCAGCTATAGACGGATAGTGGATCATGAAGTGGTGCTTGGGCAAAAGATTTTTCTCAAATTCTGTTATAAATAACGCGTGATGCTCTTCTATTAATGCTGCTAAGAATTGAATCATGCCTCTGGTTATTATTGGGGAAAATACGATTTGCATAATTTCGAGTAACAACGTTATGACTCGCCACTTGTTTTTTAGCAATTCATACTTTGGACAAGACTCTTCTACAAAATCACTGATTATTAGAGGCATATATCGCAAAAGGCACCATGTCTGCGACGCTCTTTGACCAATCAATGAACCGGGCTTGTCTAACACTATAGGACTGGGTTTATTTGGCATATCTATTATTCCATAGTTAAATGACAGTATTCTGGCATTAAGGATATGTATCGTTATCAACTTTAGATCATAAACGATAAAATTTAAGAATAGTTTGATCTCCAATTGACCAACGCCTTCTAATATGTCATGCATCACATCCACAGAGGGACAGTCGAATACGTTAAAATATTTCAAATCGTTGAGGAGTGTTTTACTTTTAATGCCCAGAGTGGGTAACGATTCTTCCTCAAATTCGCAGTTTACACTACTCCGCAGATAACTTTTATCTTCGCGTATCATTTTTCGTGTATCTTCTTTACTAGCACAACATATCCTGCAAAAGTATGTTGCTGAAAACGATTCGACCATGCCACATAAAATATTGGCTCCTAAATTATCGAAACTCAAGCTTGAAATTGTACCTCGAAATTTTTTATTCCCTACTTGGATCCCTTCTGATTCTAAAAACTTTACGTCCCTTACCATGGGCTCTAAAACGGCGTTAATACCGAAATTTCGGATATCGGCAGTGTAAAATATGCATACTAAATGGATGTTATCTAATTTAGCATTATAGCCTGGAGGAAGATTCTGGAGTACAAAATATAATGCCCCTAATTTGTGAGCCCCGGTTTTTGTTCCTAGCGGATTTACGGTCTCGAAATCGTCATAATAGATTTGCAATTGAAGCGTATATTTGCAAGATTGAAAAAGCTGATGTTGAGCGTAATATAAACCATCAATGAAATGCTTCAATATACGCGAGTCCTTCGACGCGGGGGTTAATACTTGATGACGTATCATCTTATTTGTTAAGATGCATTGAATCGTTTCTAAAATCGGTACGTACATAAAAGTACACGGTACGGCTTTGGGCTTGTATATTTTTGCAGATTGATCGTAAACTTGGTCGTAACGTGTCCCGACTGTTAATTCTACAGGGCGAACAAAATTTTTCAAATTTGTGTAGAATTTCTTTCTTTTGTAGGTGGTATTTATATGGCTAAATGCAAACTTCTGTTCATGAAGATAATTGGTCAGTGCAGGTATTTCAGGGATATTACTGTCAGTTATAATTTGCGAGATATTGTCAATTACATCTTCCAATAATTCTTCGGTATGTTCAACAATATTTTGTATTGAAGACTTTGGTATACCCGACGAATTTAGTTTCAGGAAAAAATTGGTTTGTAATGAATTATCCTGCCTGATATCATCGTCGTAAATCCAGCTACCGTCACCAGAACTTTCCTTCGATATAGATCGTGCATCTTCATCGGAGCTAAAGTCACTACCAGATAACGTTTGCCCTTCAAAACGACTTAAATTTTCGAAGCCACTGGCTGTATCTTGTTCTGGGATCGAAGTTTGAGAAGAGGGAACTTCTACATTTTCTAAGGCTGCTCCGGAGCAAAGATGTTGTGATTTTGCAGATTGCAAAGTAGGAACTATATCGAGATGTTTGGCCAGATGTTTACGAAATCCACTATATGTTTTAAATATCAGTGTGCAAGGAGGGCAACAACATGTTAACTGTAATACAGACCCAGCAAAAAACCCGTGTTTTCTTCGCAAATGTTGCACCACTTCATTAATCGATGTCAAACTTAGAGCACAAACGGAGCAACTTAAAGAAGACATTTTCTACTTGTATAATCGAGGATTGCGTGTTACTTAAGTAGCGATAATATATTAATATCCTTCTCAGGAGTCTTCAAAAAGTACGACTAAATGCAATGACTAATCCCGTCAGTTTTCGTCGTGTCCCATTTTAACGGCAAGAAGTGAGTAAGAGCGTTACTATAATTTTCACTATCAATTGTCGTATAACTTGTAGTTAGTACTTGCTTAAAATATTATCACATAAAATGTTAAAGGTGTTGCGTCATAATTATTAAGTGTGCTGAGTAGAGAATTTACGGGGAGGCAGACGTTCAGCAACCGCGTAAATATTCGAATGCAGCTGACACTCACCCATTAGCCTTGCGATAACCAAGATCGTACTTCTCTCATGTTCGAAGTAAATTTTGCGTTCTCGTGCATACCGTAGTAGAAAGATTGCAGGAATTTGTAGAAGGAATTGAGGTTTTGATCGAACTCTGTGTTGAAGACGAAGTGACACTTGAATAGTTGGTCGAACGCCTCAGCAGATGATCCGGATTCAATCGGAAGGAAATTTCTGTCTAGAGCGATAAAGTACGTGCTGATAGCCCCTTTGTTGGGACCGATGGCTACTAAAATTGGTTGCTTGCCCTTGACTGCAATCGCTTCCATAGGAGTTCCGAGCTGGAAATATCAAATAATTATACAATGCCGAAAATGACAATTAAAATACGATTAATTATGCACAATACAAATTTCAGATCCGTAATTGAAATTTCAATGTAAAAATTAATAGGTAATTTATAGGTACCTTTTCAAACGTGATGAGCCGATCGACCACAGCTGTTATACAATCTCGCTCACTGCGTTTTCTTCCCTTCGCTGTGGGCGGCAGTAGCTTCAACAGGGTCAGATAAGCTCTGGTAGTTGCGTCCCAATCTGAAGACATTAATGGAAAATGAATATGATATCAATTCGATGATAAATACATTGATAAAAGTATTGCATGTATACCTGGTTCGGTGCTTTTTATCGCGTTGCTTTGACGTGGCAAATGTGTGTCTGCAGCCTGTTGTATTATGTCTGGCGAAAAGTTCGTAATCTTCACGTTGGGATACAACAACGAAAAGTCCAAATTGATCTGCAAAACATTATAATTGTTAAATGTAATAAATTTTATTTTATAAGACATAATTCGTATACATGCATAATGAAATTTAAATACCTACCATATATGGAGTGTCCCGAAATTTTGGAAAGTTCGTCAGTATTTGACTCGAGTTAGCTTTACGGACATGAAGAGTGGCTTTCATAGCAGCCTCGATCTCTGACTTTTGGGTTGTGGCGCAAGCATTTTTGAGGAACGATATTTTGTCCGCTATTATCTCGGGCGCCGGAAGCTCGGTGGGCTGCGTAGGCGGATCGTTTTCATTGACTTCTTGTACCGTGTTCAACTCTTCGGCCTTATTTGAATCGCGTGGCCTGTTACGATTCAGTGTTCTGAGCCTCCATGCGATGTAGCCGCCACGGGACGCAGGGTCGTAAAAAAGTTCCTGGAGTACATGAAACATATAATATACAATAATAATAATAGGTATCTACGATTTTAGAGTGAAGATCTTGAAATAATACCTAGCATGTTTTAGTACACTGAAACTATACGTACGTAACCTTGTGCGGAACCTGGATCCTTTAAGCGAGGGAACGCTGAGACGATTTGTTTTGCATATGCAATCTTCTCGTCGGTAGATGGATGATATCCGAATTTCTCGACGAGTATATTTGTCACAACGTTTACAAGTTTACGACGGGTTTGTGTTGACAAACTTTTAATCTCATTGTACTCGTCTATTATCTCGGATCCACCAGGTATACGTCGTAAGTCGGTCAGCAAATCCTACAAAAGGTTATATTAGTTTCGGTTTGATAATAAAAATGTGATAATAATTCATTTCTCCCACATGTAAACTTTTGCTTACCAAATTATCGAATGCTCTCAATGATGTTTTCGAGTTGGCACTCGAACAAGATATTTCGGAGTCAATGCTTCGCGTAGACACAGATATGGTCGACAATGATCCCGTCGAAATATAACCGGATCCTAATTTAACAACACAGATTTAACTTAGAAGTTAGAAGTTAGAAGTTAGAAGTAAATTTTCCTGACGGTTTATTAAAAAAAGCATCGGTAACCAAGTTTTATTCAGCTAAAAAGTAATTATTTGGATTGCAATTAAGAAACGAACCTTTTTGATCTAGTTCATCAACGGTTTGTGCGTTGAGTGCTGCGTTTGGAAAAAAATGTAAAATATCTTCACCAATGCTGATGTTGGCCCCATCCACTGCAGCAATATCACTGTCTTTTAGGAAACTGTATACGCCCTTTGCTGCAAAAAAGTATTATTATTTCTAAAATTGAACGACACGACGACAATTTCTGAGTATTAAATCATAGCATGGTAAATCATCGCAAGTCCTAAAAAAAAGTCTGAGATTCAGCCCGTTATCATGCATTGGTGCTCATTTGAAATAATGACCGTGACATGTCTCAATATTACAGTATTTTGGCAACGTGATTTGAATTATAAATTTCGAACTAACCAGTCGAAGTTGGGTCGTCGACTCTTTGTACGTTTAGCCCCGTCGCTGGAAAAAGATGGAAAACATCTTCGTCGATAACAACATTATCCTCGTCCGCTATTTCAAGGTCAATGTCGTTCGGCAAACCATATACTTCTTTTACTGTAAAAAAAAAGTATTATTTGAATGAAACGATTATTAAGCACGATTCAATTCATCGCACAGTACATCGCAATTTCTAAATGAGTCTCAGATTCAGTATGTCGCGTTTTAAATTATAATGCGGAGATGATATTAATCGCGGCTGTAATCAATTCATATGGTCATGCTGAATCATCGACGCGAGGTAAATCGTATTTCAGAGAATTCTCATGTCACAACAAATAAAAACACCGTTCAGAGTAGATAAACACCCATAAGTGACAACGAACACTTATCGGTGCAAGATTAGTATTAAAGGCGATAGTTATTCGCCGATGAATAAATATATTATATTAGAAGTTAAGTTGATTGCGAAAGATAGTGTAGGCAAAAATGGTACGAAAACACAAAGTACTCAATTCATATTGTCATGCTGAATCATCGACGCGAGGTACATCGTATTTCAGAGAATTCTCATGTCCGAACAAATAAAAACACCGTTTAGAGTAGATAAACACCCATAAGTGACAACGAACACTTATCGGTGCGATCTCAAACAAAGGACTGATCGTTTCGCCAACACGTATCATACATAATGTAAGCTTTCACGATATTAAGTGCACGAAATAATTAAATAAATAGACTCACGCATGCGGGCAATCATTTATCATACTAGCTTACCGGTTTTTATAACTTCTTGATAGGTTCCTTTTCCGGGAATTTTTAACCACTTTGATTTTTCACCATAACGCACTTTTCGAAGCGTGTATTCCGCACGTTCTTCTGTTTTTTTCTTTTTATATGGTGGACTCGATCCTTGGTCGATTGCAGACTGTGAATAACTGTTGCATTGATTTTTTTCAGTCGAATCACTCATCGCGTACACATTTATTACGCACGATAAGACAGGGCTTGAGAACGCCGCGTGTAGGAAGGAGGCTCGCCGACCGTACTGAACTGTCGTCACCCTTTGTCGTAAGAGGTTAATCTCCTCTCTCTCTCTCTCTCACTCTCATACGGTCCGCCCGGCGTTGTCTCTTTCTCCCTCTACCGATCGTCGTATTGGCTTAGCATCTATGGGAGAGGTGAGCGCGAGAAACACACTTACGTGTTGTCAAACACGCGCTATTCGCACTTTGCGCGTTTAATAAAATTTCCGGCGGTGTTACACCTTTCATAGTTTAACTAAAACCACACCAGCCGTTTAAACGGAATTGTGTAAAAGTCATAAGCACATCTCCGTTTTTACGACGAGATGGTGTTAATAAATTTATTTACACAATACCGTGTTTATGGCCACAAAATTCTTCTGAATCATCCATGCAAGTGTAATTTAAACCTGAAACTGGTGTTAATATTAACACCGGCATATTTTACCACTCACACCACTGCGGTTTACACCGCAGATTTTTTACAGTGTAAAGATATAAATATTGTGAGTACTTAAGACGGTTCTTCAACTCTTCGTATATCCCTGCATGCTCTCTGCCACGTGCTACAAGACTTTTAGTCTCAGGCACCCTGTCGACGCGTCATAAATCTTAGGCAGTAGAAGGCGAGGTCTCCGTCCCCGATGTAAAGGGCCAACGCTTTGACTCGAAAGAGAGACCGCCGTTACGTTCACTCAGCGCAACTCTTCGTGAGCTTGCCCGGACGTAACACAAATAAATTGTTGGTGTCAGAAGTGGGATTTGAACGCCCTTACTGCCATGATAATGAATAATGACGCTTGACAGAACGCCACACAAAGGCACTGGAGAAGAGACGTCAGATACGAAGAATCCACGCATGAGCACGGCTCACGAGACTCGAACATTAAATAATACTCCACCAAGTACAAGTAACGAGGGGAATAACTCAAATCAAGAACAGGTAAACGATCGACCATTATTGGATTTGGATAATTCGATATTAAACAATCTGAACAACCCAAACGATCTGAACGATCAAGGAAATCTTGGTCAACAAGCAATATAACAAATCCAAGCATTACAAGTAGGTATCGACAATTTAGCTGCTAATATGGCTGCACCCGTACCGCCAGTGTCCGTCAAATACGCACTCGAAGCAGTTCCTATCTTCGACGAACACAACATTCCGCTGTCACACTTTATCGAGAGATGCGAGGAGGCTCAACAGATGTTGCCCCTAGAGGCATAGGCGAACCTCGCACTAATACTAAGGAATAAACTGAGAGGAGAAGCACGCCGAGCGGTACATGGAGTGACACTTAACACAATCCAAACTTTTATGGAATTTCTGAAAACACTTTATCTCCCCGCAAAATCGGTGTATCAGCTTCAAGGAGAATTGGGAAGAATATATCAATACGACAATGAAGCAGTTCTCACGTATTCCAATCGAGTAAAGGACATCGGAAATCGAAACAGCGACGCGTATAAGCAGAACCACGATGGTGTATTGGACGACGCGTTCAAACGCGGCCTCGATACCCATCTTGTCGAATGCTTTAACAGAGGACTCAGACCAGAAATTGAAAATAAAATAGCAAGGGGCCAAACATTCAGTGATACCATGAAGGAGGCAATCGAGATCGAGAGGAAGGAGCAAGCGAAAAATGTCTTGCGAAATTCACGTTCCTCCAAAACCAACACCTGGAATCAGCCCTCCACGGACCGTTATGCACGTAAAGATAAAATTCACCACATCAAGGAAAATAAATACTGCACATACTGCAATAGACAAGGACACACGACCGATGAATGTCGATCCCGTCCGAAAAATCTACAAACACAAGAAACAGCCGGTAACGGTGGACCACGCACTGAGCGTAGTAACAGCCCGAGGCAACAGCAATATAATAATAATCATCGTTATCAAAATACGAGAGGGAATCAAGGTCCAGGATACTCTTCAAATTCAAACCAACGGCAAACCTGCCGCTTTTGTAAATTTGCCGGACACACAATCGATAACTGCCGTAAATTGCAATTTTGGAATAACCAGAAAACTCGACAGAACGCTTCTCAACCATCAGCTTATAATCGAACGAATGAACCACAGGAAAACTCTCAGCAGCGTCCTGTGAGGTACACGCGTCCAGAAGAAGCAAATAACCCAGCGACAAGGGTAGCTACAGCTCTGTTAAATCGCACGAGCAATGTACCAGTCGTCAAGGTAATATCTGAGGACTTTCTGCAACCAACATTGTTAATGATTGACACTGGATCATCCTTGAATTTAATCAAAAGTAAGCAAATAGCACCTCACGTGCAAGTCGATACTACAGATATTGTTCAGATCAGCGGTATTACAAAGGATTACGTCAGCACACTGGGAAGAACGGAAATACATATACTCGATTCCTGAGTCACCTTTCACCTGGTAAAAGACGATTTTCCTATCGAGGCCGATGGATTGATCGGCACGGATTTCTTCCGTACATACCACGCCGACGTATCATACTCAGATCGATGCCTGAGATGGGGCATGAACTCAATTCCGTTCATGAAACTCGAAACAATACTAATTCCAGCCCGAACTAAGGGTAATTTCTACGTGCGAGTAGCCAATCCAGAAGTCAAGTTTGGCTATATACCTCGCCAATTTATCTCAGGAGTCTATCTCGGCGACGCACTCGTCGCAAATAACGATGGCAAAGCTCATCTATATCTCATTAATAGGACGGAAGAAGAAATTGAAGTAGCCGTGCCGGTTCTAAGCATAGAACCATACGAAGAATTCATCGACGAAGAAACAGATGCTACAAAAAATGAAACAGAGGCCACGCCAGCCCTACTTCACGCAGCAGCCGGGTCCAACCAGCTATTGCCTGAAGGCAACGGGACACAGACGCCACAAGACAAGGACAAAATAGATGCACCG
Source organism: Ichneumon xanthorius (assembly GCA_917499995.1). Classification (NCBI taxonomy): domain Eukaryota; kingdom Metazoa; phylum Arthropoda; class Insecta; order Hymenoptera; family Ichneumonidae; genus Ichneumon; species Ichneumon xanthorius. The sequence goes on along the minus strand of CAKJTD010000071.1, from coordinate 1,098,125 downwards.
TGCGGAGAGCACTACGTACCCACATATAAATCATACAAGGTGTCGGAATTATATGCAATTCCAGACGATAAAGAAAATGAAAACGATGCAAGCTCACACGAAGCACTAAACGAATCCCGCAACGCGGACGAATTAATTAAGGACAAACCAGAAACGGCAAGCACCGTACAAAGAGACGAACGAGTCTCGAAAATTAAAAACCTATTGCGCCTGGATCACCTGAATCCGGAAGAACGAGAGAGCATACAAATGCATCTCGAAGAATTTCACGACAGGTACTATTTACCTGGAGAAAAATTAATGCCCACAAATGTCCTAAAGCATCGCATAATTACAACGGATGAAATCCCAATTAATTTCCGGCAATACAGATATCCGCCGACTCTAAAAGAAGAAATAAATCGTCAAGTGAACGATCTGCTAAATGGAGGCATAATACAGCCATCCAACTATCCGTATAATTCACCTGTATGGATCGTCCCTAAAAAGGCCGACTCTCAGGGGAACAAAAGGTGGCGAATGGTACTTGACTACCGCGCCCTAAACGAAAAAACTATTAGCGACGCATACCCGCTACCACTTATAAACGAAATACTAGACCAGCTGGGAGGAGCTGTGTATTTCTCCACATTCGATCTCGCATCTGGTTTTCATCAGATCGAGATGCACCCGGAAGACAGGCATAAAACAGCCTTCTCTACACCGTACGTTCATTACGAGTTCGCCCGAATGCCGTTCGGATTGAAGAATGCCCCAGCGACGTTCCAACGACTCATGAATCAGGTACTTACCGGAGTTCAAAGCTCCGACGCATTCGTGTACCTAGACGACATAGTCATATATGCTTCTACGCTAGAAGAACACGAGTTAAAAATCGAGAGACTCATGAAACGATTGAGAAACGCACACTTGAAGCTACAGCCTGACAAATGTGAGTTCTTGCGACGAGAAGTCGCGTATCAAGGCCACATAATAGGAAGAGACGGGGTCAGACCCGATCCAGCCAAGCTATCAGCCGTAAAGAATTTTCCGAGACCGAGAAACGTGAAAAATATTCGGCAATTCCTCGGACTCGCAGGCTACTACAGACGCTTCATAGATAATTTTTCTCAAATAGCCAGACCCTTGACGGTCCTGTTAAAAAAGGAAGCCGCCTTCAAGTGGTCCTAGCCGCAGCAAGCCGCGTTCGAGACGCTGCGAGACAAGTTATGCGAGGAGCCAGTGCTGCAATACCCGAACTTTACTAAACCGTTTATTGTTACAACGGATGCTTCAGGGACAGCAGTCGGAGGCATTTTAAGCCAGAGAACCTTAGGAAAGGATCGTCCCATCGCATATACATCCAGAGTGCTAAATGATACAGAACAAAAATATAGCACTTACGAAAAAGAGGCCGTTGCAATATTACACTCGGTCTCTCAATTCAGACCCTATCTCTACGGTAGACCTTTCAAGCTAGTAACGGACCATAAGCCTTTGGTTTGGATACATACTTCGAAAGACCCGACATCGCGTTTGACACGTTGGCGTCTACGACTCGAAGAATACGAGTACGAAGTTATCCACAAAGCAGGAAAAATGAATGTGAACGCTGACGCACTATCTCGCAACCCTTGCGAGGACGCCTCAAGCGAGAACAGACTGGAGCCGCTGGTGCAGCACGCTTATCCGGTAGCGAAACGTGCGAAGGCATCTACAGAGAAGGAAGAATTGGACGAAGAAGACGAGCCTATAACTAGACGACTTCGGAAAAGGCCCCAAGGAACAGCGCCGAAGCCGCCTGCTAAGCCAGCCTTCAAACGAGCCGCTAAGCAATCCCAAGAGGTTGCATCGGGATCCCGTAAAGAGGGAAGACCCGAGGAACAGATGACAGACGATGCACCCATCGCGTCGCGACTACGAAGTCGACAGAAAAAACAAGTTTCGAGTACTGCTCAGGAAAACCCTATCGCCCGAGCGACTCGACGAAAAGCTAAACGACAAGAATCACCCATCCTACCTGGAATAAGAGGTGAACCGCTTATGCCAAGAGATGCAGGCAATCGAGTATCTACATTCACGAATCTCGATGAGGATGAAACTTTCAGCATATCCGGGGAATCGGAAGAATACATTTTCGACCGATCAGACACGGATTCAATCGATAATTATCAACAATGCGAAGCTGAAGAAAGGCCAGCGAAAACCAAGAGCAGCCTCCAAATAACAAACAACGAGCAGTTGTTTATGCGAAAAGATAATTATTTGTATTTTCTCTCGGAAACCGGAGAGCCCTGTGACGAAGGCTCCAGAATATGTTATATCCAGATATGTTAACCGAACGACGCGCCGTACCAAAATTTCGCGGTCTCGTTCTCGGTAGAATCAGTACTACCAAACATAATTCGAAACACCATATTGCTATGGTCGTGAAGGGGAAAATGGGACACTCATCGACCGCAACTCCTTTCACGTAATGCACAAAGAATTAAAAAAGACTCTCATGGGACTTGACTTGCGCTCGATTAGCGTAGCAAAGACGAAAGAGATTAACGGGATACCATGGGAATATGTATTAACTACTCTAAAGAAGGCATTCGAGGATGTTTCGACAAAATTAATAATCTGCTTGGGGATGATAAAATACCCGGCGAGGCACACGCCTCAGCACTAGGGGGACACAAGGGTGTAACAAAGACATTACAACCGAATCCGCCAACGATATTACTGGGAGAATATGAAGGACGATATTCAGGAGTACATCCAGCACTGCCTTCCCTGCCATTTAAAGAATTGGTACGTGTAAAAACTCGGCAGCCAATGATCATTACGGACACACCGGATTCAGCGTTCGACAAAATTTCCATGGACATAGTCGGACCTCTGCCACGCACGGAAAAAGGCAATGAATACGTACTCACAATGCAGGATCTCCTTACGAAGTATTCACTCGCAGTAGCACTCCCGAGAGCCACTTCGGCTAACATCGCAGACGCTCTCATTAAACACTGTATATGCATCTTTGGCGCTCCAAAAATTATCCTCACTGATCAAGGTGCGGATTTTCTAAGTTCACTAATGAAAAGCGTCGCCAAGAAATTTAAGATCAAGCAATGCCTTACCACAGCGTTTCACCCTCAGTCTAACGGTTCACTGGAGAGATCTCACCACTCTCTGCTGGAATACTTGAAGCAATATGTGAGTAGTGATGAGGAGTGGGACGAATGGCTAGAACTCGCCACTTTTTCCTACAACACAAGTGTACACGAGGGCACGAAACACACGCCTTTTGAACTCGTGTTTGGAAGACTAGCGCGCCAGCCCTCCTACGAAGTACCAGCCAGTGACGAAGAGGGAAGAACATATGCCGACTACCTCGTCGAGCTAGCAACCAAGCTCCACGATATACAAGGGATAGCTAAGAACCACTTAGTAGCCTCCAAGGAACGGTCAAAAAAACATTACGGCCGCAAGGTGCACGCTTACGACTTCCATCTGGGCGACCATGTATACTTGCAGCGAGGAAAGAAGCTGGGAAAATTCGGGGACCACTACACTGGTCCTCACGAAATAACAGAAATTATGAGAGATGGAAATATAAAAATAAAAATCGGGCGTGAAACCCGAATCGTGCATCCCAATCGACTACGCTACTCTGACATTAACCTGGAGAATAGTAGCGAGGAAGATTAAATGCAAAAAAAAAAATATAATAAAAAAGGGAAAAAATATATATTTGAAACCCTGCATATAAAAAAATATATATAAAAAAATAAATATATAACTATGCATATATACAAAAATATCACATATATAAAATCGCATACACACAAATTATTTAGAGAAACATGTACAAGAAAAATCTAACTTTCTTAGACATTTTCAATCATGGAAGACCGCCCCAATGGCAAGGACGTCCTTATCATCGATATAGAGGGATTCCGCAACGACGAAGGCTATCTCATTCCCAAGGAAATTGCTGTAGTCTCGCTTTTTGATGAAAGCTCGGATCATTGGATCGCAGATGCCCCGTTTTACCGGCGCAGTCTGGGAAGAATGACTCAAGAAGGGAATGACTTCCTTAAGCTAAGACACGGACTGAGCTGGGACGCCGGAGATGTCCCATACTCCTGGCTATTCGAACGGCTGAAGCGCATCACCAAAAATACCAGGACACTCTACGTCCATGGAGAACTTATAGCAAGGTTTTTGCAAGACTTCTTGACCTGCAGAGTAGTCAACCTGGTAGACAACCTGGTAGACATCTCTCCGCCGCTCGAGGAGATGACAGGACGTAAAGAATACTGCATTTACGACGGCTTAACGATGACTAAAAAGAGATCCTGTGCCCTTAACAACGCCATGGTACTAAAACAATATGTTTTAGACGTATTGAAGATCGAGGGCGAAACCTCATCTTCACCAGATACGGCTGAGGAAGGTTCCATTTACAATAAAGATACGGGCGCTCGACCCCAGAGCGAGCCCGAAATCGAGGAGAACAAACAAGGCAATGAGCCACATAACGAGCCAGGGACTTCCAACAGCACCGGAAGCTCTAGAAAACTAAAAAGAAGGAAAATCAAAGACAGTAAAATTTCAGGAGCAATAATAGCGCTATTGACTCTCGCTATGGTAAATCGAACGGAAGCCGTAATTGGTTACGATTGCGGGTCAAGCCGGTTAAATATTACCACTTTATCATTGCTGGACGTAGAGCCTTGCGATATACCAAAGATCGAACCAACTATCAGCGACACGTACGTGCAATTACTACAGATTAGCGAATTTACAAAAACTCGGGTTATGCAGTGCAAGGTCTTCATAAAACGCACGATATATCACTGCGGCATGAATTCGCACAATTCAGTAGTCGCGCAAGGAGCCATGGAGTATATCAACGACATCGAATATGAAGAGTGTAAAAAGATGCACCAGACCGGGATACTCCGATTTTCACCTTCTTCACTATTCGTCGCCATCAAACTGAATACAACGAACATACGCAGCGCAACGCTAGCCGGACACATAAAACAGGACGGCTCGTGCGAAGGATCCCAGTATTCTGACCCTTACGGTACATGGGACAACGTTATAGTACAGGCTGTAATCTATATAACACTTCAAGATTTTTTCGCCACCGTAAACCTTAATACCAACCAATTGATCCTGCGCTCAGGAATAACCTGCAGCGTATCCGAGTCCGAATGCATTGATTTGGACGGGGAATTTACATTCTGGAATGCTCTCCCCGAAGATAGCTGCAACTATAACAAATACGATGTACTATACGAAGGATTCGCCAAGAAGCTAACCAGCACACAAGAAGAGCATCCTCTCACTATATATACAGTAACCCAGGGCGATATAACATTCGCGTTAACGAAAAAACGAGAACTAATAGTATGTGGATCAGCGGTTTATCGCACTGAACACCCGAAGCTTCTCATCTTCGAAACGCACAGAGACGCGGTTCACAACGCAAAAAGGAAAATAAAAACAGAAAACTTAGACTTATTTACATACGTAAATGCTAAATTCGTATATCTCGAAAAACATATACGAACCGAGATGCGCAAACTATACTACGATGTATTAGAACAAAATTGTAATCTCGAACACCAAGTACTGAAAAATACTCTCACGATGGCCACCCAAGCGCCCGACGAATTTGCTTTCCAACTTATGAAGGGGCCAGGGTACATGGCCGTCGTCGCGGGAGAAGTCGTGCATGTGATAAAATGCATTCCCATCGAAGTCAAGGTTCGTCATACTGAACACTGTTACCATCACCTACCAGTGTCAAGAGGCAACGAAAGTCTGTTCCTGTCACCACGTACACGCATACTGTTTCAAGCGGGGACAGATCACTTGTAATCCAATGGTACCATCAATGTACCAGCTGCAAGGGTCGTGGTACAAACTAGCGCCTGCACCGATGAGCTCGGCGGCACCGCCTCAGATAAAGCAACTGACGAAACCCACGTGGAAGTACTCGAGCCCCGCAGAGCTAGCTACGAGCGGGATCTACACTCAAGCAGACCTCGACAACATGAGGGACCACATCATGTTCCCCGCTGAAATGACAGATATACTAAACACCCTTGCTCGAAGCCTCACAGGACACCCCACACAGAACCAGGGGGCATCTTTCATAAATTTATTGGACGAAGATGCACTCGAAAAAATTTCCAAAAACACGTGGGATAGAATGTGGACTAGTTTTCTCACTTTCGGGACTGCCAGTGTTGGAGTATTGGGAATCATCCTCATCGTTCGAGGAGTCAAACTCATCGCTGACACTATCATACATGGCTATGCACTCCACTCAATTTATGGATGGTCTGTGCATATCTTCGGCGCTCTGTGGAGCTCAGTCACACATCTGCTAATGCATCTTGGTCAAAACGAAGACAGGATCAAACGCAAGGAGACCGACACAACTAAGGAATTTGATGTACAAAAAAATGAAGACCCACCGATGGTCGCAACCAGCGCTACTACATCAACTATCTACCCCACACTGGGAACAGCCCCCAAGATCACTTTTGACGGTCCTACTATACATTACTCCCCACCTAAGTAAAATCCAGGATCAAGGAAAACATATATAAGAGCTAAGAAAGCCTAAACCGCATCTGATTTTCCGAAAAGTTTTACGCAAGTCAACGTCTCGTCATCTAACAGTTCTGCTTCAGATGAAGCCACCGTCGGAACCAAAAAGGGAACTTGACGGAATAATTCCACTGACGGAATACTACGACGCCTTACAAGACTCTCACTGCATCGTTGGAGTGTCATATATCAGCGACGCCGACAACAAATTGGTCTGCGAGGCCTGTTACAACGGACCACTTAATAGACCGCAGGGATACCGGGCAATTACTCATCATACGATTATTTATTATCGAGGACACTTGAGGCTGCCCTGCCAACACTGTGACAGGGGACATTTCCGGATCCGGAAAGCATTCTTGTGTACAAAGTGCACAGAAGTTTACTTGGACACCAAGGATCGTCTAGTTGCCGGTGCAATCATTCACGTCGATTTGCACCGCCAGCCACTGCATTGAAAAAAAAATGGATTCAACAAACAACAGGACCGAGATCGAGAATCCACCCTTCACCCTGGAGTGGGCCACGGGAAACTTACCCCAAATCGTGGAATTTTTAAACACGGTGAGAAGATGCCGGGGTATGACCCAATTGGAGCACGGGATTTTCGGGGGAGATATTCGCGACATTTGGCGACGGCGACTCGGCGTAATTGTCGAAATAGAGTATCAGGCCCTCGTCAGAAATCTGATAAACTCAAATGACGACGCATCAGACATCTCGTCAGTTACTTCCTGCGACGAGGAAGTAAACAGCATCAGCAGCCACTCTCCCGGGTCAATTATGGAGCCACCTCGCACATCGAGCTGTGTGCCCTGGAGAACGCTACCCGTATGCCGCAACGAGCAACGCCCAGCAACACCGACTTACCGAGGCATGGACACCTGGGACGACCAGACCATGGCCATGCTCCAACTGGCCGACAACGAAGGACGGGACATTTTCACATGTCCTCGAGAGTGGACCCAGCTGGACAACACGCGCACGGACATGGCCGTGGCAGCCACTCATTCTGGAGAAATGGTCACCGAATTCATCAGGGGACTCGACAACAACAACGGTGACCAGGCTGCCATGACCAACACAACATCATGGCTCACCACGGTCCTGGACTAAGTGGACGACAGCGAATTCCTAGCGGAATACATAGATCCGCTGGTAACATTTATCGACTCGGTGAAGTAGTGCAAAGAATTTAAAAAAGGGGACAATATTAGGAACTTTAAAGAATATAACAATATATATATACTAGTATAATCATATATATATATATATATATATATATAAACATACATAATAATATAAACATATATTGTGACGGGACGCTTTTCGAGCGCTCGTCACAAGGTATCAGGAGGGAGAGGAGCACGCGAGATACCGTGTCACGTGCGGCCATCGATACGCCTGTCCATCTTCGGTGATCGATGGCCGTGTCTCACCGGTAGCCCCACCTCTGACCACTCTCGCGCCGTCGAGTCTCTCCAAGAGGTGGGCTACAATTCGGCACGAGGGACGGACACTCCTCCCGCCTATACGCGCCAGATACCCGACAACGAGAAAGACACCCTGGCTGTAGTCGCCCATGACCCGCGTCACCACCACGCCACGGAAGGAGGGGAATGTCACCAGAACCCCACCGCGGCGAAGGAAGCTGACCCCATCGGGACAAGAACGACAACGACAACCAATAATTATCCGTAACGTCACACTTGTGCCCCTCTTCTGTAAAATGGACCTTTTGACGAGATAATAAAAGACGCAGGAGCGCACAATTCGGTCTCAGAAGCATCGTGGTCACTTACTTATCTACGAGAGAGCCGAGCAGTTGCTCGTCATAATAGTTTAATACAAAGTCGTAAGTCCGTTCAACAGCAGGCAGGGCCCTTAGTGTGTTAAACTCCTGCAGTGCGCATGTGAGCGAGACACATTAAGGAACGTAGAATAAGTTTAATTAATTGAGATCCTCGTTGTGTACTAGATTGACAGCTTGCTCTTTCTCTTAATTAAACCTTCGTAGATTCTACTCTTGTGCATCTAGTATTCGGGACCCTCCTTGTGAGCCATGGCAGCAGCTTGGGAGGTAAAATAATGAGTACAGGGTGACAATTATAAGGTGGACGGCTGTTTTTTGGGGCATTTGCGCGTGCGTTTGGGTTCGTGTGAGGGGTGCTTCTTAAATGATTTTTCAAGCCCTCTTCGATGGCGCAAACGGTTTATTTATGAGATTTATAGTTTTTAAGGGAGAAAAAAAAATTGTTCAGGTTTTTTTAGAAAATAAGTTTTGACGATATATTTAAATAGGCGCCAAAAAACTGAATCCGAAACACCCGTGGGCCGATCGATTTGAAACTTTTTTTATGTAGATAATTAATTTCAAAGTTGCTACTTTTAGCAACCGATACAGAGTTGGAACACGGAACGCCAGAATCGGACCGGCGCGACAAATGAGCATGCGCGGCGACTCTCGTGAGCTGGCTGTCAGCCCGGCTGTCACAAATCGAGACTGTGACAGCCAAGTGTAATAATTTCACAAATGATCGTCGCGTTTATAAAAGTGCTTAGACAATAAAAGTAAGTACCAATTTAACATAAATAATAATAATCGAAAAAATATGAAACGTTTTTCGCAGAAAACGATGGATTTTCACTCCGTGCCCGAGAGATAAACATTTTTATTTTATTTAGGGTAAAAGTGATGAATTATAGCCCGTTCTAATTAGCTGCGGGCAATAATTCATCGCTTTTGCCTTAAAAAAAATGTTCTCTGGAAAGAATGGATGAACGATAGACACATCGTTATCAAAGTGAACATGAGGATCGGTAGTCTGGTGGCTAGAGTGATCGCTTGGAAACTCGGAGGGTTCGAGTTCGAGTCTCGTCCATGGTTACCTTTTTTTTCTCCTCACACATACGGGTAACATACGTACTAGTGCATTACGACACCGTGCGGAATCGACAAGCGAAAAAGCTCCATCTGAAAACATTTTCATTCGACTAATTACGGGAGGCGAAAACGACAATGTCCCCGACAATACTCTTCTTGTTGTAACGAACGGCGAGCCAACAATGCAGGAGCGTTGCCGTTTTCGGCTCTTTTTACTCCCCGCTCGGAATTTAGGCCTCCAACTCTTCCTTTACAACATTTTTCCATCGACTAATTATACGAGGCGAAAACGTCAATCTACTCGGTAAGGCTGTTATCGTGATAACAAAATGCGAGCAAACAATGCAGGAGCGTTGCCGTTTTCGGCTGTTTTTACTCCCCGCTCGACATGTATGCTCCTACTCATCCTCTACAAAAATGTTCTGTTCGTACGACCGATGAATATATTTTGTTCTCTTCTAGCTCAAGCTTAATGAAGCCAATTCTACTGTTATTTTTAATGTTGGGTGAGCTGTCAGTTTTTGACACTTTATTGCCATGAGATTCAATTAGGGAGTTTTACCCCGAGCCCGTAAAGAGCCCGAGACATTAAAAAATTTTATTTTATTTAGGGTAGAAGTGGTGAATTATAGCTCGTTCTAATTAGCTGCGGGCATTAATTCATCGCTTCTGCCCTAAAAAAATTTTACACTGGAAAAGATGGACGAACGATAGACAAATCGTTATCAAACCAGTCATGAGGATGGTTAGTCTGATGGTTAGAGCGATTGCTTGGAATCTCGGAGGTTTCAAGTTCAAGTCTCGTCTATGGTAATTTTTTTTCTCCTCACACATCTCACGCCACCAAGCGGCTTATTAGCATATCGTGATGCCGCAGTCGTATGATTATACTCGGTCGGTAACGGAAATTCGTAAACAGCTTCACGTTGGTGTGAGGCTAACTCCGCGCTATCATTTGTTTAAATGTCAAAAATTGGCAAATCGACGTGTCCCGGATCACTCGTGAATAAACGGATATGAAGAAAAGCAAATCAAAAGTAGTAGAAATCGCATACGAGCGAAAAACATAATAAATTGCACGAAGAATATTAAAGATTCTCCGGAGGTTTTCGGTCGACTCGTGGTCGCGATAGTTGACCATGTTGGCTATTTGGAGACCCACTCTGCCCTCCTCAACTCTCAGATTGACCAAGTCTGTTCGAAAATTTATGACTGCAAGCCGTCAAAGAAGAGGGTAGAGTATTTTCGGTTCTGGGTGAGGAAGCACCGGCGTTTTCTATTGGATTTTATCAAGGACAATGGAATCCGGAAGCTGACCTCGACGAACTTCAAATTGTAAGTATGACAACTCTCTTGCATTTAGGCCACATATTAATAAGTAGTATTAATGGAATTTGTTTTTTTACAGTCAAAGCTGTGAACAAATTGGCATCGAAGCCCGCATTAAGATCGACGAACATTATCGGTATGATCGGATTTGAAAATTAATATAAAAATAGTGACTTCGATTTATTATATTTTTTGTGATTATTCGGTCGTCAAATTTTTTTTTTCTTTCTGTTTCAGCTCAGATCAAAGTGGGCCTGGAGGACAACGACAGGGGGGAGAAGTAGACGTTGGAAGAGCGAGAGGAAAGAACGATGAAAGAGAGGATGAAAATGAGAATGAAAGGGAAGTAAGAGAGGCTGCTAGCAAAGACGAACGAGAAGACATGAGGGAGGGTGTAAGAGAGGGTGTGAGAGAGGACGAAAAGGAGTGTGCAAGAGAGGAAGAGAGAAAGGGTCTGAGAGAGGACGAAAGAGAGGGTGAAAGAGAGGACGAGAGAAAGGGTCTAAAAGAGGACGAAAAGGAGGGTGTAAGAGAGGACGAGAGAGAGGGTGTAAGAGAGAACGAGAGAGAGAGTGTAAGAGAGGACGAGAGAGAGGGTGTAAGAGAGGATGAGAGAGACGGTGTAAGAGAGAACGAGAGAGACGGTGTCAGAGAGGACGAGAGAGACGGTGTCAGAAAGGACGAGAGAGATCGTGTAAGAGCGGATGATAGGGGAGATGAAAGAAAGGATGTAAGAGAGGCTGCAAGGAAAGACGTAAGAGAAGACAAGAGGGAGGGTGTAAGAAAGGACGAAAAAGAGAATGAAAAGGAAGATGTAAGGAAGGCTGAAGAGAAGAATGTTAAGGAGCCTGAAAAAGAAGCTGAAAAAGGAATCGAAAAAGGAAAGAATGAAAAGGAAGATGGAAAAGAAAAGGACGCAGCGGCTGTATACGATATAGAAGCTGAAGGTGCGAGTGATGGTCGGAAGGAAAAAATGAAGGAAGAAGAAAATGATAAAGAAAAAGAAAAAAAACCACGACGCAAAAGAAGGCGACAATTAGACCTTTTGCTCAAGGAAGCCACAAACCCTGTCTTTAATAAGGTGTACCGCCATAATTAATTTTTTTTCCCTGTGGACCAAGGGCAAGTTTATTTCCTTCGGCGCTTTACTATTCTTTTCTTATAAAAAAATGTTATAAGTTTGCTTCTTTCATTATAAAAAAATGTTATAAAAAGAATTGGTACGACGACGGTATAGTAAGATTAATAATAAAAAAACAATATTTAGAGCAGCATTCGTTTTATGATAATTAACACCTCTCCATTCACACATAACTAACAACCTTAATTTTGTTACAATGACGATAATAAATACACGATGATAAATTAACGATAATAAATAATAAACGATGATAAATAAACGATGATAAATAAACGATGATAAATAAACGATGATAAATAAACGATGATAAATAAACGATGATAAATAAACGATGATAAATAAACGATGATAAATAAACGATGATAAATAAACGATGATAAATAAACGATGATAAATAAACGATGATAAATAAACGATGATAAATAAACGATGATAAATAAACGATGATAAATAAACGATGATAAATAAACGATGATAAATAAACGATGATAAATAAACGATGATAAATAAACGATGATAAATAAACGATGATAAATAAACGATGATAAATAAACGATGATAAATAAACGATGATAAATAAACGATGATAAATAAACGATGATAAATAAACGATGATAAATAAACGATGATAAATAAACGATGATAAATAAACGATGATAAATAAACGATGATAAATAAACGATGATAAATAAACGATGATAAATAAACGATGATAAATAAACGATGATAAATAAACGATGATAAATAAACGATGATAAATAAACGATGATAAATAAACGATGATAAATAAACGATGATAAATAAACGATGATAAATAAACGATGATAAATAAACGATGATAAATAAACGATGATAAATAAACGATGATAAATAAACGATGATAAATAAACGATGATAAATAAACATGGTTTTTATTTGTTACTAACGCGATGTTATATTCATTTGGACGCGGTCGGTGCCGACTAAAGTCGCGCATAGAGGCACTGCGCTTTTTGTTTTTGTTCCTCCTGGCGTCGGGCCTTGGCCTCCTTTTGTCTCTATGTCAAGAGTTTAGCGTACTCGACTGCGGCGTCTTTACCGGTCGCTTCCTTCGGCGCAACCCTGGGTTTTTGCGTTGAAGAGTGAACGGAGTTATCAGCCGCAGGATCTTCGGGGCCCTTAGCCGCTCCGTTTTGCCCTCCTTCTGTACCGGGCGCTTCATGACGAATTCACGGAGATCGTCCTCCATCGTGAGGTTGAAGAGTTTGCGGATCCTTCCGGCTCTCTTCGGTCCCAAACGCCGCGAAAAATTGTTATCGGCCGGCGACGCGGACCACATAGCCCTTCCACTCATCGACCAGAGGGTCTGCCTCCACCTCCGCGCCTATACGTTTCTCGTAGAACATCCTGAGCTTGTGCTCGTGGCAAAATGTTCTCCGACAGTGCACGATTTTATTAAATTTGTTCGCCCTCAGCGCGGCGGTGACGTTTCAGCAGGTGTTCAAAATGTCCACCGTTCTGTGCGATGCACAGGTCAATTCGGCGTCGTATATTCGATCTTCTCACCTGTTGGAGACTTCGAACGCTTATCTGCCGAAACGCTGCGACGATGCGGCCTCGCATGTTCTCCTCCGTCGTTGGCTCATCGATAAATAATTTATCGTGCAGCGCACCGCACAAAAAAAAATCCAACGGTGTCAAATCCGGCGATCTTGGCGGCCAATTAACCGGCCCGTGTAGCCCGATCCAACGCTCCGGAAATCGCCGATTCAGAGCTGCTCGCACTCTCAACGCCGTGTGGGCTCCAGCACCATCCTGCATCCACCACATCCTCTGGCGGACGATCTCGGGGACGTGTTGGAGCAGATTGTCGAGATCGTCCTCCAAAAGCGTTAAATATTTAGCGCTGTCCATATTGCCATCAAGAAAATATGGGCCGATGACTCGGTCGCCGACGACTCGGTCGCCGACGATGCCTCCCCATATATTAATTTTCCACTGGTGTTGCAGTGGAACCTCCGTTACCCAGTTCGGATTGGTTGGCGACCAAAAGCGGGTATTTTGCCGATTCGTCAATCCTCTGTTTGACACGCTGCACTCGTCGCTAAAACAGACGAAGCGAAAGAACTCGCGGTCCTCCTCAAGCTTCGCCCTTGCCCACACAGCATACGCCAAACGAGTCCCTGGGTCCCGCGGAAGGAGTTGCTGGTGCGGCTGGTTCTTGTACGGAAAGTTAACTTTCCGTACAATTTTCCTTACCGTTTCACGGTTCATGCCTACGGAATAAGTTCGAAAATAATAAATAAAATAACAATCGCGAACAACAATAACATTTAAAAAATATTTTTAATTTTAAACACTCCTTAAACGTTAAGAAAGGCTTATGACGGAGAAGTTGCACAAAATACGATCAGAAATTTGAATGTTACGAGGTACCTGCGTCCCTTGCATATCGTCGTGCACTCTGTATCGGTTGGTCGCGGAAAGCTTGCAGAATCTCTGCTTCCCGAGGACCACTTACAGGCCTGGCCCGCGGTCTCCTCGGAGCTTTCAAGGACTCGTACATTCTGATCGTTGCGTGGAGCCTAATAACGTTACAAAAGAGGTGCAATGAATATCCGCAGGTACCCGAGCCTTACAGATATTTCGAATATTACTTACCGTGAAAAGCTTTGCCTCGAGGGTGTCGGTTCGTCGGGGTGCATCCTCCGATAACATTCACTAGCCTGCGTATAATTATATTCAGCCGTCACTAGGGCAGCATGCATACGCAGACGACGAGCTTCCATGATTGAAGACGGGAAACATATAAACAGTTAGGTATCGATAACATTTCGTCTTTTGTCATTGCTAGTTAACCTGCACGCGCTGTCACGCGCGAGCTTATGGCGCTTCCACGCACTAATTAAATCTGATGGCGATAATGTGTCAAAAACGAACAGCTGACTCGACATTATTTTAGGGAAAAAGCGATGAATTATTGCCCGCAGAAAATTAGAACGGACTATAATTCACCACTTCTACCCTAAAATAAAATAAAAATTTTTATCTCTCGGGCTCTTCTGAAAACCGCTTTTCCATTCCATTCGATTCCACATAAAAAAAAAATTCGGAGAAAAAAAAAATAACCATAGACGAGACTTGAACTCAAAACCTCCGAGTTTTCAAGCAATCGCTCTAGCCATCAGACTAGCGATCCTCATAACTGGTATAATAACGATTTATCTATGGTTCATCCATCTTTCGCAGGGTGAAATTTTTTGTAGGGCAAAAGCGATGAATTATTGCTCGCAGCTAATTAGAAAGGGCTATAGTTCATCACTTTTACCCTAAATAAAATGAAATTTTTTATCTCTCGGGCTCTTCATGGTCTCGGGGTGAAAACCCACTAATTAAATCTGATCTCGATAGAGTGTCAAAAACTGACAGCTGACTCGACACTAGAAATAACAATAGAATTGGCTTCATTAAGCTTGAGCTAGGAGAGAATAAAATACATTCATCGATCGTACGAACAGAAAATTTCGTGGATGAAGAGTTGGAGGCACAAATTCCGAGCGGGGAGTAAAAAGAGCCGAAAACGGCGACGCTCCTGCATTGTTCGCTCGCAGTTTGTTATCACGATAACAGCCTTACCGAGTAGATTGTCGTTTTCGCCTCGTATAATTAGTCGATGGAAATATTTTGTGGAGGAAGAGTTGGAGGCATAAATTCCGAGCGGGGAGTAAAAAGAACCGAAAACGGCGAAGCTGCTGCATTGTTTGCTCGCTGTTTGTTATCACGATAACAGCCTTACCGAGTAGATTGTCGTTTTCGCCTCGTATAAATTAGTCGATGGAAAAATTTTGTGGGGGAAGAGTTGGAGGCATACATTCCGAGCGGGGAGTAAAAAGAGCCGAAAACGGCGACACTGCTGCATTGTTCGCTCGCAGTTTGTTATCACGATAACAGCCTTACCGAGTAGATTGTCGTTTTCGCCTCGTATAAATTAGTCGATGGAAAAATTTTGTGGAGGAAGAGTTGGAGGCATAAATTCTGAGCGGGGAGTAAAAAGAGCCGAAAACGGCGACGCTCCTGCATTGTTCGCTCGCAGTTTATTATCACGATAACAGCCTTACCGAGTAGATTGTCGTTTTCGCCTCGTATAATTAGTCGAAGGAAAAATTTTGTGGGGGAAGAGTTGGAGGCATAAATTCCGAGCGGGGAGTAAAAAGAGCCGAAAACGGCGAAGCTGCTGCATTGTTCGCTCTCAGTTTGTAATTACGATAACAGCATTACCGAGTAGATTGTCGTTTTCGCCTCGTATAAATTAGTCGATGGAAAAATTTGGTGGAGGAAGAGTTGGAGGCATAAATTCCGAGCGGGGAGTAAAAAGAGCCGAAAACGGCGAAGCTGCTGCATTGTTTGCTCGCAGTTTGTTATCACGATAACAGCCTTACCGAGTAGATTGTCGTTTTCGCCTCGTATAAATTAGTCGATGGAAAAATTTTGTGGGGGAAGAGTTGGAGGCATACATTCCGGGCGGGGAGTAAAAAGAGCCGAAAACGGCGACGCTCCTGCATTGTTCGCTCGCAGTTTGTTATCACGATAACAGCATTACCGAGTAGATTGTCGTTTTCGCCTCGTATAGTTAGTCGATGGAAAAATTTTGTGGGGGAAGAGTTGGAGGCATACATTCCGAGCGGGGAGTAAAAAGAGCCAAAAACGGCGAAGCTGCTGCATTGTTCGCTCTCAGTTTGTAATCACGATAACAGCATTACCGAGTAGGTTGTCGTTTTCGCCTCGTATAAATTAGTCGATGGAAAAATTTTGTGGAGGAAGAGTTGGAGGCATAAATTCCGAGCGGGGAGTAAAAAGAGCCGAAAACGGCGAAGCTGCTGCATTGTTTGCTAGCAGTTTGTTATCACGATAACAGCCTTACCGAGTACATTGATGTTCTCGCCTCGTCTAATTAGTCGATGGAAAAATGTTGTAAAGGAAGAGTTGGAGGCCTAAATTCCGAGCGGGGAGTAAAAAGAGCCGAAAACGGCAACGCTCCTGCATTGTTTGCTCGCCGTTTGTTACAACAAGAAGAGTATTGCCGGGGACATTGTCGTTTTCGCCTCCCGTAATTAGTCGAATGAAAATGTTTTCAGATGGAGCTTTTTCGCTTGTCGATTCCGCACGGTGTCGTAATGCACTAGTACGTATGTTACCCGTATGTGTGAGGAGAAAAAAAAAGTAAGCATGGACGAGACTCGAACTCGAACCCTCCGAGTTTCCAAGCGATCACTCTAGCCACCAGACTACCGATCCTCATGTTCACTTTGATAACGATGTGTCTATCGTTCATCCATTCTTTCCAGAGAACATCTTTTTTAGGGCAAAAGCGATGAATTATTGCCCGCAGCTAATTAGAACGGGCTATAATTCATCACTTTTACCCTAAATAAAATAAAAATGTTTATCTCTCGGGCACGGAGTGAAAATCCATCGTTTTCTGCGAAAAACGTTTCATATTTTTTCGATAATTATTATTTATGTTAAATTGGTACTTACTTTTATTGTCTAAGCACTTTTATAAACGCGACGATCATTTGTGAAATTATTACACTTGGCTGTCACAGTCTCGATTTGTGACAGCCGGGCTGACAGCCAGCTCACGAGAGTCGCCGCACATGCTCATTTGTCGCGCCGGTCCGATTCTAGCGTTCCGTGTTCCAACTCTGTACACATTGCTCTCGAACGACAGCTATCACACATAACCTTCGTGAGCCCGCACGTCGTAGCGTGATCCCGCGAGACTATAGCGCGGTCGAGGTACGCTCACGGAAGGTGACAAGCACCGACGTTCGAACTTTCGGCAGACCTACGGGGCATTCGACGCCAAAACAACGTTCCCGCCTACCCATTGTCCATTTCATTTCAAATTTGTGTCGTAAATCGTAACGAGTATCCCAGGCCATATGCTGGACGGATACCTCGTAATTTTCCACCACTAACTATTAACAATTTTCTTTTATCCGTAAGAGCTTCACTTTTCACTAACAAATCGGGATTCCCCATTTAACTCTTCGTTACCTGCCCAATTTAATTAATTCCTCAGTGTCACCCGCTTCACGGGTAGACAATTTAACCAACGATAAGACCCTTCTCTTTTTAAGATAAAACCAATCTGAGGCAATCCCGAAAAACTTATTAAATTTATAAAATAAAATTAAATCAAAAATAAAAATTTTGTACGTTCCTCCCATCCGTCGAGTCCAGTACCCGAACCCTGTCTCGCCGAAACGGAGTAGATCACGCTCGGAATTGAGGCGAGAAGACAAACTCGAACGTAAAACTCGAGGTAACGATTAATATCAGTTTCAAGGCCGTAACCTAGTCACAAGAATTGTCCTCGAGTTTCTCAAACGTTTCAATAAACACAAATCAATCATGTAACCTAACATTTACGTGCCATATACGTGTGCCTTACTAACGAATAAACATGCAATAAATAATCATATAACTACATATGACCATATATACACATGTAACTTAACCCTTACGTGCCATATACGTGTGCCTTGCTAACAAATAAAAATGCAATCATATCTAATATATATTTTGGAAAACTGTGGATTTGTTTGTTTGTTTGTCCCACCCCCCTTGCCCCAATTATTGACCGCCCCCATTGGCCGCCGTTGACCCAGTGTATTATTATTATTATTATTATTATTATTATTATTATTATTATTATTATTATTATTATTATTATTATTATTATTATTATTATTATTATTATTATTATTATTATTATTATTATTATTATTATTATTATTATTATTATTATTATTATTATTATTATTATTATTATTATTATTATTATTATTATTATTATTATTTTTTTTTTTCCTTTACGGAATCCCTAAGGGTTCCGTAAAGAAAAACGGAATTTGCGGAATCCAGGTTACGGATTCCACCAGCCCAGCTGGTGGGTATGTGGGACTCCCGTAGCCTACCCACTAAACCGCCCTCTCCTTTCGATCCTCCCTCAACCAGGAACTATGTTAATATTACTTCTGGTTGGGGGAGCTGTCTGTGTACGTCTGTTCGTTCCGTCTATTCGTTTCGTCTCACGTCAGTTTGTCTGTTCTGTCATTCGAGGCAGCCGTCTGCGTTTTTTCGTCTGAGTATCGTCTCTGTGTAGGTGGCAACAAGTTGCCACCATTCTGTTGTATGGAGCATCACCTCGACAATATTGTCTGGGGTGATGGGACCAACGGTCGTCTCCAGTCTCCGTCTGAGTGTTGTCCAGCGGTCACATTCGAAGAACGTGTGTTCCGCGTCGTCCTGTTCGTGCCCGCAGTATTTGCAGTCCGGCGTCTGTACTCTGTTCATCCTGTAGAGGTACCGTCTAAAATAACCGTGTCCTGTCAGAAGCTGGGTCACGTAAAAGTTTACGTCCCCGAACTCCCTTTCAAGCCACGGTCTCAGGTCCTTTATCAGTCGTCTCGTCCAGTTGCCTGTAGTTTCTTCTGTCCACCGTTGTTGCCAGGTCTGTATCGTACTGTCTCTTTCGGTCGTTGCCGCGTCCTGTCGTCTCGTGTCTGCGTTCCTTTCATAAATCCTCTTGCGCTCGAAAGCAAGAAGGTCTATGGGGATCACGCCCGCCACCACCAAAACGGCCTGTGCAGAGACAGTCCGGTAGGAGCAAGCGATCCGCAGCGCGCTCTGTCTTTGTACTGTCGTCATTGCGTGGCAGTATTTCTTCGTCTTCAGGGCATCCGCCCAGATCTCAGCGCCGTATAGGAGGATCGAGTGGGCCGTCGACATTAATAGTCGCCGTTTCCCCGGTCTTGGTCCAGTCGTGTTTGCCATCAGGCGGCTTAAGGATGCTATCCTCTCAGCCGCCTTTCGGGCTGTCTTTTGTATGTGAGGCCAGAAGGTCATCTTCGTATCTAGGGTCACCCCCAAGTACTTGACTTCCCCTCCGGTCTCGATCTCGTGAGTCCCAACCCTCATGGGTAGTCTCGTCTGTATACGTCTTCTCGTGAGAAACGTCAGCTCCGTCTTTTCTGTCGCAAGTTGTAGTCCGTGGTCTGTCATCCATCGGTCTACTCGTCTCATCGTCTGGTTCAGTTTCAGCTGCGCCATTTCCGGAGACCGCTCGGTGATCACCGCCGCCACGTCATCGGCGTATGCGACGAGGAGAACGCCGAGCGGGAGCTCCAGTCTGAGCAGGCTGTCGTAGACTCCGTTCCAAAAGTCTGGTCCAAGTATAGATCCTTGGGCGACCCCCGCGGTGATTTGTCTTGTCACCTGTCCTTCGATTGTCTCGTAGTTTATTCGTCTGTTTCGTAGGTAATCCTCCACTACCCGAACCAAGTACGGTGGCGCCCTGAAGCCGTTTCTGAGCGCCTCCAGGATGTCCACCCACCTGGCCGAGTTGAAGGCGTTCCTAACGTCAAGTGTCGCCAGCAGCACGACTGGTCGCGCTGCGTGACAGTGCCTGTCTGTGTCTCGGAAAGAGTCAACCACCTTCTGGATTGCTCCGATCGTTGATCGACCCCTCCTGAAGCCGTACTGTTGGTCGGAGAGGCCACCTCCGGTCTGTATCGCGTCTGCGAGTCTTGGTCTCAGTAGCTGTTCGTAAAGTTTCCCTGTCGTGTCTAGTAAGCTCAGCGGCCGGTAGGCCGACGGCGCGCTGGGGTCACCCTTACCCTTGGAGATAAGGACCAGCCTCGCCGCCTTCCAGCGGTCGCTGAAGGTCCCCGTCTTCAGGCACGCGTTGTACAGGTCGAGAAAGATCTCCGGCCTCAGGTTAACCATCAGCCGAATAATCTCGCCCGGTACTCCGTCCGGTCCTGGTGCTTTACCCGTCCTCATCGCGTTGGCTGCTCTGGTGAGTTCCTCCGCGGTGAAGACGGGCACCGCCGCTGTCTCATTGTCGTCCGTTGCGTCCGTGCGTGTCGGGTGTGTCGGAAAGAGTCCGTCAACAATCCGTCGTGTGGTTTCGGCGTCTTTGAGTTCCGGCGGGACCCGGGCCCCCAGTTTACCGGTTACGATCTTGTAGCCAGTTCCCCACGGGTCCCGGTCCACCTCCTCGCAGAGCTTCTTCCAGCATCGCGCCTTGCTGTCTCTTATTGCAACCGTCAGTCTTTTCCGTTCCGTTTTGTATACGGCCTGAAGGGCTTCCCTTTCTGGCCTACCGCCGGCCCTCGTGACCCGTCGTCGGTTTGCCAGGCAGTTCTTCCGCAGTTCGGCTATCTCGTCCGTCCACCAGTATTGTGACTGTTTGTTACGTCTGTGATGTCGTTTCGGCATTGTGCTGTTACACAGCAGCTGCGTCAATTTGGCCGTCTCGTCTGCCAGTCTTTCCGCCCTTCGCCGGCCTGTCAACTCCGGGGGAATGTTTGTAATCGGGGCCGGCGCTGCCGCCAGTTCCTCCGAAAACTTCTGTACGTCAAGTTTGTTCGTGTTCCACCGCGGGGGGTGCCGAAACCTGGTCCGTGCCGTCGTTGTCCGTCCTGCCACTTCGAAGGCGATGTACTGATGGTCGCTGGCTGTGTAGTCCTCGACCACCCGCCACCGCCCCACCAGTGGCAGTATTCTGTCTGACGTCATCGTTACGTCTGGAATGGAATCCCCAAATCCTGGTCGTCTGTATGTCGGTGTATTTCCCGTATTTACTACCACTAGGTCTAGCCTTGCGGCCATCTCCAGTAGTAGCCGTCTCCGTTTGTTCGTCCTTGTCATGCCCCACTCGATCGCCCTGGCGTTGAAGTCTCCCGCGACCACAACGTCTCCAGGCAGATCCCTGATTCCGTCTTCGAGGAGCGCCACCTTCCTCTCGAGCTCCGCCGCGGTGCAGTTTGGGGTCAGGTAGATACTGACGTAAGTGACAGCACCGACCTTGGCCCAGACGTAGTCGTCCCCCGCGCCGCGGTCGGTTACCCGGGATCGGGCAGCACCCCTCACCCAGATAGCGGCAGTCTCGGTTTCGTTCGTGATCCAATCCTGTGTTGGCCGCGTCCTGTACGGTTCGCACAGAATCAGAATGTCGGCGTCGTGTTCGTCAGCTATCTGCGGTAGCAGCATGTCTGCTGTCCTACTTCGGTTCAGGTTACCCTGGATTATTCTGTCCGTCTTCCCGCTCGCCTCCTGCACTCCTCCAGCGCAGCCCGAAACACGGCGCACTTCCCGGATCCCGCGATGTGCCCCACGTCAGTGTGCTCCGCGTCGGTGCACAGAGGGCAGAACGGTGGGTTGACGCAGTCCGTAGCGTAATGTCCCGTTTCACCGCATCGTCTGCAGCTTTTTGTCCGGTCCTTGTTCGCGCAGTCCGCTTTTGTATGCCCGTAACCCAGGCACCTATAGCACCTCGTCACCGTCAGTCGTTCTCGGACGCGGCATCGCACCCATCCTATCCCTATCCGCCCCCGGCACAGCAGCACCCGGGCTTCGTGCGATTCGAGGTCGCACACCGCCATGAACTGCTCTGCCCGGTTCGGACCGAAGATATGGACACCAAAGTCCGCGTCTCGTCCTGTCTCCCGTTGCAGTGCCAGTCGTACGTCGTCTTCGGTCGTGACGCAGTCCAGGTCCATGATCTCCAATTGGACGTTGGAGGTCCTGGTCCCGACGCTGCCGTCTCCACCGATCGCCTCCTGGAGCGCTCGTCGGAAGTCCTCTCGTCCTTTCGGGTTCGACTGTATCTTCAGAAGACACGACCCTTTCTTGGTCTTCCTCTGATCTTTCACCTGCACGTGAATTTTCTTCGGGTCGACCTCGGTCCGTATCTTCCGTAGAATGTCTGAGTATGTTTTGCCATTCGCAGGCTTGACTATCAGAGCCGATCCCCGATGTTTGGGAGCCGGCTTGCGCTTGTCAGCCTGCGTGTCGGCGTTCGTCTTGTTCGGTTTGTTTTTCCGTATCGTCTCGTTTGTTTTGTTTTTCTGTTCCGTTTCGTTCGTTTTGTTTTTCCGTTCCGGTCTTGTCTTCTTTTTTGTAACGGTTTGCCAGGGCATGGCCGCCTCCCCTCTCGGAGTCCTCTTCTGCAGGGCCTCCGGGGTGGTCCCGGTTGCCTCCCGTTTGCGTTTTGTCCGTGGCGTTTGGTGTTCGGTCGTCTCCGTTTCTGTTTCTGTCGAGTCGTTGTCCGTTACTCGTCTTCTCGGGGTTAACCTGATGGGCTTGTTCAGCGCAACATCGACAGCCTCGAGAATTGTCTTTATTCCGTTTTTTACCGTCATGTTCGTGTTCTTCTGTATGGCTGTTGCCTTGGCCATTTCCTGTGCTGTTTTCTGTATGAGCTTCAGTTGCTCCGTCAGGTTCGGCTCGTTTCGTTTCGGTGTTTTCGTGGCTTTCGTCTGTCCCGTCTGTACGTCCGTTTTTCTGTATTCGCTGTCGATTGCCGAGGAAAAGCTTGCCGCGCTTCCTGTGCTCGACGCGCTGTCCGTCCTGTTGCGTCTCAGTAGGGACAGTATTGTCCTGTCCTTGTTGCCTGTCCTCTTCGTTCCCGTCTTCGTCGCCAAGTCGTCATCATTGCACTTTCTGCGGCCCTCAGAATCCATGCCGCTGCCATGGGCCGCCGGGGCTTCAACCCGACCGTCGCCCAGGGTGGATTGTCCCTGTGTTGGGGTTACCACCTGAGGTATATCCTTGTTTTGTCCGTGCATTTTCATGGTTGTTTGTTCCATTCTGCTACGGGTCCCTCGGGGGCGCGACTCCCCGTACCGTGCCGAAACCAGCCCGGTCCCTGAGGTCGCCTTAGGGGCCGTCCGTCGGACATGAGCCGACTTCAGTCCCCCTCGACTTACTCGGTATCCCCGGGATCGTCACGTCCCGAACGACAGGGGTTTTACCCCCTCCCGTTGCCTGGGGTCGCCTCGGGGGCCTTCCGTCGGGCTCGTGCCGACTTCAGTCCCCCTCAACTTACTCGGTATACGCGGGGTCGTCACAGCCCGAGCGAGAGGGGGTTCCCGCCCTCCCGCCACCTGTGGTTATTATTATTATTATTATTATTATTATTATTATTATTATTATTATTATTATTATTATTATTATTATTATTATTATTATTATTATTATTATTATTATTATTATTATTATTATTATTATTATTATTATTATTATTATTATTATTATTATTATTATTATTATTATTATTATTATTATTATTATTATTATTATTATTATTATTATTATTATTATCATTATTATTATTATTATTATTATTGTTATTATTATTATTATTATTATTGTGTATTGTGCTTTATTGCGTCCCCGAAGGGTTACAAGGGTTCCGTTTCCTTACATTTCTCCTTTACAATTCCTTTTCTCCCTTTACACCCATCTCCTCTCTCCACTCACGCTTTACAATTATTTTCTTTTTTTTTCTGCTTCCACTCTCACACTCTCCGCTCCTGTTTTCCTCACATTCTGCTTTTACATTTCTTCCTTAAGTTTACCTTTGCTTTTATTTATTTATTTCCTTCTACACTTCTTTACACTTTTTACAATTGTACATTTCCTTACTTCTATCTTACTCTATTTACATTTCCTCCTTCTTTCCTCCTCGCTCGCCGCTCTCGCCTGCCCCGCTCGCCTCGCCCGCACGCTCCGCTCGCCTCGCCCGCACGCTCCGCTCGCCGCTCTCGCACGCCTCGCTCGCTCTTTTTTGTTTCTTTTCTCTTTACTCTTATCTCCTCCTCCGTCTCTCTCTTTCTCTCTTCCTTCGTGCTTCATCTTCGAGCTCCGCTTCCGTCTTATCCACTCCATTCCTTCTCGCATCCCCTGTTTTCAACCCATTCTCTCACTATCTCTCGCTCTCTCTTTCTGCCTAAACCCTATCTACTCCAATCGCCCTTCATCCGCTCCCCGCCTCCTCTCTCTCTCTCTTTCACTCATCTTTTCTCTTCTCTTTTCTTCTAATTCTTTCATCCACTCCTCTCCCTGTCCGCTCGCATCCAGAATCTCTCTTACTCTCTCACCTATCGACCTATCTACTTCCCC
Organism: Ichneumon xanthorius; assembly: GCA_917499995.1. Classification (NCBI taxonomy): domain Eukaryota; kingdom Metazoa; phylum Arthropoda; class Insecta; order Hymenoptera; family Ichneumonidae; genus Ichneumon; species Ichneumon xanthorius. The sequence goes on along the minus strand of CAKJTD010000071.1, from coordinate 1,073,223 downwards.
TCCTGCTCTACACCTATCCAGTACGTGTTCCCACGTCTCGATTTCCCCCTCACACATTCTGCATCTCCTCTGTTCCTCCGACTTCCAATATTCTCCTTCTCTCATCTCGTTTCCGAGCCTGAATCTGGCTATTCTTTTGCTCCTTTCCTCCTTCCACTTCGATCTCAAATATTGCGGTGTTCCTTCTGTCCTCACTTCTCTGTACCATCTGTTATATTTTGACTCTCTTATTCGTTCCCATCTTTCTCTTTCCTGTTCTCTTCTGTCCGCTTTCTCCACTTCCTCATACTCTGTCTCTCTCTGTCTCTCCTCTCCTTCGTTCCGTCTTCTCGCTTCTCGTCTTCCTTGTTCCCACTTCGACTCTCTCTCGTCCGCTTCCCTCTCTCTCTCTTTTATCTCTTCTAGGCACTCCCTCGCTAGCTCGCTTCCTTCCCCTTTCCTCAATTTCTCTTCATACCTCCATGCCCTTCTGCATGCTCTTGTCCTCAACTTGTCTCTCTTCGTCTCTTCTCTTACCATGTATCCCGGCGTTTGCCAGTCTACTCCCATTGTCCATCTCAGAAATCTTTCCTGCATCCCTTCCAGCTCTCTCTTTTCTTCCCATCCCCATATTTCCGCTCCGTATCCCATTACCGTCCATACCAATGTGTCAAACAGCCAAATTCTCCTTTCCCAATTTTTCTCGAACTTCCTTTTGCCTATTCCCCAGGCCTGTTTCATCACCGCTCCTGCTTTCTTCGCTCTGTCCTTTATGTGCGCTTCCTGTCCTCCATTCTTCTTGAATACGTACCCCAGGTACTTGAATTCTTTGACTTCCTCTATCTTCTTGCCTCTCCATCTCCAATCCACGTCTTTACTCCTTCCTCCCCCTCTTCTGAATCTCACTATCTTTGTCTTTCCCACGTTCAGCTCCAGCTTTTTATTTTCAAAATACTTCTCCAATCTCCTTATGCTCTTCATTTCCTCTTCGTTTCTTGCCAACACCACCACGTCGTCCGCATACGCCAACGAGCATATCCTTCTCTCTCTCACCTTCACTCCGCCCCATCTTCCTTTTCCCAATTCTTCCTCCATATCGGCCGTCATCAGATTGAACAGAATAGGGCTCATCGGGCAACCCTGCCTGACCCCTCTTCCGGTCCAAAAGCTCTCTCCTACCTCCCCTCCGACTTTCACTCTGCTCTTCGTCTCTCTGTATACCTCCTCCACTCTTTCTCTGAGTCCTTTCCTTACTCCTCTTCTCTCCAGCGCCTCCATCAATTTCCTTCTGTCCACCGAGTCGAAGGCCGCCTTCAGATCTATAAACAACGCAATGACCTTGCCCTTCTCTTCCGTCAACTGCCTGCTTACTATATAGTTCAGGACATAGATGTTGTCTATCGTCCCTACTCCTCTCCTGAATCCTGTTTGATTTGGTGGTATCATCCTTCTTTCCTCTGCTTCCTCCTCCAATCTTTTCGCCAATACCGTCGTGTATACCTTATATAACGACGGCATTAGCGTAACTCCTCTGTACTCTTCTACCTTCCTTCCGCTTCCTTTCTTGACTATTGGGGCTATTATCCCCTCCTTCCATTTTTCCGGCCATCCATCTCCTCTCCATACCCTCGCACATATTTCCCATGCGACCTCTATCGCCTTTTCTCCTCCACACTTCCACGCCTCGTTCGGTATTTCGTCAATTCCCATCGCTTTCTCTTCTTTCAGCTTTTTCACCGTCTTCTGGATTTCTTCTCTTCTTATATTTTCTTCTTCTCCCTCTCTTCTTGCCTCTTCCGTTCCCATTCTTACTCGCCTCTCCACTCCTCCTATCAGTCCCATGAAATATCTTTTCCATTCCTCTTTTTGTATTCCTTCTCCTATTTTCTTTCTTTCCTTTCTTCCTCTGTTTATAATCTCCCATACCTTGTCTTCCGTTTTCGCTTCCGCTATTTCCCTTACCATCCTCTCCTGCTCCTCTTTTTTCTTCCGCTCACTCAGCCTCTGGTATTCTCTCTTTCTTTCCCTGTATGCTTCCTTCGTGCCTTCGTTCTTTCTCCACCTCCTCAGTTCTTTTCTTGCTTCTGCTTTTTTCTCTCGACATTCCTCGTCCCACCATCCTCTTCTCTTTTGCTTCCTTTCTCTCCCTCCTTTTTCTTCACTTCTTCCTATCTCTTCCTTTATTTTTATCTCCATTTCACTTACAGCTTCCAGTCCTCCTCCTCTCTCGACTCTCATTTCTTGCAAGCCCTTGGCATATTCTTCTTTCATTTTCTCTGACCATTTGCCTCTTCCGGCTCTTCCCCCTCCTCCTCTTTCCTCCTTCTTCCTCCCTCTTCCTTTTTTCACCGTGACCACCAGTGGATGATGATCCGACTCCACTCTGTCTGCGACTTCCAGCTTTTCTATCCCCTTCCTTGCGTTTTCATCTCCCATCACATAGTCTATAACCGTCTCTCCTCTTCCTCCTGTGTACGTGAACTCTCCTTCCTCATCTCCCTCCATATTTCCATTCCAAATCTCCCAGCCTACCTCTTCCAACAGCTTCGTTAGTTTCCTTCCTTCAGCGTTGACCTTTTTATCCTTCGATTTTCTTCCTCCCTCTTCTTCTTCCTCCGGACCTCTTACTCTTCCTCCCTCCGTTCCCGTTCTCGCGTTAAAGTCTCCTCCTATTATCGTTCTTTCTTCTTCGCTCTGTCTTTCCATCCATCCTCTCAGCTTCTCCATTTTCTTGTCCAGATCTCCGTTTACATACGTTGCCACCACGTTCCATACCTCATTTCCCGCTTTCACTCTCTCATGCATGATACCTTCCTCCTCCTCTCGTGTTTCATCTTTCTCCATTGCCATCTCCTCTCTCACTCCCATCACCATTCCTCCCATCGCTCTTCCTTTCTTATTTTTCTTCCTCGCTCCCTGACTCGACCATTTGTATCCCTTCGGCATCCTACTGCTCACCTTGTTCCAGTTTCTCTCCTCTGTCCACGTTTCCATCAGCACCACTACGTCCCATTCCTCTATTCCTCTCCAAAATTCCTTATCCTTGTTGGCCAGACCCGCTACGTTCCAAAATGCTATCTTCCAGTTCTCCTCCTCCTTTCCTCCGATCTCTCTCCTCTCTTTCCTATTTTTTTTGCTTAATCGTTTTTTGCTTCCTCCTCTTCTCCTCCTGCCGCTTCTTCCATTTCTTCGCTCTGTTTCTCCTCGGGCTTTCTCACCTCTCTCCGCTCTTCCGCTCTTTCGTCCTTTTTCTCCTCGTCTTTCCTCTCTCTTCTTCCCTCCTCTACTCTCTCTCTCCCTCTTCCGTCTTTTAGCACCTCGTCCTTTTCGTCCCAGAACCATGCCGTTCCATTCACGAACAGCTTACCGTGCCCGATTCTCACCCTCTTTCCCTTCCTCCTCTCCCCTTCCGCTATTTCCTTTATCAGCCATTGCGTCCTTTTCTCTTTCCACGTGAGGTCTTCCTCTATTCTCTCCTTCCTCCCTCTCAGGTTTCCTTTCTTCCTCATTACCTCTGCCTTTCCTTCCACGCTCTCCATTTTCACCTCTATACTGCCTTCTCTTCCACCGCTTCTCCTCTTTCCAATCTCCTTCGCCCCCTCCATTCTTGCTTGCACTCCAATGCTCTGCAGAATCCTTCTCGCCGACTCCGTCGCCGTGCCTTGCATATCTACTCTCTTCATGATTATATTCTTTCTCCTTTCCTCTTTCTCTCTTCTCTCTATCTTCCTTTCCATCTCCTTCACCCGTTCCTCTAGCTCTGTGCTTTCTGTCTCACTCTCTTTTTTCCTCGCTCCTTGCGCTTCCTCTTTTCGCTTTTCCATTTCCAACTTTTTAATTCTCTCCTCTACCTCTTCTCCCCTCTGTTCTCTTCTCTCTACCTCCTCCACTCTTCTTTCCAGTCCTGCCATTCTCTTTGCCAACTCTTCTCTCTCCCTTCTTCCTCTCTCCTCTCCCCTTCTCATTTCCTCTCTCATCCTTCCTATCTCCTCTCTCACCTCTCGTCCCTGTCCTTTCACATCTTGTCTTATCTCCCGTAGCTCTTTTTTGAATTCTTCTCTCATTTCCTTTATCAGTCTTTCCACACTCGATTCCTCCTCCGCCTTCTTCTGTGGGGACCTCTGAACTTTTTTACTCTTCTGAAAGATCTCCGCTTCCTCCTCTTCTTTTCCTTGCTTTTTCTCCTCCATCTGCTCTCTTTTCCTTTTCCATAGATCATTCAGCTCCACTATCGAGCCCACGCTCGCACTTCTCTCTCTCTTCAATTTTTCCGCATTCGTCGGTCTTCCTCTACCCTTCACTTCCTCGTCTTCTCTATCTCCTGTTTCAACCATGTCTTCTCTCTTTGCTTTGCTTCTATTCCGCTCGACTCTTTCACTTACTTGTTCAGTTCGCGCGTCTCTCTAGCTCGCCACTCCCTACTCTTTCTCTCTCTGCCACTGACTTACCGTCTCCCACTCACTCGCCGCTTCTTCACTCCTCCTACTGCTGTCGCTACCTGTCTACCTGTCGCTCTATCCTCTGTCTCCCTCTCACCTTACTCTCTCTTTCTTTCTTTCCTAACCTCTACTTTTGTCTCTACTTTTCTTTGCTGTTTTCCACTCTACCTACCTTTTCCCCTCTTCACTCTATTATTTCCCCTCTTTCCCTATCCTGCTCGCTACTCTTTCCTTCCACTCGCACTCTCTCCGTTCACTCTTATTATTCCTACCTTTACTTTTCCACTCACACCTCTGACACGCGTTGCTCTCCTTTCGCACCGGAAACGGAACTCTTATTATTATTATTATTATTATTATTATTATTATTATTATTATTATTATTATTATTATTATTATTATTATTATTATTACTATTATTATTATTATTATTATTATTATTATTATTATTATTATTATTATTATTATTATTATTATTATTATTATTATTATTATTATTATTATTATTATTATTATTATTATTATTATTATTATTATTATTATTATTAGCGATCGGGCGCTTCGCGCCCGAACGCTAGGTTACTTTAGTGTAATTTAATTTAATTATTGGTTCTATCTAAATCCTCCGTACTGAGGAAACAAATGGAGACGTTTATATCTCCATCGGAATGTCCTCCGTCTCCTACATATGTCCACTCGGAACATTTATTATGTTACTTCTTTTATTGATTCGACAAAATATTTATATTAACTTTCCTCGATGTAACTGCCCATGGTACATCCAAGTATTAATCACGACCTAACTACACTATCCTGGTATTTTTTACATGCATGTTCGCCGAATGTATATCCACCGGAAAAGAAATTATTTTCACGCAACAGGACATGCCCTACTTCGTACGAGATATTGAAAGCAAAGCTTATTGAACAATAAGTTTTGCTTCGCAAAAGAGAGAAGAGAATCAAAAACACGCAAAGATCTGCAGAATAAACGAATAAGAGCTGGTAAGGATGCTTCACACGTACATTTTCAGCCAAAAGTGAGATTCAATGAACATTTGATCACTTCCTAATGGTATAAAATTCTAAAAAAAATCAACTGTATTAATAGTGCCAACAACATTAATTATTTTGCATAATAATAATGTTAAAAAGTTATTAACAAATTGCTAAAAAAATCACTCAAAAAATAATCAGTAAACCTTTTTTTCGCCTTTTTAACGAATTCCATAATTTTCTAGAAACCACGTGAATTTTTTTTTATTTCTAAACTATTTGAATTTTTAGTTTTTGAAATTTTTTTAAGGCCATATGTACCGAATGGTTGGCGCAATGGCCTCGAAACTTTTTGTGTGTACTGTATAATCGAGATACGGAAACATAATATCCGAAATTCGTGACTCTACATCGATTTGTCAAAAATAAAAAATAAAAAAACAAAAATTGAAATATTAGAAAATTCTGAAAACATTCATATAAATTCTAAAAAATCAAGGAATTCATTTAAAATGAAAAAATCGAAAGTTGTCAAATTTTTTTAAAACAATTTATTTTTCTAATCATTTATTAACAACTTTTGGCATTCTTATTATTATGCCTAATGGAAAGTCTTGACATAGTACGGCTGATTTTTTTTCAGATTTTTGGCATGTCGGGAAGTACTAAAATTTTGATCGAATTAAACTTTTGATTGGAAATGTATGTGTAATGCATCCTTAAACGATGAATATACTACTCCGCGTGAATTTGAAACGGTCCGAAGTATTGTCCTCGAGATATACATTATATCTATCGTTTTTCGATAACAACTTGTAATGCGGTTGCCGGGTGTCAAGATCACATCAAATTAATTGTTGAATCAATTTTTTTGTTATTGAACGTTATTAAAAAATTATTTTTTTAAGTGGAAGTTAAAAAATTCCCATTGCTTCCTCTTTTTATCTCGAAAACACGCATTGACATAAAAACAAACCTTGCTTTATGAGCGAACAAACAACGAAATTGCCTTTATTTTTGTAAATTAAATAAATAGAATAAACACATTAATTTGTCGATAAATTTCGGCTCCCGCTTTAAAAAAAGAGGGGAAAGCACTGTGAAATTAATTTTTAAAAATATATATTTATACTCGGACTAAAAATTTATTATAACGTGGCAATCATCAACAATCCTGGGGAAGTGGGGTGTGCCAAAATCTCGTATGTACAGATGGGACACAAAAAAATACAACATTTTTAAATACACATAAAAACCGTAATTATTCAATTTTCGATGCATATTAAGGTAAAAAAATACATGCAGTAGGGTCCTCATGTGTAGTCGCATAGACACGCGTGAAAACGCGGACATATTTCACGCGTAATTCGCCTTGAGACGCGAAAAAGTCAAATGTCGCCGGACATTTTTTCAGCTTCGAGAGCGAATATTTTCGAATTAAGACATTCGGCAGCGGTTCAGCGCTCATATTCGTCGTTCTCCAGCAGGACGCAACTCGAGAGTGCAAAAAATTGCCAGATTTGACCCGTATTTCGCTCGAAATCACGAAATACAGGGTGTCGCCGAAGTTGAAAAAGCACATAATTAACGTAAAAAATTTTTTTTACAGCATACGAGGTAAAAAAAATACATCCAATAGGTTGCTCGTGTGTAGTCGCGTACACACGCGTGTACACACGGACATATTTCACGCGTAATTCGCCTTGAGACGGCAAAAAGTAAAATGTCGCCGGAAATTTTTTCAGCTTCGAGAGCGAATATTTTCGAATTAAGACATTCGGCATCGCTTCAGCGCCCATATTCGTCGGTCCCCAGCCGGACGCAACTCGAGAATGCAAAAAATTTCAAGATTTGACCCATATTTCGCCCGGAATCACGAAATACAGGGTTTCACCAAAGTTGGAAAAAGCACATAAATGGCGAAAAAACAAAATTTTGGAGCACATGCGGGAAAAAAGCATCCATTAGTGTGCTCGCGTGTAGTCGCACACACACGAGTGCAAAAATTGACATATATCGCGAGCAATTTGTCTGGAGAGGCGAAAAATCAAATTTTTTTTCCAACTTTGAGGGCAAATATTTTCGGATTGGTACATTTGGCAACGGTCTGGCACTCATATTCGTTGTTCCCCAGTCGGACGATACACGAAAATGCAAAAAAATATAGGGGTCACGAAAACTTATTAATTTTATTATATATAATTATTATTATTATTATTATTATTATTATTATTATTATTGTATGTTGTTTATTGCTCCCCGTAGGGTTTCAAGTTTTTTTTCAAGGTTCTCTCCTTGTTACACCTCCCTTCTCCAACTTCCCTTTGACTCTATACATCCGCTTAACCTTTAGTACATTACTTTCAATCTTTTCTTCGCTCTTCTGCCTTCTTCGCTTCTTCTCTCTCCCTCTGCTTCTCGCTTGCTTCGTCCCTTGGTCTGTCTCCAATGTCGTCCTCTTCTTTTCCTTCTTTCTCCTCTATCCATCTTTCCGTCCTCTCGACAAATTCTATCTCTCTTCCGTCGACTATAATCTTTCTGTTCTCTATCCACACTTTCTTTCCTTTCCTTCTTTCCTCGGTAGCTCTTTCCCTCAGCTTGTATCTCGTCTTTCTTTCCCACCACGTTAGGTCCTCGCATACTTCGGCTCCGGCTGCCTCCATCTCTCGTCTTATTTCCCATAGCTCTTTCTTGTCCTTCTCCTCCTTCAACTCCACTATCACCAGGCCTTCACCACCGATCTGCTTTTTCTTCACAATCTTCTCAATTTCCATTTCCTTTCCCAGGCCTTCCTTTATCAGTTCTTGCGTCTCTTGTATCCCGATCTCTTTTACCTCCACATCTCCTCTCAGGATCACGTTCTTCCTTCTCTTTCGCCTCTCTTCTTGTTCTTCTCTCCACCTCTCCTCATACTCTCTCTGCTGCGCTCTTCTTCTTCGTTCCTCCTTCATCTCCTCCGTCTTCCTCGCAGCCTTCCTCCACCCCTTGTCTCGCGTTGTCTCTTCATCGCACTTCTCTCGTACCTTCTTCTCTTCATCCCCCTTCTGCCGCGCCTTCTCCTCCTCTGCCACTTTTCTCTCTTTTTCTTCTTCCGCTTTCTTTTCCTCATCTTCTTCCTTCATCATCTCGATCCATCCTTTCTTTTCTTGCTTCTTGATCTCTTCTGCTATCTGTTCTGCTACCGCTCTTGTGTCATCTATCTTATTTTCTTCCGTCTTCTCCTCCTGCTTCCTTCCTTCCTCCCTTTCCTTCGCTTTTTCTTCTTCCTCGTCTCCTGTGTCGCTTCCTCGATCCGACTCCGACCATTCCTCTGATCCGCTGCTATCATTCGATCCTCTCCTCCTCTCACAACGTCTCTCCTCCCTTTTTTCCTCTATCCTTCTCACCACTATCAACTCTTCTTTAATTCCGCTTATTTCCTTCTTCAATCCTTGTATCTCTTCCGCTACTTCTTTCACTGCTCTCACCAACTCCTGCCTCCAGTCCACCACTTTTTCTTTCTTCACCGTCTCCATTGTCTTTCACTTTTATCCGTGCCTCGGTTCTCCCGTCCACACGTGCTCGCGGCCACCTGTCGCCTGTTGCCACTGTGCCTCGCTCGCCGTTGTCCCGTTCGGGTCCCGTCGTGCGCTTCCGCTTCCTTCTCTTGTAGCCTTCGGCCGTCCTCGGGTTTCCTCGACCGTTTCGGATCGGTCTCCCTCGGCTGCCTCCGGTCCCAGCTTGCGCCTTCCCTTCCTCCTCTCCGTCGCTCCTCTGCTGCTTTCGTCCATCTTCGGGTTTCCTCGCCTGACACGGCTCGGTCGCCCTCGGCCATCTCCCATTCCGACTCGGCCCTTTCTTCTCGTCATCCTCTGCCGTCTCTCGGACCTTCGATTCCATTTCTCTCGGCTCGGGGCTTTCCGCCAATTCTCGTATTTTCCCGTCGTCGTCTCGTGCCTTCCTCGCCTTCTGCCTTTCTTTCCTCTCCTCTCGTCTTCCTTCCCCGCGTCCATCATATCTTTCTTAACCTCGTTTCTCCACCTTTTTCTTTCCACTCTTTTTTCTTCACTTTTCCGCACCTCCAGAGCTTTCCTCTTTCTTCTGTCCCTTCCTCTTTTCTCCGCGTACTTTCTCACTGCACTTTTCCATTTTCCACCACCTCTTCCCTCCTTATTTCATTCTTTTCCAGCACCTTACTTTCACGACTACTGCCCCGGCCGCCATCTTTCCTCTCCCTCTATTATTATTATTATTATTATTATTATTATTATTATTATTATTATTATTATTATTATTATTATTATTATTATTATTATTATTATTATTATTATTATTATTATTATTATTATTATTATTATTATTATTATTATTATTATTATTATTATTATTATTATTATTATTATTATTATTATTATTATTATTTTCCTTTACGGAATCCCTAAGGGTTCCGTAAAGAAAAACGGAATTTGCGGAATCCAGGTTACGGATTCCACCAGCCCAGCTGGTGGGTATGTGGGACTCCCATAGCCTACCCACTAAACCGCCCTCTCCTTTCGATCCTCCCTCAACCAGGAACTATGTTAATATTACTTCTGGTTGGGGGAGCTGTCTGGGTACGTCTGTTCGTTCCGTCTATTCGTTTCGTCTCACGTCAGTTTGTCTGTTCTGTCATTCGAGGCAGCCGTCTGCGTTTTTTCGTCTGAGTATCGTCTCTGTGTAGGTGGCAACAAGTTGCCACCATTCTGTTGTATGGAGCATCACCTCGACAATATTGTCTGGGGTGATGGGACCAACGGTCGTCTCCAGTCTCCGTCTGAGTGTTGTCCAGCGGTCACATTCGAAGAACGTGTGTTCCGCGTCGTCCTGTTCGTGTCCGCAGTATTTGCAGTCCGGCGTCTGTACTCTGTTCATCCTGTAGAGGTACCGTCTAAAATAACCGTGTCCTGTCAGAAGCTGGGTCACGTAAAAGTTTACGTCCCCGAACTCCCTTTCAAGCCACGGTCTCAGGTCCTTTATCAGTCGTCTCGTCCAGTTGCCTGTAGTTTCTTCTGTCCACCGTTGTTGCCAGGTCTGTATCGTACTGTCTCTTTCGGTCGTTGCCGCGTCCTGTCGTCTCGTGTCTGCGTTCCTTTCATAAATCCTCTTGCGCTCGAAAGCAAGAAGGTCTATGGGGATCACGCCCGCCACCAGCAAAACGGCCTGTGCAGAGACAGTCCGGTAGGAGCAAGCGATCCGCAGCGCGCTCTGTCTTTGTACTGTCGTCATTGCGTGGCAGTATTTCTTCGTCTTCAGGGCATCCGCCCAGATCTCAGCGCCGTATAGGAGGATCGAGTGGGCCGTCGACATTAATAGTCGCCGTTTCCCCGGTCTTGGTCCAGTCGTGTTTGCCATCAGGCGGCTTAAGGATGCTATCCTCTCAGCCGCCTTTCGGGCTGTCTTTTGTATGTGAGGCCAGAAGGTCATCTTCGTATCTAGGGTCACCCCCAAGTACTTGACTTCCCCTCCGGTCTCGATCTCGTGAGTCCCAACCCTCATGGGTAGTCTCGTCTGTATACGTCTTCTCGTGAGAAACGTCAGCTCCGTCTTTTCTGTCGCAAGTTGTAGTCCGTGGTCTGTCATCCATCGGTCTACTCGTCTCATCGTCTGGTTCAGTTTCAGCTGCGCCATTTCCGGAGACCGCTCGGTGATCACCGCCGCCACGTCATCGGCGTATGCGACGAGGAGAACGCCGAGCGGGAGCTCCAGTCTGAGCAGGCTGTCGTAGACTCCGTTCCAAAAGTCTGGTCCAAGTATAGATCCTTGGGCGACCCCCGCGGTGATTTGTCTTGTCACCTGTCCTTCGATTGTCTCGTAGTTTATTCGTCTGTTTCGTAGGTAATCCTCCACTACCCGAACCAAGTACGGTGGCGCCCTGAAGCCGTTTCTGAGCGCCTCCAGGATGTCCACCCACCTGGCCGAGTTGAAGGCGTTCCTAACGTCAAGTGTCGCCAGCAGCACGACTGGTCGCGCTGCGTGACAGTGCCTGTCTGTGTCTCGGAAAGAGTCAACCACCTTCTGGATTGCTCCGATCGTTGATCGACCCCTCCTGAAGCCGTACTGTTGGTCGGAGAGGCCACCTCCGGTCTGTATCGATTATTATTATTATTATTATTATTATTATTATTATTATTATTATTATTATTATTATTATTATTATTATTATTATTATTATTATTATTATTATTATTATTATTATTATTATTATTATTATTATTATTATTATTATTATTATTATTATTATTATTATTATTATTATTATTATTATTATTATTGAAATAAAGTTCCGGAGTGGTTAAAATGTTCACGATCTCAACCCCTGGTTGCGTTTTTTTAAGCCACTCCGAGACTTTACCAACGTAAAGTTGGCAGCTGTTAGTGGGGACGAAGTCGGCTTTTAATGGGGACGTGAAGTTGGCTGTTAATAGGGACGTGATGTTGGCTATTAACGGGGGCGTGAAGTTGGCTGCTAATAGGGGCGTGAAGTTGGCTGCCAATAGGGGGTGGGACAAACAAATCCACAGTTTGTTGTTTGACTGGTAGATGTAAAAATAATCACCAGTGTATCAATAATCAACAACGTGTGTTTTGATTATAGCATCCGGATCCATGACAAAAAAATTGATATTCGATACATAGTGACGGATTGTTGATTAGCGATCGATGGTTGAGATTTTAATTGTTGGTGGGAGAAAGTGGGATCTTTACTTTGTTTCTTTTATTAAACAGACATCGTAACGATCTTATGGGTCCTCTTGTAGCGACCTCCACGTTATGGGACTTGGGAAATTAATGTTGTTTTATGATGTACCGTAAAATATTTAGCAACATCATTAACTAACATTATCATCAGTATTACTAATTTGCAAACTATTGCAATGCTTCAATAAAAAAAAATTTTGAAATATAAAATTTAACGCACTTCAACTGCGAGCGCGCGAAGCGCGCGAGCCACAACAACCCGCTAGTATACATATATTATGATCACATTTACTCATGTAACTTAACTTTTAAGTGCCATATACACGTGCATTATTAACCAATAAAACCTGCAGTAATCTCCATCCTCGTGTTAGGTCACTTGCATTCCCTAACACTCGTCCTAAGGAGGGAGGTGTTACGTACTACGTAACCCCGTAGCATATTTACTCAAACGTAGGCTCTCCCGAGCAACATCTGTGAATGAAGTTAGTACGCGCCTCAACGCGCCCTGGCACTATGCACTGACTGCAACTCATAGGCCCTCCCGGGCAGAAGCCGTTCATGCTAAGCAGCGTACGCTATCCCCAAACGGGGATACACATTTTTCTAGCCACGCGCCTAACCACTACCAGCCCCCGACGGCACGCGACACTTGCCATCGTAGCGCAAGCCGGAACGCTCTCATCTAGCCGCGGCACCACAGTTAAAAGGTCAACGGCATCCCAATTCTTTAAGAGCAAAGCGTGCCGCCCGAGTGCATCCACGCATACTTTCTTACTTCTTTCCCCGTATAATATTATATATGTGACACTTGTCGCCTCTGTACTAGACCAAAACTCTAGGCCCGCCGCGATCAAAGGGTACCGCTACCGAAAATCTCCCAATACTTCCCTCAGAACAAATGCAACGCCTTGTCATGCTTAAAACTTTATTAGGAAGCTGCATTAACCCCACCATGCTACACGACTAACCATAGGAAGTATAGGGAACGAATTAGTATAAAAGCTAAGCCTTTCCGGGCTAGAGTCAGTTATTCTACCAGCCTCGTACGCTGCAACACCTCGTTTATTCTGTACGGAGCGAGCAAGGCTCTGTTCGACGGAAGTTTCCGATAGCCCTGCGCGGCTAAGTCTCGACGCTCTCCCGGAGCAGCCCTGCGCGGCTGAGTTTCAACGCTCTTGCGGAGTACGATCTAGTCTCTAGTATCGCAACACCTGTATCGGCGCACGACGGCGTTTAATAAAGATATCAATATTGTGAGTACTTAAGACGGTTCTTCAACTCTTCGTATATCCCTGCATGCTCTCTGCCACGTGCTACAAGACTTTTAGTCTCAGGCACCCAGTCGACGCGTCATAAATCTTAGGCAGTAGAAGGCGAGGTTTCCGTCCCCGATGTAAAGGGCCAACGCCTTGACTCGAAAGAGAGACCGCCGTTACGTTCACTCAGCGCAACTCTTCGTGAGCTCGCCCGGACGTAACATTGGTTTTCAAGGTGACATATCGGGGCGTGAGGTAATGTCCAGCGCATTTAACATTGCTTTCATTTATTTTTATTTTCGTAAGGTACTGCGGAGTTGTCGAAGTGTGAGCCGTTGTCGGTACTTTTCGCGATTCCAGTCTTAAGTTTTTTGAGTTCGTTGGACGGGAGTTTTACGACCGAGGGCGGTCGGGTTTTAAGGGGGGGAGTGTTTGTAACGCGGTAAAATTTTGCGCCGTAATTTTAGGCTCGTTTGGGCTCACACGAAGCGACACCGCAGGGCCTAGTTGATAATGTAGGATATTTGGTAATTTTTCTTGGAACGAATTTTCATGTATGCCGGCATGAGAGGCGCCGTTTGAGAGGAGCAGCGGGCGTGAAGGTCGGAATTGGACCCGCGAGCCGGGAAGCTCGACTTGGAGTAAATTGGGAGTACCGTTCTACCTCCCTGCTGTCGGAGTCGTCAACGATATGAAGAAGGATCATCTGAGAAGATCTTTGATTTGATTGTTCAACGCATCGCATGGATAGTTGCAGTCGTCCGGAGTCTCGGACTGCAGCAAAGATAACCGCCGGGAGTCTCCCGTCAGCGAGAATTGAGTACCTCTGAGGGAGCTCTGTATTACCAGCGTTAGAGGAAGTTTGCGTGCGCGCGAGAGATCGATGAGCGTATCGATGTGCGGAGCGTTCGGCTGTGCCGGAAAGGGCCGAGAAATGCCCGAAATTGTGCGAATTTGTCGCGACGATTAGGCAGGGAAGTAGGGATAACGGTAGCGAGCGAGATCGCGAGTCGATACTCGGGGCACTTCCCCGTTGTGAGTCTGAGCGAGCGGATCGATTTTGTCAGTCATCGAGCCTCGGAAATTATCCATTGGAGGGAGGATGGATCTTTTTACGGCAACGATACCCGGTCCGTTTTTCCCGTTCACGTGGCTGCGACTCAATTCGGTGAGCTTTCGTCCAAGAGTTTTCCTTGTTTGTGTAAGGCTACGGTCGATGGGTATCTTTGTGAATTTTGTAATCCCGAGCGTGGGGAAATTATAATGTCTAACCGACGGCGTGCTTCGTTCGGCCGTGCCGGAGGTATCGAGATCGCCGTGTTTCGGCAGATGTGTTTGTGACGTCGCGTACGGGTTTTGTCTTTTGTTTATCGCCGCGTGGTCGTTCCGGGAAACCGTATGCGGTCTTACTCGAAGCCGTCGAGGGTTTTCTTTCCGGGAGAAATTAGTAAAATTCGAGTCTTAAATTTAGTATTTTGCGGGAGGGTTAATTAAGTGTCGCCTTGGAAGCTTTCACGAGGAGTCGCCTTATCGACGCGTCGTCGTTTGCGGAGTCTTCGAGCGCGTGGTCAAAAAGTGCGAATGGTTATTTATTACCGCGGCAACGGGTTGGGTGAATGTTTAAAATCGCTGCGTTTATCCGGGCGGGGTGAATGAGAGCGCTGGTGGTTGTGCCGCCCTGGATGTGTGAGTTCTAGTTGACCGAGACCACGCGTGAGCTAATGCGAAGATCCGGGAGAACGCGACCGTTTGTGTGCGTGTGTGTGGATGCGTGAGGGTATGTCGAAGTGTGCGAACCGGATACCGGGCAATATTCGTTGTACCAAAATTTGTAATTCGTCTTGATTTGCGGGACGGAGGTTTTACTCCGGGCTCTCCGGTTTTTCCCCTCATTAGCTTGTTGATTTCATTTAATAAAGATTCGAGTCTTGGTTCCCGTATTGCAGAGTTATTTTATTGTGTTTCCGTGTTTGTGTTGTGTGTCTCCCGAACAGTCGGTCGCTTATCCAGCCACTCTGCCCTCGAGACGGCTGCAGTTTAGCCGGGACCGACCGAATTCTCTCTTGGTGCATCTTGATGCGCCTGGCGCCCATTCCTTCGGGATAAATCAAAAGGGAGAGAAATTCGGATTCGCGGTAGGCGATTTTCCGGCTCGAAGGAAATCGCGCTACAAGTTATTTACGGTGTCAGAAAAGGAGCATCTGCCAAGGCACGGCGAAATTGGTGAACGGTGTGATTGAGGATGAGAACCCCCATTCGCAATATTGTCATCCTGATCCCAATGCCGAACACATTGCGACGTTCAAAAAGGCTTTGGCGGATGCATTATCGATGCATTGGTACAAGTTGAAGGCCCTGTACGATACACTAGCGGCCGTGTAAGTATATTATTGTCCAATTATAAGATTTCCTTGTCGGTTGTCATACCTCCAGAGGAATCTATAGCACTGTATTTAATGTGGGTAATGACACGATTGTAATTTATTTTCCTTTACTCATGCATGCAAAATCCTCGTTTGCGTACCGTCACAGCCATGCAAGATGGCTGATTCCCGCACGATGCGCAAATACTTTTACCGGTGCGTAAAATGCCTTCAAAGGTGTGCAAAGTACTTTGCGCACTGGTTTTACTACTAATGCCGTCTAGCGTCGCAAACGGTTACTATGTTACCAAGCGGTTGCTATGGTCACATCGAGGCGACCGAGGCGCCACAGGCATGCGCCATTAGGCATGCCTGTGAATGGTGCACAACTCGGATTTTGCATTGCATTCGTAAAGAAAAATATGGTTCGATACACTAGACCATCTCGCTTCTTGCGCACTGCTCGTGTTAAGACAACACTTCGCCTCGGCTACGCCTCGGCTTTGCCTCGGCGTCGTGCTGCTTCACACTCGCAGTGCGCAAACTGCTCGTCTGGCCTCTGGTATCGAAATATACTATTTTTCCAGACTGCGCTAAAATAACCACATTCCTTGCATGCAATACGGGCGGAAAATAGCCTATTTTGGACCGATGATCATTATTAACCTGTGCGCTGCAACCGTTTTTCCCCAACACCAGATAACCCCAATCGAGACGGCTACAAAACCCGTCTCACTCGGCCTTAAGGGCGCCAGCTGCGAGAGCGAAAGCTCTCGTGACAAAATTTTAATTTTAAGAGCCGAACGAGAGACGAGAGCAACCCGGTGTCGCTCAGCCTTAGGAATTGGTAGAGGGGGTGGTTCGATTACCTCCGTCAGGAGGAAACAGAGATCGAGACGAAATATACGGGAACTCCAAAGATATTTTATTTTAGCGAATATCGGGAGCGTGGTCGAGAAGCGATTAGTGTGCACGCTCGTTCTCTCAATGACCCAAAATCTTCACAATAAAGTAACAATAATGCGTAACTTGATTCGGTAACATAAATTCGGTAAAAGACAATCGGCGACAGATGACTTTCGGAGTCTCGGCGCTCGCGTACCAACGACTAACGTGGATCGCAGCCACGGTACCTTTCGCAACAGATATTTCTCTAATCAGCCCGATCGCAGCGGGAGTACGCGGAATCTCATAAACATCAGAAAAAGAAATATGTAACAAGAAATCGGAAAACGAAATAAATCGGAAAAAGAAATTGTGACGCGGTATTTTTTGGACGCGTCACAGATCCTCGTAAACTACGAGTTTTGGCTAGCCCATGAATTATTCCTAATATGAGAACCCGATCGATCTCAGCGGCAGAAATTAGCATCTCTCTTTCTGCCTCTAATAACATCAAAAGCATCGCTCTGGGCGCACCAATTTTGGAAAAGTCGCAGCTTAGCGATGCCAGCATCCGGATAGATGTCTGGAATTCGCGGACCGGCCTCAGTTCTGTATTCGATAGGCGAAACGTCGCGTGAGATTTCGAACGACGCGTCAGCGTCGCTGTCGTTTGAATATCAATTTCGCGCGGGCGATAGTTCGCGATAATCGTAGGGCGTCGCCAGGTACCGGGATCGCCGAAAATATTGGTAAGGAGAAGGGAGAGCGAGACCGCGAGACTGATTAGCGAGAACGACTCGGGGACTCTCGTCACCGGAGTGATAGCGTGAAGACGTGTGCTCGCTGCCCAGCCATGGGGAATAAGATCGGAAGGACGGAGGAAGGACGAGTCGGCTTGGCTATACCATCTCGGCACCGATAAACTCGCGCGGTAAGCCTTCGCCTCTTGGTTGGACTCGGACTCGCATAAAACATCTTTTCGCGCCCTAAAACTACGAGCTTGCACGTGGCTCGGAAGCTGCGCTGGGTACCGTCCCGGGCAAACGATAACTTTTGTTTCTGTCGATTATTTCATGTCTATTGTGTTCGTGGATCAAAGGTGCCGGGTATTGGACCCACTCGCGTGGCCGTCGGGATGGATTATTCGATTCGCGATGGGATTCGGCCTTGAGACCGCCGAATTAGTTTTATTGCTGCGTGTGACGGAGTACAGTGGCAGTATCTCGAGGCATGCGAGTCGTGTTTCTCGCACGTGCAACGGAAACCGTAGGCTCGAGCAAGGGGCTGCGGCTGTCTTGCGAGAGGGTCGCGCTAGCCAAAAAGTAACGAGAAGCGCGTTCGTGATGCTTTAATGACTCGAGATGGGTTTTATGTCGGTACCGGTAGTGAGCGCGATCGAGTATATATTGGCGACAGATCGACACGCACGCCTCGTGATAAATTATCAGTGCAGAATATCGGCACATCGGCGTCGTCGCCGCGCGCTCGAGGTGGTACAATCGCGCATAAAAATAAGATAGAGAAGGGAAAGTAGGGACCGATCCCGTATTTAAATTCTACCGTGATTTTCTATTATGTTAGTTATTTTATTAGATATTTTTCTTTTCTCTTGCGCTTTTTCCGGATTAGGTTCGACTTTTCGATTATATTACTTGCGGAATGCGGGATCGGGGACACTATTGTTGTATAACGAAATTTTAGTACTTCGACTCGGTGAACTGAGTAGCCGGGGAGAATGTAGTGAGGGATCCTTTTTTTGCACTTGTTTAGAGTCACTCTTTCCTATTTGTTTTTGCGAATAAATAACATCTTTGTCGATTCACTATTCCTGACGTTATTAATCTACTTCTTCACGAGTTCCGAACCGCCCTTCTACCGATACACAACCTGAGCAGCCTCGCAATCTATCCGTCTTTTTAAATAAATATCGATCTCCGATCGTGTCGAGTACGAACCTCGGCGGGCGCCTTTAAAATAAATTAAGCGATCGAGAGACGGACTTTTGTGTCGATTACGGTACCGTTTGGGATATGGATTTGTGTTGTTCGTTGCGGTGCTAAAAATTGCGGTCACAAAATATAGAATATGAAATCGGAAAAGTTAAGGTAGAAATGAATTGCCAGAAAATTTAGATAAACGGAAATTGAATTAAAGTATGGACTCGCACGAGGCGCAACTATTGGATGAAACAAAAGATCAGACGAGAACCTTCCAGGCAATTTATCTAACGGAAACTATATGAAATTGAAAGCATGGATGTTACTGAATTCTTCCCCGAGAACAAATTCCGCGTTCCGCACGCGAAGGCGTGCCGTCCCCACGATAACGAGTCAAGTTTGCTCTATTCTACTCTAGCCTCAAACCGAACACGTACGACGATCTCACCGGTTTCGTTGCAGTTGCGGGAGCTTCTCGAGTTGTCCTCGGCCAGAAGTCCCACTTCGCGTGTGACAAGATGTCGGTATTCTCGCGAGACGTTAAGCACGGATCGGCAGCGGTCACGACGGCCTTCCTTCTCGGCAGCCTACGATTGAGTCCCCGAGGGAAGTAACGTTCTCGCGATCGCGGTTCCTTTTTCCCCCCACCCTATGCCTGTCGTAGCGACGAGCCGGACGCTGTAGATCTCGGTAGCTCGTGGCTCGTCGTGTCAAGGCGGCTTCGGAGGGTGGAGGGCCCGTTGTCGGCAATGTCGCGCGCTACCTCGGTAGCGGCGCGGCTGAACGGCGGGCAACGTGTCGAGGTGCTGGCCAGGTGACTGTGGCGAGATCGGTAGCTAGGCTCCAGCCTGCTGATGGTGGCTTGCTGCGGCGAGATCGTTAGCAAGGCTCCAGCCTGTTGTATGTTGCTGGGAGGCGTCTAGATGTCCTGGCGGCGTTGATGACCGCCGTACGCTCGAGAGAATATCGGAAAAGAAAATGATACGAAAATTAGTCGTGGGAACGGTTCGCTCGCGATTGACCCTGTCTGTTTGCCTGGAAGGGACTCCTCCCGGGAGAAAGAATGCCGTGTGCCGTGTCGATACACGCGAGAGCCGGAGATTTGGCTCTCTTTAGAAAATCCCCGTCACAGCGCATGCGCAGTAAAATGTCATTACTCCCTGGGGAGTATTAGGGTTTATTACTCCCTCTAGCAGCTCTGTTACTCCCGGGGGGAGTAATGGTCATTGGCGAATCTGACGAGTTTGCGACGCAAGAAATGTGGTTATTTTAACGAAGTCGGAAAAAAATATCGTATGGCACAAGGTGTGAATTTCTGGTCTGGCTTCGCTCGGGTATCAAACTTCATACTCTGTGAAAAGACGCACTTTCCTCCCTTGTGGCATAATACACTATTTATATAGTCATCCGGAAGCCGCATAAATTGGGAATACATTTATTTATTTTTCAACATTCACAGTAAATTTCAGGTTTTTAAATTCGCCCTTTAATTCGATTTATACAGGTGTCCAAATTGCATTTTTAGTAGTCCGTAAAAATTTCATTTTAGTTGAGTTGTTGACACTATGTAATGTTTTCACGTAAATACGCGACTGCAAAAAAAAATCGAAATCATAATCGTTATGTGGCGTTTGTCAGCCGCTCCAGGGCTAGATCTTTGGGCAGAATTCATTTCATACCCATAGTCGACGTTTATAGCAGTGCCTGGTATATAAGAAAGATTCTTGAGGACACCGATACTATAAATGTAATACGTATAACGTGTTTTGTATACATATGTCCAGCTTCTAAATTTTTGACGTTACGTATCATATGTATATACATATGATACGTACCGTTAAGAGTTTTGTAGCTCGATTGAATATATATTGTGACGTATTTTCCGAGATCTCACGCAAAACGGTAACGAAAATCAAAACTAAAAAAAAACGCGAAATCGGGATCTCAAAAACGTCACCTTCGGCCGTCCACCCTCGCGAATGCATTGGCGTCCCGGTGGGCGCCAGTTAATTTTTATTTCGCCGGTATTAACAACCGGGCCTAACCTGGAGGTCGGAGGGACAGCCGACCTCCGCACGGACAAACACACGAAACGAGAACAAACAGTACGAGCTAACACCAACGCATCCGCGAGAGCGACGGTTGCGGAAATGCACGGTCGCTCAGGATGCGGGTTTTGGTACAAGGGTCGCGATCCCAGGCCAATAAAATAACGCGGAATCGTAAATATCGGAATTCTCAAATTTTACATGACGAGAGCAAATTAATTTGTTGGCTGTTAAGCCACGGGAGCGCACGTGGGTGCATCGGGAGCGCTCAGCTGACCGACGGGTCGGAGCGAGCGTAACGAGAGCGGAGCCGTACGCTAAATCCGATCGATAAAATTGCTTAACGCTAGACTCACCGAAACCACGGGGTTTTAATCCGACAATGGGCGGGAACCGCATCTCACGATGCCACGAGAACTTAGCACAATCACTGCACCTCAAGAGCGTTATCCGAAACGCCTCTCGATCACAGGAAAATCACTAAATTATTCGGGAGAGAATTCACACGAAACACGGCACATACGAGTCAGCTAACGAACGCGCGAAGTGACAGGTAGCGAGAGAGACGCGCGAACCGGAGCGAGAGCGCGAGCCGTAGTCTATCGTAGCGCGAGCGGGAACAAGAGACTCCGCGCGAGACAATAGGCCGAACGTAAACACGGTAGCGTGAGGGGTCCGAGTAGCCTCGAGGACGGCCCTCGGCAGACTGATAAGCCTACGAAAATATCCTAATGAGGCGTCAATATTATTTCGAGATCCTTGACCGGTAGCTACTGCCCTCTCGAACGATATCGATATGTCATTGGAACGGGAGCCGAACTATAACGCGGTAACTTCGAGATTCGACACGGTCGCTTCTCTCAATGCCGTACGTGAAAACCAGGCCCTTTTCTCTCAACTAAAACACAGCACAAGGGAGTCCCACCCTTGCCCAGACTGAACGATACCTCCGCCTCTTCTCCAACGTACGGTATTTTCTCCCAACTAGAGCGCCGGGTTTACACCGGACTTTTGCGTGTCCGTACGACATCTCGTCGGGCTATCCTCTATTCGTGCTTTTCCTTGTTTCGAGATTCACGCCACCGAATAGATTTTAGACTCCCGATCCTAAACCAAACCAAACTAAATCTTTAATTTAGCCTCCAACTCATCTCAATATCCCATACTGAGCAGGATCGGAAAACTGACTAACTTTATCTGAGCGGGAACTGGACGGTAACCCGAACGTCACGAGGGGCAGTAGATCGAGCGCGATAGCCACAACTCGATTCTTACGGGAATTTTTAAGTCTTATTTTTGTTTTGTGACGGTGATAAAAAAATCACGTCACAAATCCTCACCCCTTAGGGGAGGTTTCGAACTATCATTCGAAACGGTAGCCCATCCGAAGATGACGAGAATACAACCCGAGTACCTTGGTTTTGAGGTTACCCGGGGAAGGTTACGGGAACTTATCGGGATCTTAACCTGTATGGGGTATATCGGTAGCTATGGGTTCCTCCCACGGTCTGGCACGAGGACTCGCGGGTACCATCGTGTCTAAGCCGCGGTTGGCGCGCGAGGGTTGGCCTCTCAGCGCGGGAACTGTTAATAACACCGCTGTCCGGAATTAGGCGACAGCGGTCCCTCAGCCCTGTTACCAATCGAGAGCCTTTAAATTCTAGGGTGAGGCGAGATCGTCACGAGAGACGATGTCTCAATCGCGGTTCGAGAAGGTTATAATACACCAACTACGGACAGACACATTAAGGACGACACGTAACCAGGTGGCTGTTTACGTTACCCTTCCTGCAGCGTCGTCTCCGTCGGTGGAATCCTTGATCCGCCGTTATATTTTTTTTTCCTTCGCGAGCTTCGGCTTTCCAGCCGGGTGCGAGAGCCTGGACTCCGGGTCCAGTGGTCGAGATCCGAGATCCGGGAGGGTCTCCATTGTCGGGAACTATGGCCGAAGCCAGGTGCGAGAGCTTACTCTTTTCTCCGTGTCGGGTGCCGAGACCCAGCGGTCTACCAGGCGAGAGTTATGGCCGAAGCCGTGTGCGGGAGCTTACTCTTTTCTCTGAGTCGAGTGCCGAGACCCAGAGGTCTGCCAGGCGAGAGTTACGGCCGAAGCCGTATGCGGGATCTTGTTCCGCGAGCTCGTAACCGAACGCCGAGACCCAGAGGTCTAGCAAGCGCGGGCTACGGCCGAAGCCGGTTACGGGAGCTTGACGGGACTCCCCGTTACGGCTGGGAGCGCCCGTCATCGGCCTTCCGGTCACCGCCGGTCACCGGTCGGCCCTGCGGAGGTTCGGGATCCGTTGTCGTCGCCGGAGCCCTGGGAGGGGCGGTCTCCAGGTAGCCCGATCGTCGTGGCCTGCGCCTCGCCGGTCGGGCTGCCCTCAGCATGTCCCAGGGGACGTTGCGGCCCGCTCGTGAGACGTACGGTCCCTCCCGCCGCCATTGCTCGCTGCAGGCGGGGCACGTCCGCACGGTCTTACCCTTACGGCCGCATCGCCGACAGAAGGTCTTGGTCGGCGGTCCTCCTGGGCACACCGCGTCCGAGTAACAGTGGCCTTCGCCACCGCAGCTCCAACAAACCCGCGTCATCGAGCGCGGCAGCGACCGGATAGGCCCACCCGCCTTCCGGTTGTCCCTCAACGGGGCGGCTCTCGCTGCCGCCACTCCGCTTCGGGGTTCCCGTGGTCGGGCCGCTGGCGGGATCGTCGGCAGCGTGTCCGTCGCCGGTCGGGATCGTCGTGGCTGAGGCAGCGGCGCCGCCGATGAGGACGACGTCCGTCCTCTGACGCCGTCGACGATTGCAGGATCGGCGGGGGCCTCTCTTGCGGCGGCGAGGGTCCTTCGGGAGTCCTCCTCCAGCCGCCGTGGCCTCCCCGGGAATCAGCCGGGGTACGTTCCACGCGGAGCACCCGGGCAGTTGCTCGTCCATGGGGACCTGGCTTGGCGATCGGGGAGAGGAGCCAGCCGGACGGCTGACCGCTTCCCCGAACGTCCTTGCCGACAGGTCCACTATGGGCGGTGCGGCTGGCGGTGCACCCACGGGAGCTGGTACCCCCCGGTATCCGTCGAGCCGGCCTGGGCCCGTAGCGGTCGGGCTAGACGATCGGGATCCCGGAGGTGCTGGGTCCGCGGCCATCTCTCCGATCGTCCTCACCAGCGCCTCCGCCGACTCCGTATTGGTGGTGTCTGGGTCGGCGAGAGCGGCGGCACAGGCTTGGATCAGGTCGATGTTCAGAGGCCGCAGGAAGAACTCCTTCCGATCCTCCACCGGCATGGTCCTCCGCAACATTTCGTCGAACCATTCGACGTCTGAGCCCTCGGACACGATCATGACGTCGTCGTCACAGCCCGGAATGTTGTTGGCGTCCATGGTGACCTGTAATCCTCAAAATGTTGTTAGACCGGAATTTCCGGCGGTCGATATGGTTTCAGGTCCTTGACGGAGATTTTCCCTATCGATCGCCCATCGAGATCGGATAATTCGTAGACTACGCGGGATATCCTTTTCGAGATCATGAACGGACCCTCGAAGGGGGCGTTCAGCGCGGCGGACACATGCCTGGCTGCGTTCGAGAGCATGTGGGATCTCCGCCACACGAGGTCGCCGACCTCGAACGTCCGGTCCCGGTGGTGGCGGTTGTACTGCTCGGACTGTCGTTGGAAGGCCTCGTCGAGAGCGTGCGCGAAAGCCGTCCTGAGGGTGTCCAGACGGGCCATTCGCCTCGTCCACTCCTCAGGAGGACGCGGGACAATTTCGAGATCTCCCTCCAGCTCCCGTCGTAAGGAGGTAGCTGAGGGTGGTTCGCGTCCAAAGTTCGCGAAGGCCGGGGTGGCTTGCAACGAGCTATGGAACGCGGTGTTGTACGCGAACCGGAATTCGTGTAGGTGGTGGTCCCACTCACGATGGTTTCCTGCGAGAAACGCGCGGATCATGGTTTTCACCACTCGATTCACGCGCTCGGTAGGGTTAGCCTGTGGGTGATACGGAGGGGTCGTCTGATGCCGTATACCCACTCGCTCGGTAAGCTGACGAATGTCCCGGTTGACAAATTCGGTTCCATTGTCCGTGAGCAAAACTCGGGGTGCGCCCCAGCGAGTAACGATCAGATCGTCGAGAGCTTTCAAAATGGCCTTCCCATTGGCCTTTCGGAGAGGGCAAAGCTCGATCCATTTCGTGTATAGATCCTGGATCACGAGGACGTAGGCGTGACCCGAGGATGCCGGCGTGAACGGGCCCATGATGTCGGCGGCGACCGTTGTCCAGGGTCCGTCAACCACACGGTGACCCATGAGACCGGCGGGAGCTTGCTGTTCCACTTTGCAGCGCTGGCAAGTCTCACACTGCCGAACGTGAGCGACTACGTCCTTGAACATGCCCGGCCAATAGTATGTGGTGGCCAGGCGTCGGTATGTCTTCTCGACGCCCAGGTGGCCGGCCTGCGGGAGCGCGTGGCACTCTTGGAGTGCGGCGCGTCGTAGCTCCCGAGGCAGCACCAGCTTCCAGGCGTCGAGATCCTCGAATTCGAGGTCTGCGAGATCGGATGGGCGGTGGAAGTATAGTCGGTCGTCGACTATCTTCCAATCCGGGAACTTGTCGGGTATCCGCGAGGCGTCGCGGAACCGCCGCCGATACCATTCGTCCTGGGTGTTCCGGGCGCACATTGCGACCTCGGTTTGGCCTTCAGGGATTCTCGAGAGCGCATCGGGAACGTGGTGCAACGCGCCCTTGCGGTGTACAATGTTGAAGTCGTACTCCAACAGTTCCAATGCCCACCGGGCTAGTCGACCTGTGGGGTTCTTCAGGTTGTGTAGCCAGCGAAGGCTACTGTGGTCTGTTACCACGGTGAAAGAATACCCCTCGAGATAGCAACGGAATTTCCGTATTGCCCAGAGTACCGCCAGGCACTCCTGTTCCGTCACCGAGTACTTCCTCTCGGGGGCGGTCAGGGCGCGGCTCGCGTAGGCGATGACCATTTCGTGACCCTCGATCACTTGTGTTAGGACGGCACCTAGGCCGACCCCGCTAGCGTCGGTCTGTAGCGTGAACGGTAGCGAGAACTCCGGGCAGGCGAGCGTAGGGGGGCTCGTTAGCCTCAGCTTCAGTTTGTCGAGAGCCTGTTGCTGATATCCGGTACGTGAGCGTCAAGGAACTCGCGTAAACGCGTAGTCTCGTCGGTATCGGGGGTGCGGAGGCCGCAGCACATTGCGAGGCGCGGGCCTTTCCCCTCAGGAACGAAGCTGTAGCGCTCTTCCGGTGCGTCACGGAAAACCCATGACTCATCGAAGAAATCGACAACCATTTTCGCGGAGCGTAAATAATCTAATCCGAGGATCAGATCTTCCGAGAGCGAGGGTAGGTGCAGAGCCAGGGCTCGCGTCTGGCGGCCGCGCAGGATGGTCGGTACCTCCGAAGCCATCTTGACCGTCTCCACCTGGCTGTTCGCGACCAATACAGTCCGGGGTGGGATCTGTTTCGTCGGCACCCCGAGATCAGCGAGGAATTCTATGATCCTCGAGCCGATAAATGTCCTGGTCGCGCCAGAATCCACGAGAGCTTTTACGGTTCGACCGTAAAGTCCTACCTTGACCTGAAACGCAACAACGTGTCGGGATCGGGGTCAAGGTTCGGTAGCTGCCTCTGTCTTTTCTTACGAACGGTAGCATGGCGACAGGGCTTCGGTATACGGGACCGCGTCGAGAAGGTTCCCTCCGGGGCGCGGTCGTGGCCGGACTGAGGCGCGGGCGAGGGGCTCACGCGCCTCACTGCGCGTTTCCCCGGTTGCACGAAGTGCAATGGCTGGACGTCACCCCTGAGAGTCCACACCGGTAGCAGAACAGCCGCCTGGGTTCTTCACATTTTCGGTGAAGATGGCCAGGCTGGTCGCAGTTCCAGCAGGGTCTGTCGTCCGGTGCGGCGGGAGCAGCTGGGGCCTGGGGTGCCCCTGGCCCTTGCGGCGGCGGTGCTCCTCCGGGGGCGGCTCCCCGCGGGACCTTTGGCTGCGGTGGGCCTGGGCGCGGTGCGCTCTTACCAGCGCTTCGGGATGCGGGGGCGCCAGTCGGCTTCCCCCCGGTATTCGGCGGCCGACGCGGCATCAGCGCGTTCATTAGATCGGGTAGATCGTCTATCCCGCCGGGCGCGAGCTCGTCTTCTTGGGCAGGGTCCTGCTCTAGCAACGGACGCGAAGTCAAATGGGGGGCAATGGGGGTCACTCATTGTGGACGAGCGCTCGAGCCCTGAAAAGCGTTGACAGCGCGTTACCTCAATGAGCCCAAAACCGCTCTTTGACTTAATGGGCGATATAAGCGAAACATATAGCCACTGTATGCCAAGTCTGTGACCTGGCCTCCCAGGGGCTACGCGTCGTAAATCTCTCTTATGAGAGAGCTAGCTAGGGCCCCAGACGAATAAACCCAGGGTGCCCATATCCGCGTTGGCTGATGATGGAGCCTTTGGTCAGCGTACGCTCATGGTTCGAATGTGCATGAGATGCGTTGCGGAAGGAGGCCCGGATGAAGCCAATTGTTCTAACGCCATCCTGATGCCTAAATCAGGTGTCCTCTCCCCCGCGGGGATATCAAACAACGGTTCTCGGCACTGACTTGTTCCGAGAGGAGTGGGCTGTGACGAGCTGGCCCACGTGGTGCATATATTATTGGAGACTGTACGTGTGGTGGAAGACGTGATTGATGAAGCATTCGTCGGAAGCAAAGGGGACTTCCGCTTCGGCTTACCCCGGGTGGCTAACCGGCACCCGTTAGAGGTGTTAGTGAAAGGTATCGTGGGGGAGGTGATTGCCAACCGATCTGTGCATGGATCAGGTGCACCTCGATTGAGGTAGGCCTCTGCGGGGCATAATATAGCGCAACATGAAAGTTGTTAGGAAGGATGTTGCGTTTGCTCTTAATGGGCGTGAGACCAAATGATCGAGCATAAGAGGAGAGCTTCGTGCTTGAATCTTTATACATTATCTGCTCTAGCAACGCGTGTGCGAGCGGGCGTCGGGGGTATTGGGATGTCGCCTGACGCGGATCCTGGTAGGCGAAACCCGGGCATAGGGAAGCTTCCGGCTTCGGCGGGGGTTGACGGGTGCTTAAGCCCCGTACCACCTGTTCCCGGCGGCCAGCTTCCCGCTCCAGATCCCTCATCGAGAGCCGATAATCTTAAATGGCGGTAGCATGTTCCGGTATGCGTATCGGACCCGTTCCTCTTCCGTCCATGGTGGACTCAGACGCGCGAACAGGCCGTTCATGCACCCCAGGTACACGAGAACCGACTCGTTATCCCCTTGAGTCCTAAGAGAGATCTCTTCCCGTAGCGCGATCTGGTAATCGGGATCCGAGAACCGTTCGCGGAACGAGGCCTTCACGGTCTCCCAGTCCGGCAGCTGGAGGCGAGCGTCCCGATACCGTACTCGGGCTGCCCCTTTCAGGCAGAACGTGAGCGTCTTGAGGAGGTCGGCATCCCGGATCGGGACGAGGTCGCGACCCTCCTCGATGAGGGAGAGGAAGTCCTCAACATCCTCCCCCTTATTTCCCGAGAACGTTGCTTCCCATCGGCGAACGTCCTGGAGGGCACGATGGGGCGACAGAAACCGGGAGCGTCGATACGAGGAGTGGCTTGCATCGGAGCCACCGAGATCCTCTGGCCGTACCGACAAGCGGCGTCGGGAAGTTCCCGTCCCGCGCGGTGCATCGGCGGGGCCGTTTGCGGTAGCTACGGGAGGCGCCGCGATTGGGACCTCGGCCACGTCCCCTGGCGCGTGGTCTTGAATCCCGGGCGGAGGCGGGAGTTCCCATGCCTGAGCGCGGCGCCGTCGCGTCTCTTTCCCGGAGCCCGTTTTTCCGCGGCCCCGGTGTTTCGCGAGCCGCCGCTGGTCCCGAGAGTCCGAGCGTGTGGCCCGCTCCCCGTCACTCTCGCTGGGACGGTCCGACAAACTCTCATCCTCCTCCTTGGCCGGCGGCTGCTTCGGTATCTCCTCTCCCCCCTCCACCATCTTGTGGCGAAATCAAGTACCGGGCCGA
Organism: Ichneumon xanthorius; assembly: GCA_917499995.1. NCBI lineage: Eukaryota > Metazoa > Arthropoda > Insecta > Hymenoptera > Ichneumonidae > Ichneumon > Ichneumon xanthorius. The sequence goes on along the minus strand of CAKJTD010000071.1, from coordinate 1,044,581 downwards.
GCGATGACTCACCGCAAGGCCGCGGGAGAGACGGTAGCACCCCTCGAAAACGACTCTAAATTCGAGTTCGGTAATTCACGGGAGCGAGAACTATCCTGAGGTCGGCGATGGTTACGAACTCGGAGCTCGATAGGGGCGAGAGCCGTTCGACTCGGACGTTATCCGAAATCGAAAACTTCGAGAACACCGCTAGCGGGTGGACACTCACGCGTCCGTCACGCTTCACGTCGGGATCCGGTCTGACTGCGGCCAAAAACAAAAAAAAATAAAGAAATGCTTCGCTGTCGACCCGTAGCGATTCGGGGGGATCGATATGGATCCACATCCCTAGGCGAGCAGGGAATCCGCAAATTCGTCAGAACCCTCCAGTACCGGTAAAAACGTCACAAAACCCCGTCCCTCGATCGGTTTATTTTTATCAATAATGGGCGCCATCCGCACACGGTGTGCGACCCGATCGGCAAAGATGTTAGCAAAAGGATAAGGTTGTGTCCGGCTAGACAAGCAGCCATGGGGGAATGGTAGAGGGGCGGTCCGGTGAATTCGAGCTGAGTGAAAACGAAACTGATTATCTCAACACAACATTGAGAGAGACGAAAATAATCATTTATTAACCAGAAATCTAATCCGAGCCAAAAACAGTGCAAATAAAATAAATTAAAGTCTCTCGCTCTCTTTTCCAACAAAAATCCTTAAGAGCTACCCGGTACATCAAGTCCCTGCTAAGCTCTCGGCGGCTACTCAGTTCACCGTCGAGAGAGAATGCCTAGAGCAAACAAATTCAATAATATAAAATAAAAGCTTGAAATACAAGAATGGCGATGAATAAAATAAAGACTGATGTATCCCTAAGTCCCTAATAAATTTCGGATTACTCACACACACTACCAAACACTACGCGATAGCGAACAGAAACGGTAAACGACGATCGGCGGTGTGTCTCCGCGGTCGCGCGGCAAGGTCAGAAGGACCCTTGCTCGCCGACGAAACCCGAACGCGCGACGACGTGAAGGTCTGCCTACGCAGGAAACACGAAATTAGGAGTTTCTGTCAATTACCGGTAATAAGCGCAGGCAAAGTTGCACTGAAGAATCTTGGCGTACCCGGAGAAGCCGGGGCGATACGGACTCTCGCCGTTCTCGCTTTTCTTTCGCCGTTTGCCCGTCGAACAGCTGCCGCCGTCGACCGAAGCCTCGAATTTTATCAATTGCGAAAGAACCGCGCAGAGACCCGCACGACTTGCCGTTAACAAATACCCAATCACACACAATGGAAACCCTCGCGATTCCCGGCCAATTCCGCAGAAAAGCTACGCACAGGCGACGCGAGCCCGTCTATTACTTCCCCGCCGCGTTTCCTATCCGACGCGTACGAACAACCGAAAAGCCTGAGACGGGGCCCGACGCCGCGACCGAGTCTTACGTTAATTCCGGCAAATATAACAATGAATGCTGAAGGCACAACTACTGCGATACTAAACGTCCAACTATTAAAATTACAATCGGTTGCGAAAGGCTTACCGGTATCGAGAATTACAATTCAAAAGTCGAAAAGGGAGCTCGCCAATCCCTGGTTGCTCGGGTGCCTAAAATTCCAAGGCGGTAGTCCGAGAGTGAGCTGCCCACACCGTCACGCTACACCGTTCGCGAGAGAATCCCCGAAAAACGGTTGTCGCTCATCGATCGAGATCGCGACAACCACTCCCTTGCGCCTACTTTAATTCCCATAACCCAGCGTACCGGTAACTGGCGCCTCGCAGGGCAGCCTCGCAATTATACCTTTTCGTACGGCGCGCGCGAAGATCTTTTCGAATAACGGCCGTCAGTTAACGCGTTATCGCAGATACAGCGACGAAAAGGGTTGGCGACAGCCAAATAGAAAGGTCGCTGGTTGTCGTCGATGGATCCTTTTCCATCGTTGGGCGACGAGTATCGTGGCATAAGCGGAGAAAAACATCCTTCTGATGATGTGGATCGGAAGTTGCGGTTTCCACGTGCCTCCCGATGATATTCGTACCGATCGCTCTTATCAGGCGGTATTTCGCCTTATCGAACCGGTAGATGGTTCCTCTGTGTTCGATGAGTTCTCAATCCTCGCAGTAGTTGAACATGAAAATGATTCGCTTAAATTACTAATAATTCGTCTAATCCTATACTGAGCCCGCGGAATTGCCCGAAAAGGTGGAACGGTGCGCCGTGAGAGCGTATGACAGCCCGCTCTCGTCCATGTGGTTCTCGCTTTTGTGACGGCGGCAAAAAAACCGCGGCACAATATATATATATATATATATGATATATCGGGTCCAAAAGGATGCTGGATAACTGTTAAAAAAACGACTTATGAAATAGCTATTATATTGTGTATAATATATAGCTAATATTAAATCTTATTATTCATTTCGTTGAGCTTCGCTTTATTTATTTATAGGGCTTTCCCTTTGTATGGGTCGTGATGTCGGCAAAAACAGAAGTAGCGTAAACGGCAGTTCTACGGTACATCAGACCGCACGTTATACCATATAACAATGTCATCCTTGCAATGACCGACTTTGAGCGGGCATTGCAAAATGCCATAAGTATTCACCACAGCACTTATAACGGGCTGCAATACGCATTATGATCGCATAGGTGCTATATTATCGATTGCCTAATTGTTGTCTAATATAATGAAATGCGAGTGGCGCAACGTTTGTAAAATAATTGTTGCATTTCAGGCGATTTACGGTAAAGCCAAGGCACTGGGGCTGCGAAACTTAATACGTACCAACGAGGAAGTAAAACGTATTTTTAAGAAACTCTTAGCTCTAGCGTACTTACCCGTTGATTTTATTGAGCCTCAATTCCGAGTTATCACGGACAATTTGTCTGCGAGGCTCAAAAGGCAATTCACTCAAGTTTGCCTATACTATAATCAGTATTGGCTGGGAACTGTTACGCCCAGGGGGTTCAGCGTGTATGGACGTGGCCGACGAACGATCAACATAATCGAATCGTACCACAATCGACTAGGACATCGCATGGAAACTCGCCCGGGACCTTGGGATTTTATCTGTAAATATTCGACTCTATATTCCGTAAGCAGAACTTTGTTTATGATGTTATACAGCGTTGATGACGTTCTTTGTATTGTGTTGTGACGTATTTTCCGAGATCTCACGCGAAACGGAAACGAAAATCAAAACTCAAAAAAAAACCGCGAAATCGGGATCTCAAAAACGTCACCTTCGGCCGTCTACCTCCGCGAATACATTGGCGTCCCGGTGGGCGCCAGTTAATTTTTGTTTCGCCGGTATTAACAACCGGACTAATCTAGAGTCGGTGGAACAAGCCGAGCTCCGCAGGGTTAATTTTTGTTTCGCCGGAATTACCAAACCGGACTAATCTGGGAGCGGGTGGAACAAGCCCGACTCCACCAATGCGAGATCTGGAGGTCGGTGGAACAGGCCGACCTCCGCAAGGACGAAACGAACGGAACAACAAAACGAGAACTAACCGTAACGAGCTAACACCAATGCACTCGCGGGAGCAAACGGTAACGGAAATGCACGGTTGCTCAGGATGCGGGTTATGGTAGAAGGGTCGCGATCCTTTGCCAATAAAATAACGCGGAATCGGAAATATCGGAATCTCAACTTTAAATAACGGGAACGATTATTTATGGGCTGTTAAGCCACGGGATCGCACATTAGTGCATCGGGAGCGCTCAGCCGATCGAACGATCGAGCGAGCGTAGCGAGAACGGATCTGTAGGCGATCGATAAATTATCTAAGCGATAAACTCACCGAAACAGCAGATTTAATCCAATAATTTTCGGGAACTGCATCTTACGATGCCACGAGAACTTAAGCACCATCCCTGCACCTCAAGAGCGTTATCCGAAACGCCTCTCGAGCACAGAAAAATCACTAAATTATTCGGGAAAGAATTCACACGAAACACATCGCACGAGCCTACTAGCGAACGCGCAAAGTGACAGGTAGCGAACGCGACGCACGAACCGAAGCGAGAGCGATAACCGGAGTCTACGGTAACGCGAGCGAGAACGACGGACTCAAGCGCGACACAATAGCCGAAACCGTAAACATCGGGAGCACGAGAGAGGTCCGATCAGCCTCGAGGACGACTCCCGGTAGACTGATAAGCCTACGAAAATATTCTAACGAGACGTTATCATGATTATTACGGGATCCTTAACCGGTAACTACTGCCCTCTTGAACTATTTCGTGACGTCATCTATACGAGAGCCGAAACTGTAACGCGGTAACTTTGAGAATCTTCGCGATCGCTACTCCAAATGCAGGACGTGAAAACAAGGCTCTCTCTCTAAACTAAAACACGGCACAAGGGGTTCCAACCTTGCCCGGACTGAACTAAAACCTCCGCCTGTTCTCCAACGTCCTGTACTATCACCTAAGCGGAGTGCCGGGTTTGCACCGGACTTTGGCGTATTCGTGACGAAATCTCGTCGGGCTCTCCTCTATTCGTGTTTCTCATTTCTTCGAGATTCTCTCCACCGAATAGATTCGAGAATCCCGACCTGAACTAAATCTTTCTGAGCTTAACTCTAAGCTTATCACACACAATGCTCATCCGCAAAATCTAAACTGGATCGCAAAACGTTACGAACATTCATTTAGCGAGAACTGGACGGTACATGTACAGCTAAAGGGCAGTAAAGCGGGAACTAACGGGCTAACCGAACTAAATCGATAGCCGTATCCGAAAAATGTTGATTTTTGTGACCGTGATCGGAAAATCACGTCACAGTGTATAACAGGCAAGCTCCTCAGATTGCAATCCGACGTCCGGGCAGACATCCGACATCTGGAGAACAATCGACAGATAAGCAGGCACGAGCGATACACGACGACTTTCAAGCAAAAACAACTTGTGACAAGTAAGCGTTACCATAATGTTACATGCACTCAGATTTAGATACGGAATAAACAACTTAGTGTCTACGTAAATAATAAATCGTATGGATGACCGATGGGGTCAGACTGAACAATACATTAGCGAACTTACGACGCACAACTACTTGTTAGGTGACGTTTCTATCTCAAGTCGCGATTAGAATTATGTGAGAATAATACAGTATCGGGTATCGAGAATAATACAATCGGACTTAATCCCCATCGGTCGTCAGCATAATAAATTGACTTCTTATGCAAAAATCTAAGTATATGTAATCAAAACCTTGTTATAGTTGTACGAGTATACTCATTTACATGTTATTTAGCGTGCACATGCTGGAAATCTCGGTCAATGAGTTTCTGGAGAAAGCAGCTTCTCTCAAAGGCAATGTGGAGCATATCATTGCCCAACAAATGGATGAACGAGTCGGTCACGAGTTCGAGCTGCAAGAGGTTCCAGTAGTTGTTCCATTAGGTAAATTTCAAAATTTGTTTCATCGCGAGTTAGCGCCTACCACAATACCTAATTTTTTATTATATACACGCAAATTACCAGAAGTAATAGGTTCTAAAGTGTAATAACTAGATGTTTTAACATGCTATCAAAATGATATCGCGAAAGAAATAATTACGTCATTATATCACCGTTATAGTAGACTTTTCCGTAAGCTTTATCAGACCTGTCGCAATTGCGATTTAAGATAAGCAGTTGCAACGACGGCAAATTTGATAGATATTTCTACTCAATGCATGTACGTTACACAGTTGTCAACGGAATTCATTATTCTTTTAATTTCCTCAATCTATCGTAATGCAGCTGATTGGATTATGGTACGGTAGATTGGATTATGATTGGATTGTGGGACAGTGTACGAGTGATATATTGCTCGTACTATGCATCTATTACTATGAATGTCTTTTATTCTTCACCAGACCGCGACCCGGATTACGACGAAAACATATTTGTTGATGATCCACCACATTGGCTTTTGGACAACGTCGAAGCTGCACCAGTGGCACCGCAAAGTAATTCAAATCAACTCCGTTAATATCAAGCGAATGCCCAATGAAATATACGCGATAATTTGCTTTACTTCGTTGTATAACGTGTAAAATGTAGTTTTACTTATATATAGGGAGGCATTCAACGGTGAAACGGGAGTGTTTTTGAGGAGGTAGGACGACTATCGCCACCGCTCGGCAATATTGGTAATGTCCATATAATTGCACTAAAAACTATTGGTAATTTTCCGTTGTCCCATCTATCATATAATTCATCTCTTACTACTTATGTGTAGACGACATTGTTATTTTACAACACGGACGACTTTCACCGCTGCACGAGAATATTGGTAATTTTTATGAGAGTAGAAATAGTTTACAATCCATTCCTATGATGTAATACGAACATTTTATTTTGAAATTTACGCCTTGTAGAAGTTATTGCTATTGAGGATGGTGGAGTGCCTCTACCCGGTAACATTGGTATGTTCTATGAAACTCCAGTTAACCCCATTCGTAATTCATTTGTGTAATTGATCTAACGTAATATGAAATTAATATTTTACCATTTATTCCGTGTAGAAGACATTGAAGTTGACGAGAACGGACGACTGTCGCCGTTGATCGTAAACATTGGTAACTTTTATGAGACACTTTTATTAATAATTGTTGAGAAAGACATTTGAATATGCACCTAACGACGGAGTCGAACTAATCTGTTTACGTTTTTGTACTTCAGTTGTTTGTGAGCTGCCGGATAGGACGCATCGTTATATATTAAAATAAAACTATTATCTTTTATAAACGTGCCTTTCATCAGGTTATGGGCCCAGAAATGGAACAAGAAAAATATAGAATTGCGTTATTCGATGGCAGTGGTTTTAACAACTGGAAATTTCGAATGGAAATATTGCTGGCGGAACACAACCTAATTGACTGCTTGGAAAAAGAGATCGCGGATATTGCAAGTCTGCAACCCGCAGAAGGGGATTCACCTGACAAGAAGCTGCAAAAAGAAAAGGACATTGAGACGCGGAAAGCACGGGAAAGAAAGTGTACGTCGATGATTGTCCAACGAATTGCGGATAGCCATCTCGAGTATGTCAAGGATAACGTTACTCCAAAACAAATTTGGGAGACATTAAAAGCTACATTCGAGAGAAAAGCGATAGCGAGCCAGCTGTATCTTCGAAAGAAACTACTGACGATGACGCTGCAAGAAGGTGAGTCGATTGAGGATCATTTCCTGGAATTTGACAAGATCGTTCGAGATCTTCGGTCGACGGGAGCAACGATCGAACCTAACGATGCCGTGTGTCATTTATTATTAACATTGCCACCGGCGTTCAACTCCGTGGTAACGGCATTGGAAACTCTGAACTCGAATCTACTAACCATGGAACTCGTCAGAAGTAGGTTACTCGATGAAGATTTAAAACGAAGTAATTTCGAAGACAGTGCCGGAGAAAAATCGAAGGGCGGACCGACTGCATTCGCTTGCAAAACACAGTCCAAGTTTCCATTTAAATGTTATAACTGCCAAAAAATAGGACACAAGCGATCGGAATGCAGGAAAAATGGCGGAGGGAACAGCCAGAAAAAAGAATCTACAAAGAAGTCAAATAATAATGAACATGCGGAAATAGCTTTCGTAGCTGCAGCAAACAGTTGTAACGAAAACAACAGAATTAGTGATCGGAAGTGGTACCTGGATTCGGGAGCAACAGATCACATGGCAAAGGACAAAAGTCTGTTTCACACATTGGAACCGTTGAATGATAATATACAGATCTCTGTTGCTAAATCCGGTGAAAAAGTCATGGCAACGCACAGAGGAATGATGCGCGCAGAAATTATCGCTAACGGGGAATGGAAAAGCTGTACGTTGAACGATGTACTATTCGCACCAGATTTGAGCTGCAATCTGGTATCGGTCAGACGACTCGATGATTCAGGAATGGAGCTAAACTTCAGCAAAGGAACTGTGAACATAATCAGGGACGGAATAATCATCGGAACCGGAAAAAGAGTCGGAAAACTCTACGAACTGGGGATTAGATATCCCACAAACGATGCTGCAATGTTGAGTGCCGGAACAAAAAACGACAATTTGACTGTGTGGCACAAACGTTTGTGTCATCTCGGAACACAGAATTTACTGAAGCTTTCGTCGAAGAAAATGGTAGATGGAATAAACGTCAAAGTACCACACGCTTCGAAAGGTTTATGCGAACCTTGCGTCATGGGAAAACAGAGTCGATTGCCATTCAACACTGAAGTGCGCCAACGATCAAGTCGGCCATTGGAATTGGTTCATACAGACGTTTGTGGACCTATAACTCCGTCAACGTGGGACAAGAAACGGTACTTTGTCTCCTTTATCGATGATTATACACATTTCACGATAATATACTTAATCAAAGGAAAGGATGAAGTTACGAGTTGTTTCAAAGAGTACAGTGCGATGGTAAGCACTCAATTCGGTAAATCGATAGCTCGACTTAGATGCGACAACGGACGCGAATATATTGGCGGAGAGTTGAAGAAGATTTGCGAGGAAAACGGAACTGTATTGGAATATACGAACTCATATACTCCGGAACAAAATGGAGTCAGCGATCGAATGAATAGAACATTGATGCAGAAAGCCCGAGCGATTATTATTGACGCAAATCTCAATAAAGAAATGTAGGGTGAGGCAGTACTCGCAAGTACTTATGCTACGAATCGAAGCCCCTGTTCATATCTAAAGTCCGATGTCACACCGTATGAAATGTGGACGTCTCGGAAGCCTAACTTATCAAACATGAGCATTTTTGGATGTCCTGCGTACGTACATGTACCAAAGGAACTAAGGAAGAAGCTCGATCCCAAATCGAAAAAGCTCACGATGGTAGGATACTCTACGAACGGATACCGACTATGGGACGATAAGAAGAGAAGAGTCATCAAGAGTAGAGATGTTGTATTCGATGAAGAATGGAACATTTATCGGCACTCGAATGATGGTTGGAACGAAAGTGAAGTAATCACGACTGAGAAAAATAATACAAAAAATGACGAAGTTCAAGTGAACGAGGAAGAACATGGAAGAGGACCTACAGTTGATCTCCGACTCCCTGATCCAGAGGATCTTATAGACGTGTCAGGAAACTTCGAAAACAACGGACAAGAAGAATTGGAGGAAGCTCAGGAACCAGACCCAAGGAATCTACAGGATAACGAAGAAAAAGTAGACACGGGAACAACGGTACGAAGAGGATCGAGAGTGAGAAAGCCTCCAGTTCGATTTAATTCAGCCGACAATAGTACCTATATGGCTCTGATAACGGGCGACAACTGGGAAGATGTTCCAAAGAATATCAAAGAAATTAAAGAACGAGACGATAGGACGAAGTGTGAAAACGCAGTGGAAGAAGAACTGTTAGCACTGAAGAAGAATTCAACGTGGATTTTGGAAAACTTACCTCCTGGAACTCGAACTATTGGATGTAAATGGGTGTTTAAGATTAAAAGAGATGACTCCGGGAATATAAAAAGGTACAAGGCAAGGCTAGTGACGAAAGGGTTCTTACAACGGAAGGATTTCGACTATAAAGAAACCTACGCTCCCGTAGCGAAGCTAACCACGATTCGGATATTGCTTGCAATAGCGAATCATCACGATCTTGAAATCCATCAGATGGATGTGAAGACTGCATTCCTCAACGGAATCCTGCAGGAGAAAATATATATGGAAGCTCCAGAGGGACTAATGACGAATGAACGAGTCTGCAAACTATTGAAACCTCTATACGGACTTAAACAAGCACCAAAATGTTGGAATGATAGATTCAACGAATTTCTATGCAGTTTAAACTTTGAAAGATCGAGCGCGGATTACTGTTTATATATAAAATCTATAAAAGAGACGCGAATTTATATCGCATTGTTTGTCGATGATCTACTGATCGTCAGTGATAGCATCACGGAGATAAATAGTCTGAAGAAAAGACTTACTGCAATGTTCGAGATGGTAGACGAAGGAGAAGTGAGACACTTCCTGGGACTAAGCATCTCTAGAGATCGAGAAAAAAAAATCACCACAGTAAGTCAGAAGCAGTACATGCTGGATATTCTAACGAAATTTGGAATGGAAAATTGCACTCCGATTTCGACTCCAATGGAAGCTGGTTTGAAACTCTCAGCACCTACGGAAAAGAGCGAAGAGGTAACTCAAAGACCATACAGAGAGGTTATCGGAAGCATAATGTTTCTTATGCTAAATTCAAGACCCGATTTGAGCGCCGCAATCAACTATCTTAGCCGATTTCAAAACTGTGCGACGATTGACCACTGGAATTATCTGATGAGAATATTACGATATATTCAAGCAACAGTCGATGAAAAACTCACATTTGAGGCTGGAACCGATTATCCCGTACTAGAAGGATATGCTGACGCGGACTGGGCAAGTGATACCGTAGACCGAAAATCTGTGTCCGGCTACTTGTTCAAGGTATACGGTTCGAGTGTATCGTGGAGCACGAGAAAACAGAGCACCGTAGCATTGTCATCCACTGAGGCAGAATACGTTGCAGTAACACAAGCGACCTGCGAAGCTCTGTGGATACAGCAAATTCTCAAAGATTTGCGAATAAGTTTCACTACGCCGACCACGATCTACGAGGATAATCAAGCATGCATCGAAATTGCGAACCACCCTCAAGACCAACGAAGAATGAAGCACGTCGATATAAAATATCACTTTATCCGAGAAAAAGTAGCAGCTAATCAGATCAAGCTCGTATACATTTCAACGAAGGAACAATTAGCTGATTTGTTTACTAAAGCTTTATCACAAGGCCCATTTAACGAATTCAAACGACAAATAGGTGTAAGGAATATTCACTTGAGAGGGGGTGTTGAGAAAGACATTTGAATATGCACCTAACGACGGAGTCGAACTAATCTGTTTACGTTTTTGTACTTCAGTTGTTTGTGAGCTGCCGGATAGGACGCATCGTTATATATTAAAATAAAACTATTATCTTTTATAAACGTGCCTTTCATCAATAATCTATGTCTATAAAAATTGATACTAAAAATGTTCCTTTACATTTTATGACATATAGAAGAAATTGGTGTCGAAGACGACAGAGGCCAATCTCCACCGCGCGGAGAAATTGGTAGGTTTCAGGAAACTGTACTTAAAACCAGTGACGTCATAATTCACTTGTTTTATTAATTTGTAATATAATAATACTGAGTTATTCTTCAACGTTTATATCATGTAGAAAACATCGATGTTGAGGAGCCCTGACGGCGGTCACCACAAATCAATAATATTGGTAATTTTTATTAGATATCTATGTTATATGTACTCCACGTCTGTAATGCTAAAATTTCTCTTTACAATTTACGCCTTGTAGAAGTAATCGATGTTGAAGAGGGCAGAGGACGTTTGTCACCGACCGGCAACATCTTTTTACCGCAAAATGCACCAGTCGTTGACGTAATTGCTCAACAAGCGCCACCGCTCGGCAACATCGTTGAACCGCAGAATGCGTCTCACATTGTAGAAGCCCTACAAACGCCCAGACAAGACGTCAGAGGTAACATTTTATCTTTGAACTACATGTTTTATTTAAATGATAAATTTGAATTTATTGAAATAAAAAATAGGAAAAGTATGAAAGAGGTTTAATAGTGGATCCCGTGCGGAACGAAAATCGAAGACCGCCCAACCGACAAATTGCAGCCGTCACACAACCTGCGTCGGAAAAAAAAAACAAAAAACGCAACAAAAGGCGAAAAGGTTAGATTTTATACTTTAACAGTTTTTAAAAAACGACTATAACTCATTAAAAATTGCAGAAATGAGAAGGAAAGCTCTTGCCCGACGACGAGCGGCGGAGCAAATAGGAGTAGTAGAGCTGCATAGGGATGTGCACGAGCCTTGGCATACTCGAGCAGCTCGATGTTCGAACCGACAGGCTGCTGATCGAACATGCTCGAACCTGACTCGGCGCTGCATCGTGTACCGAGTAAAATTTGTAGGTCCGAGACGCTCGAGACGTTCGAGACTCTCGGAAGTCTCGAGACTCTCGGGCGTCCTGAGACTCTCGGGCGTCCCGAGACTCTCCGGGCGTTCGAGACTCTCCGGACGTTCGAGACATTTGTTCTATACACGATGCGGCAAACTAGGGCAAAAAATCGGGATGCATCGGTGGGGCGAAACAGGGCAAGAAATCGGGATGCATCGGTGGGACAAAACAGGGCAAAAAAATCGGAATACATCGGTGAAGCAAACGGTACAAAAAATCGGGATGTATCGATGGAGCAAAATGGGGAAAAAATCGGGATGTACCAACGGGGCAAAATGGAGCAAAAAATCGGGGAATGTATCGGTGGGGTAAAAAATCAGAATGCATCGGTGGGTCAAAACGGGGCACAGAATCGGGATGTATCAATTAGACAAAATGGTCAAAAATAATCGGGATGCATTGGTGTGGTAAAACGGGGCAAAAAATCGGGATGTATTGGTGGGGCAAAATGGACCAAAAAATCAGGATGCATCAGTGTGGCAAAACGTAGCAAAAAATCGGGAAATGTATCGGTGGGGTAAAAAATCAGGATGCATCGGTGGGTCAAAACGGGGCACAGAATCGGGATATATCAATTAGACAAAATGGTCCAAAATAATCAGGATGCATTGGTGTGGCAAAACGGGGCAAAAAATCGGGATGTATTGGTGGGGCAAAATGGACCAAAAAATCGGGATGCATCAGTGTGGCAAAACGTAGCAAAAAATCGGGAAATGTATCGGTGGGGTAAAAAATCAGGATGCATCGGTGGGTCAAAACGGGGCACAGAATCGGGATATATCAATGGGACAAAGTGGGCCAAAAAAATCGGGATGCATTGGTGTGGCAAAACGGGGCAAAAAATCGGGATGTATCGGTGGGGCAAAATGGACCAAAAAATCGGGATGCATCGGTGGGGCAAAACGGGGTAAAAAATCGGGATGTATCAATGGGACAAAATGGGCGAAAAATCGAGATATATCGATGCAGCAAGCCGGGGCAAAAAATCGGGATGTATCGATGGGGTAAAACGGGGAAAAAATCGAGATGCATCGGTGTGGCAAAACGGGGCAAAAATCGGGATGCGTGGATAGGGAAAATCGGGACAAAACATCGGGATGTATCTGTGGGGCAAAACAGGGTAAAAAATCGGTGGATGCATCGGTGGGACAAAAGGTGGCAAAAAATCAGGATGCATAGGGCAAAGTGGGATAAAAAAATCGGGATGCATCGATGGAGCAAACCGGGATCTCTTCAAATCGTGGGAGGTGAATCCGAGTAAGGGAGAATAGGTAGCCAGACGGCCAGACAGACAGGTCTGTCTGGCTGCCCCAAGAATGGGGCAGCCGTATCCCGGGTTCTTCCCTATCCTGTTTTGCCTCCCACGATTTCAGGAGATCCCATTTCGCCCCACCGATGCATCCCGATTTTTTTACCCCGTTTTGCCGTATTGATACAACCCGATTTATTTGTCCCGTTTTACCGCATTGATATATCCTGAATTTTTGCTACATTTTGCCCCACCGATGCATTCCGATTTTTTGCCCCGGTTTGCCGTATCGATACAACCCGATTTTTTGCCCCGTTTTACCGCATCGATATATCCCGATTTCTTGCCCCGTTTTGCCCCATCGATACATGCCGATTTCTTGCTCCGTTTTGCCTCATCGATACGTCCCGATTTTTTGCCCCGTTTTACCGCATCGATATGTCCCGATTTCTTGCCCCGTTTTGCCCCACCGATAAATTCCGATTTTTTGCCCCATTTTGCCCCGTCGATATATCCCGATTTTTTAGCCCATTTTTCCCCATCGATACAACCCGATTTTTTGCCTCGTTTTACCCCACCGCCCTACTTTGTCCCATCGATAGAACCCGATTTTTTGCCCCGTTTTGCCCCATCGATGCATCCCGATTATTCATGAATTATTCATAAATATTTGAATAATTCGTATTATTCAAATTTTCAAATATTGAATGCGAATTTTGAACCGAATATCAATATTCAATTCAATTCAATTGCTATTCGCACATCCCTAAAATTAATATTTATTTGCGGAGCGCACATCAAATAATTTTTTATTTTCTGGGTGCAGACAGCTCGACCGTAACAACTTCATTAGCTCGATGGAGTCTCCAATGTCTCGAATGTCTCGAATGTCTCAAACGTCTCGAACGTCTCGGGACTCTTGAAAGTCTCGAGATTCTTGAACGTCTCGAGACTCTTGAAAGTCTCGAGATTCGTCTGTCTTATTTTTTTGTTTGTCTTATAAACTCAATATTGTAAATTGTACTCCTAAAGTGCATATACGTATACAATAAAAATAAGTGGGTCATTCTCTAAGTGAGCAACAGATTCATCGACCTCTCATATTGTTGGATTGCCCCATAACTTCAGTATACGTTCAAATGTATTGAGAAGATATTAGTTAATTTCTTCAGATTTTCAACCTACTTGGCAATACTGAACTATTAATGTTCGACATCTTTTCAAAAAAAGGTTAAAAAATATTTGAGTACTGTGTTTCATCATAAGCCCATATGCCCAAATTTAAACAAACGTATTAAATTTAGCCCTTTCAGTTTCTTTTGTTCACTTGGTTGATGTAGTTTCCAAGCTGGGATTAGCCATAGTTTAGATTTGCAGCGACAGCGACAGCGACAGCGACAGCGACAGCGACAGCGACAGCGACAGCGACAGCGACAGCGACAGCGACAGCGACAGCGACAGCGACAGCGACAGCGACAGCGACAGCGACAGCGACAGCGACAGCGACAGCGACAGCGACAGCGACAGCGACAGCGACAGCGACAGCGACAGCGACAGCGACAGCGACAGCGACAGCGACAGCGACAGCGACAGCGACAGCGACAGCGACAGCGACAGCGACAGCGACAGCGACAGCGACAGCGACAGCGACAGCGACAGCGACAGCGACAGCGACAGCGACAGCGACAGCGACAGCGACAGCGACAGCGACAGCGACAGCGACAGCGACAGCGACAGCGACAGCGACAGCGACAGCGACAGCGACAGCGACAGCGACAGCGACAGCGACAGCGACAGCGACAGCGACAGCGACAGCGACAGCGACAGCGACAGCGACAGCGACAGCGACAGCGACAGCGACAGCGACAGCGACAGCGACAGCGACAGCGACAGCGACAGCGACAGCGACAGCGACAGCGACAGCGACAGCGACAGCGACAGCGACAGCGACAGCGACAGCGACAGCGACAGCGACAGCGACAGCGACAGCGACAGCGACAGCGACAGCGACAGCGACAGCGACAGCGACAGCGACAGCGACAGCGACAGCGACAGCGACAGCGACAGCGACAGCGACAGCGACAGCGACAGCGACAGCGACAGCGACAGCGACAGCGACAGCGACAGCGACAGCGACAGCGACAGCGACAGCGACAGCGACAGCGACAGCGACAGCGACAGCGACAGCGACAGCGACAGCGACAGCGACAGCGACAGCGACAGCGACAGCGACAGCGACAGCGACAGCGACAGCGACAGCGACAGCGACAGCGACAGCGACAGCGACAGCGACAGCGACAGCGACAGCGACAGCGACAGCGACAGCGACAGCGACAGCGACAGCGACAGCGACAGCGACAGCGACAGCGACAGCGACAGCGACAGCGACAGCGACAGCGACAGCGACAGCGACAGCGACAGCGACAGCGACAGCGACAGCGACAGCGACAGCGACAGCGACAGCGACAGCGACAGCGACAGCGACAGCGACAGCGACAGCGACAGCGACAGCGACAGCGACAGCGACAGCGACAGCGACAGCGACAGCGACAGCGACAGCGACAGCGACAGCGACAGCGACAGCGACAGCGACAGCGACAGCGACAGCGACAGCGACAGCGACAGCGACAGCGACAGCGACAGCGACAGCGACAGCGACAGCGACAGCGACAGCGACAGCGACAGCGACAGCGACAGCGACAGCGACAGCGACAGCGACAGCGACAGCGACAGCGACAGCGACAGCGACAGCGACAGCGACAGCGACAGCGACAGCGACAGCGACAGCGACAGCGACAGCGACAGCGACAGCGACAGCGACAGCGACAGCGACAGCGACAGCGACAGCGACAGCGACAGCGACAGCGACAGCGACAGCGACAGCGACAGCGACAGCGACAGCGACAGCGACAGCGACAGCGACAGCGACAGCGACAGCGACAGCGACAGCGACAGCGACAGCGACAGCGACAGCGACAGCGACAGCGACAGCGACAGCGACAGCGACAGCGACAGCGACAGCGACAGCGACAGCGACAGCGACAGCGACAGCGACAGCGACAGAGACAGCGACAGCGACAGCGACAGCGACAGCGACAGCGACAGCGACAGCGACAGCGACAGCGACAGCGACAGCGACAGCGACAGCGACAGCGACAGCGACAGCGACAGCGACAGCGACAGCGACAGCGACAGCGACAGCGACAGCGACAGCGACAGCGACAGCGACAGCGACAGCGACAGCGACAGCGACAGCGACAGCGACAGCGACAGCGACAGCGACAGCGACAGCGACAGCGACAGCGACAGCGACAGCGACAGCGACAGCGACAGCGACAGCGACAGCGACAGCGACAGCGACAGCGACAGCGACAGCGACAGCGACAGCGACAGCGACAGCGACAGCGACAGCGACAGCGACAGCGACAGCGACAGCGACAGCGACAGCGACAGCGACAGCGACAGCGACAGCGACAGCGACAGCGACAGCGACAGCGACAGCGACAGCGACAGCGACAGCGACAGCGACAGCGACAGCGACAGCGACAGCGACAGCGACAGCGACAGCGACAGCGACAGCGACAGCGACAGCGACAGCGACAGCGACAGCGACAGCGACAGCGACAGCGACAGCGACAGCGACAGCGACAGCGACAGCGACAGCGACAGCGACAGCGACAGCGACAGCGACAGCGACAGCGACAGCGACAGCGACAGCGACAGCGACAGCGACAGCGACAGCGACAGCGACAGCGACAGCGACAGCGACAGCGACAGCGACAGCGACAGCGACAGCGACAGCGACAGCGACAGCGACAGCGACAGCGACAGCGACAGCGACAGCGACAGCGACAGCGACAGCGACAGCGACAGCGACAGCGACAGCGACAGCGACAGCGACAGCGACAGCGACAGCGACAGCGACAGCGACAGCGACAGCGACAGCGACAGCGACAGCGACAGCGACAGCGACAGCGACAGCGACAGCGACAGCGACAGCGACAGCGACAGCGACAGCGACAGCGACAGCGACAGCGACAGCGACAGCGACAGCGACAGCGACAGCGACAGCGACAGCGACAGCGACAGCGACAGCGACAGCGACAGCGACAGCGACAGCGACAGCGACAGCGACAGCGACAGCGACAGCGACAGCGACAGCGACAGCGACAGCGACAGCGACAGCGACAGCGACAGCGACAGCGACAGCGACAGCGACAGCGACAGCGACAGCGACAGCGACAGCGACAGCGACAGCGACAGCGACAGCGACAGCGACAGCGACAGCGACAGCGACAGCGACAGCGACAGCGACAGCGACAGCGACAGCGACAGCGACAGCGACAGCGACAGCGACAGCGACAGCGACAGCGACAGCGACAGCGACAGCGACAGCGACAGCGACAGCGACAGCGACAGCGACAGCGACAGCGACAGCGACAGCGACAGCGACAGCGACAGCGACAGCGACAGCGACAGCGACAGCGACAGCGACAGCGACAGCGACAGCGACAGCGACAGCGACAGCGACAGCGACAGCGACAGCGACAGCGACAGCGACAGCGACAGCGACAGCGACAGCGACAGCGACAGCGACAGCGACAGCGACAGCGACAGCGACAGCGACAGCGACAGCGACAGCGACAGCGACAGCGACAGCGACAGCGACAGCGACAGCGACAGCGACAGCGACAGCGACAGCGACAGCGACAGCGACAGCGACAGCGACAGCGACAGCGACAGCGACAGCGACAGCGACAGCGACAGCGACAGCGACAGCGACAGCGACAGCGACAGCGACAGCGACAGCGACAGCGACAGCGACAGCGACAGCGACAGCGACAGCGACAGCGACAGCGACAGCGACAGCGACAGCGACAGCGACAGCGACAGCGACAGCGACAGCGACAGCGACAGCGACAGCGACAGCGACAGCGACAGCGACAGCGACAGCGACAGCGACAGCGACAGCGACAGCGACAGCGACAGCGACAGCGACAGCGACAGCGACAGCGACAGCGACAGCGACAGCGACAGCGACAGCGACAGCGACAGCGACAGCGACAGCGACAGCGACAGCGACAGCGACAGCGACAGCGACAGCGACAGCGACAGCGACAGCGACAGCGACAGCGACAGCGACAGCGACAGCGACAGCGACAGCGACAGCGACAGCGACAGCGACAGCGACAGCGACAGCGACAGCGACAGCGACAGCGACAGCGACAGCGACAGCGACAGCGACAGCGACAGCGACAGCGACAGCGACAGCGACAGCGACAGCGACAGCGACAGCGACAGCGACAGCGACAGCGACAGCGACAGCGACAGCGACAGCGACAGCGACAGCGACAGCGACAGCGACAGCGACAGCGACAGCGACAGCGACAGCGACAGCGACAGCGACAGCGACAGCGACAGCGACAGCGACAGCGACAGCGACAGCGACAGCGACAGCGACAGCGACAGCGACAGCGACAGCGACAGCGACAGCGGTACCTGGCGCAACAGCGACTGCGCCGACACCAGGAGCAGCTACTCGAGGACGACAAAGAAGACCGACCAAAAAAAATATACACACCACACACACCGGAAGGATCACCACCACCACTAGACAACACAAATAGTAACACAGACACGGAAAGCGAGGCAATGGATACAGACACAGAAAGCGAAGACGAACACCCAGAAAACGAAACTGCAAACGACACAACAACCAAAACAGACGACACGAACAAAAAACTCGACGAAAACAACGACACAACAACCAAAACAAACGAAAAACCCGATGACACGAACAAACAACTGGACGAAAACAACGACACAACAACCAAAACAAACGGAAACGGAACAGACGACAAAAACAAAACAGATTTCGACCCGACAAAACTGACAATGGAAGACGGATTGAACTGGATCGACGCACAAAATTTGGAGTCTCTCCGTAGGATAAAAACAGGGCCTCCACGAACATTTTTCTGGCCCAACTACGAAAAGACAAAAAACTATAACAGACAAACAACAGAACATAACAAACTACAACACAAACATACACTACACTTCCTGGATAACATTCATACTTCCTACAATAACAAATAACCAGACACACACTGTGACGTGACATTTCGCGTCCCGTCACCCCGCACGGTTTTGGTCGGGCAGTGGGCCGGATTTACGGCCCTGAGTACGCCGCTCGTCATACCGGCTCGTTCATCGGCTCGCCGAGAAGGATTTTCTTTTAATTTTATTTATTTTCTTTTGTTTTCTTTTATTTTATTTCTTTCGCCTCGGCTCTTTTTCTTTTGTTGTTGTGGCGTTTTGAAGTTTTTTTTTTAAGGTCACGAGGGAGTCTTGCGACTCTCCGACCCGATCGTCGGGCGGTGTCGCCCTCGGTCGTGCCCATCGGGGAGATTGGCCTAAGTGGGCCGGAGAATCTCCACTCGTCAAGCAGGCGGAAGCAGAAGATCCGCTTCCGTGGAATAGGAGGCCGGAGGGACGCGGTTTGTGACCGATATACAGTGTTTTCCCGTCCCTCCCGACTACACGGCCTGGAGCCGTTCCTGTCCCGTCGAATCCACGGACGCCGCGGACCGCTCATCACGGCGCCTCTACTTGTGGGATTACGAGGAAAGGATTTGCACGAGGTGCAGTTATGTGGCGTAATTATGTGGCGTATCGTGTGGGCCCACCGCGAAGGAAAAGGGACGCCTTAACTTCGCGAGGGAGGCCTCCCCTCGTGTTCATCTTGCCCCACCGGATCCTGGGAGGAAGGAGTCCGTGGACGTCGACAATCATCGCTGCGAGCGGAAGATTCTCGCGGGTAGCGGGGCACGGCCGGAGGAGAAACCAGTTCCTTCCGGCGTCTTAGCCGTTTAGCGTAGGCTAGATTCGGGAGTCGCGAGAGAGGGGGAAGCGCTAGCGCGGACTGTCCAGGGAGCGCGTTAATTTATTCGGCAGTCGGTGATCGATTTCGGTGACGAGTGGCAGCTTCTTTTGTTTCGTCCAGCGCTCCCGGGCTGTTCGCACACCGGTAAGCTTCCGTCTCTCCCAAATACTCTGTGTTCGCCGGGGATGCCGAATCCGGACCCAATTTTATTTCTATTGTATCGATTATGTTGCGTAGCTCTCCTGTATCTTTTGAGTTTTTCTTTTGTCTTTTCTTTATTCGATTTTCTCGCGCTTGTCGCCGCGGGCGACGTATTGGGTCCGGTCAAGTATGTCCGCCGAGGTTTTCGCGCTGGTCTTTTCTTTCATTCGCTTTATCTGATATACTTTGTTTTCTCTCGGCTATTTTTCTCCCTGTTATAATTTCTTTATCTTTCCGGGTTTATCTAATTGTTATTTCGTAATTTTGCGTATCTTTCGGCTACATTCTATCCTCGGCTCTATATCGCGTATCGCAATTAGAACATTCACGCGAGGACGTTCATCGCGTTCGTCCTGGTTAGATGGCTATATTTCGCGACTTTATTTCGAACATCGGCTATAGTTCGCGACATTATTTCAAACATCGGCTATATCTCGCGAACTTTCTTTCGAACATCCGCGAGATGACTTTCGTCACCTTCGCAAATTGCGATCGGCTACATCTCGCGAATTGTATTATATCGAGGCTAAGTCGATTTCGCCGGTTACATGGGCTACATTTCATCATGCGAGACAAAGGGGCGGCAAGCGAGTCGTTCAGCGTTCGTTAGGCCGTTCGGCCGCGTGTTGGCTATCTCGCGCGTAAGGGTCACGGGCGCGCCGTGTTTACATCGGGCGGCCAGTGCCGAGAACCTTCTCGACTACCTCGGCTATCTGGCGTACTAGCTGTGCTATAGCGACCGTTTTGTCTTTGTATTTTTCTTTTCTCTCGCGTCCCGCGTAACGGTGAATCGGCTATATAAAGGATAGAATTGATCTGGCAATCGCAACACTGTTTCGTGACTCTATCTCTCTCGAATATTTTTGAGTTTATTATTCGTCGTAGTAAATGCCGTATTTTCCGTCTCGGTCACATTTAATTTCGGCAATGTATCTTTTTCGGCTACATTTAATTTTGGCAATAGTTTATCTTTTCGGCTACATTTAATTCAGGCAATAGTTATCCTTTTTCGGCTACCATTAATTTTGGCATTAGTTTATCTATCGACTACATTTCATTTTGACAATAGTTCTCTCTTTTCGGCTACATTGCTTTTGGATTGTCTCCGGTATTTATAACAAATTTTGTCTACGGTTGTGCTGAAATTATGTTGTCGAATGTCGAATAAATCAAAAGATTATTATATTGTATTTGGTCACTCGCCCGTCCACCCCCCTCTACCAGTGTCTCCCAGGTGGGCTGAGCTAGTCGGAGTCTCGCCGGCCCTACCTTTTTCCCCGCTTTCCCCTAGTCCTTCCCGTAATTTGCCGCGAATTAAAATAAAATGCCGTTCTTCGAGCGGTGGTATTTAGGTACCTGGCGCCCAAATCGCGCGTAAAGAAGTGGTCTCCACCCTGCCCTGCGGGAGGGGCTACGCCCGGTCAGTCCCTTGATAATGCGTAATCTCGTCGTGGGTTCGATCCCCGAGAACCGGCACCGAGCGGGGAGAGCGGATTTTTTCGGAGAGTTGGGGCCGTAGTGTACGAGAGGTGAAAATTCTCGCTACAAAATGGCGCCCAACGTGGGGCTCCACGAGTGACAATTATTAGCTTGAGGTTGCGATTGCCAGAAATATCGGTGTTGTTGTCGACTTTAGAGTCGAAAGATAGCGTACTATTATTTTTTTTTTTGGACGACTAGTTCGTCGAAGTATGGATTGTCGTTAAGCCTAATCCGCAAACAAAGCGGGGAACCGCTTACTCGCGTGCGACCTCCCCTTCGCGCGAGTTAATCCTCTGTTGTTCGATTTGAGGAATTACAGGCTTATCGTTCTCACGCTTGCCTTTGTCCTCTGTATTATTATCCCTCGCTGCTGTGAAGCGCGAGGTGTAAATATTTCGTGTTTTTAGTTGTAGTAGCCTGTTGGTGGGCACCTTACAATATTAATCCTCTCCGCTGAATAGCGAGAGAGGTAAACACTTCCTTTGGTCGTTTGGTGTGACTCGATCGACAACAATATTTTTTTTTTGTGCGGGACTTTGTTTTCCTCGTACCGCCTAGCTTGGCGAGAGAATTTCGCCGAAGCTCGAGTCCACGGGGAGCTTTGTTTTTTTTTCCTGTTCGCGTACCTTCTTCCATTCCGTCCTTGTTAATTTTATTTTTTTTTGGTTTCGTCTCGTGTCTTCTCCTCCTTCTCTTGGGTGCTCCGATCTTTCCTGGCTCTATTTTCGGTCTCGGCTCTATCAGCTCGCGCCTTACGGTGATATCTTAACCGGCTTTACTAACGCATTCGCACGGTTTTCAGCATCACTTTTTTTTTGTTGCTTCCGCACACCTTTTTTTTTGGCTATATAACGCCCGCGTTCTCGGCTACATACCCGGGCAAGAAGCACCTCCGCGATCGTCATACGACATGTCGCCACCGCCAGACAGCAGGTCGCGAGGCGATCGAGACGACGACTCGCTATCTTCATCGTCGTCGATCGAGATACTCGACTACGAGCCGGACGACGAGGTCTCCACGAGCGTCCATCCCATCGCGTCGAACGGGTTACTCCACGAGCCCTCCTTCGTACACGTGAACGAGTTCGAGGACGTGTCGACGGAGGAAGAGGCCACCCCGCCCCCGTCTCCAACCGCACCACGTGCCGGGGCGCGCGAGGAAAACTACGATCCCATCGACGAAGATGCGTTATTGGCCGGATCGGAATCCGAGTTGGACGTCGACCCAATCCCGGAGAATCTCGACCGCGAGAGCGACACCGACAGCGTTCTCTCGGAGGACTCGGTCCTTGAGGAGCTGCTCAAGCACCGCGACGCACAGGAGGCCATCGGTATCGACGCCAACCCGATCTGGGACCCCATCCGCCCTCACGCCCGGGAGTTCGCGGCATTATTCGCCATGAAGCCGTCCATAGCCTCCGATTTGGCCAGGCAGGTGATGGCCCTCTCTCATCGAGGGGCCGGGTACTGCCCCATCGCTGAGGGATTGGCTCCAGGGACCCGTGAAGCGGCCGCCTGCGACGTCCACGACTTCCACCTACCGGTGAACTTCGCCATCTAGGCTACACCGGTCTATTGGGCGGACCGAGCTGACGCTACCCCGGTCCTGGTAGAACCCGCGGAACCCGACATCCCGGCGACTACAGTTATCCGACCCAGCGCGACTGTCGCCACGCAGACCGCGGAAACACCGGCGAGTAGGGATGTGGGAGTGCAGACCGATCCTTCGGTGCCTCCCCAACCCCCAGCAGACCCAGTGCCAAGTAGCCCGGGACCATCCACCACTTCCATGGACACGGAGGCTGTCCCCGGACCACGCTATGGCCGCTGTTTTAATTGCGGTAGCTCGGAACACCCCAAGAAGAGGTGCCAACTGCCGAAAACCCGGCACTGTAACCGTTGCGGACATCCGGGGGTATCCGTGCGTGAATGCCCGTTGCACGGACAGGAATGGAGGGCGCGTGGGCCCTGGGTACCCCAGCAGGGGCGGAACGTCCCTCGGGACGAGATCTTAGAGCGCCCGCGACCGCAGCCCCCCAGAGAGCCTACGAGCTACCCCGGAGGCCCGTCGTACCCCCTCGGGCACCGGGTCAACGAATCGCGTCATCGCCCCCGCGAGGACGACGAATGGCCCCCTCATCGCCACACCGAGGAGTACCCGCCACAACGCCGCCGACGTGGTGAGGACGACGACGGGTTTGCGCATCGCCGCGGCGAAAATTATCCGCCGCAACGCCGCCCACCAAGAGAGCACCGGGTCAACGAATCGCGTCATCGCCCCCGCGAGGACGACGAATGGCCCCCTCATCGCCACACCGAGGAGTACCCGCCACAACGCCGCCGACGTGGTGAGGACGACGACGGGTTTGCGCATCGCCGCGGCGAAAATTATCCGCCGCAACGCCGCCCACCAAGAGAGGACGAGTGGTAGTTCGGGCACTCCACATTTTTTTTTGTGTGCGACAATTTATTTTTTTTTTGGGGTACACCCCCCGCTCGGACATTCGGCATCGGCTACATACCCGAACGACAAGTCCCGCTATTTATTTTGTATTTTTTATGGGCAGGGACAATTAGAAGGAACCTCCCCTTAAGTCCCAACGACAGGCGAAGAAGCCAAAAATAATATTTTTTTTGTTGTTGTTTTGAGGTCAACCCCGTTTTATTTTATTTTTTTGTTTTTTTTTTTTGGCAGGGAAAATTAAAAAGAACCTCCCCGTAAGACCCAACGACAGGCGAACAAGCCAAAAGTATTTATTTGGTTTTTTTTTTATGAGGTCAATTCCGTTTATTATTTTTTTTTGTTGTGTGATTTTTTTTTATGGGCCGGGAAATCCAAATGAACCTCCCCGTAAGACCCGGTGACGGCCGATCAGCCAAAGATTTTTTTTGTTGTTGTTATTTTAGAGGTCATTTTATTTATTTATTTATTTTATTATTATTTTTGGGGCAGGTAAAACGGCAAAATGCCTACCCCGTAAGACCCTCGAGCGCCAAAGGAAGCAGACTACTTAGGCTAATTACCATAATTATCATTTGTTGCTCTCTATCTCATCATTGCTATATTCGGGTAGCTTATTAAAACCCCACCAACACGCTATCGTTATTATTCTGTTCGGCTACATAAACGTGCCATCGAAATATATTAAGTGTTTCAAAAGTATGATGTTGTGGCTCAGTAATTTTTTTTTTGGGGGGTATCGCCGAATTAGGCGGTCCTTCGCGGTTTGCGGATTCTTTCCTTCGTTAGATTCCCTTCGATTTCGTGCAAAAAGACCAGACCTGCACAGGGTGGAGCATAACGCTTATTGCGAGGACGGAGGTGTTTACCTGGGCTCCGAGACGGAGTGGCGCCGGTGTGTTTTATTTGTTCCAGCCCGGGAGGCATGGCCGCCGGTCTGCTGTTCGCCAGGCCGTGCGGAGGAAACACCTAGAGAGACAGGAGTCCACGGCAAGGGCCGATAAGCGACAAAGGATTCAACGAGCGCCGTTCGGAAGACGGCATTCCCTGGGCAACCTTTGGGGAGGGGGCTTTGTGACGTGACATTTCGCGTCCCGTCACCCCGCACGGTTTTGGTCGGGCAGTGGGCCGGATTTACGGCCCTGAGTACGCCGCTCGTCATACCGGCTCGTTCATCGGCTCGCCGAGAAGGATTTTCTTTTAATTTTATTTATTTTCTTTTGTTTTCTTTTATTTTATTTCTTTCGCCTCGGCTCTTTTTCTTTTGTTGTTGTGGCGTTTTGAAGTTTTTTTTTTAAGGTCACAAGGGAGTCTTGCGACTCTCCGACCCGATCGTCGGGCGGTGTCGCCCTCGGTCGTGCCCATCGGGGAGATTGGCCTAAGTGGGCCGGAGAATCTCCACTCGTCAAGCAGGCGGAAGCAGAAGATCCGCTTCCGTGGAATAGGAGGCCGGAGGGACGCGGTTTGTGACCGATATACAGTGTTTTCCCGTCCCTCCCGACTACACGGCCTGGAGCCGTTCCTGTCCCGTCGAATCCACGGACGCCGCGGACCGCTCATCACGGCGCCTCTACTTGTGGGATTACGAGGAAAGGATTTGCACGAGGTGCAGTTATGTGGCGTAATTATGTGGCGTATCGTGTGGGCCCACCGCGAAGGAAAAGGGACGCCTTAACTTCGCGAGGGAGGCCTCCCCTCGTGTTCATCTTGCCCCACCGGATCCTGGGAGGAAGGAGTCCGTGGACGTCGACAATCATCGCTGCGAGCGGAAGATTCTCGCGGGTAGCGGGGCACGGCCGGAGGAGAAACCGGTTCCTTCCGGCGTCTTAGCCGTTTAGCGTAGGCTAGATTCGGGAGTCGCGAGAGAGGGGGAAGCGCTAGCGCGGACTGTCCAGGGAGCGCGTTAATTTATTCAGCAGTCGGTGATCGATTTCGGTGACGAGTGGCAGCTTCTTTTGTTTCGTCCAGCGCTCCCGGGCTGTTCGCACACCGGTAAGCTTCCGTCTCTCCCAAATACTCTGTGTTCGCCGGGGATGCCGAATCCGGACCCAATTTTATTTCTATTGTATCGATTATGTTGCGTAGCTCCCCTGTATCTTTTGAGTTTTTCTTTTGTCTTTTCTTTATTCGATTTTCTCGCGCTTGTCGCCGCGGGCGACGTATTGGGTCCGGTCAAGTATGTCCGGCGAGGTTTTCGCGCTGGTCTTTTCTTTCATTCGCTTTATCTGATATACTTTGTTTTCTCTCGGCTATTTTTCTCCCTGTTATAATTTCTTTATCTTTCCGGGTTTATCTAATTGTTATTTCGTAATTTTGCGTATCTTTCGGCTACATTCTATCCTCGGCTCTATATCGCGTATCGCAATTAGAACATTCACGCGAGGACGTTCATCGCGTTCGTCCTGGTTAGCTGGCTATATTTCGCGACTTTATTTCGAACATCGGCTATAGTTCGCGACATTATTTCAAACATCGGCTATATCTCGCGAACTTTCTTTCGAACATCCGCGAGATGACTTTCGTCACCTTCGCAAATTGCGATCGGCTACATCTCGCGAATTGTATTATATCGAGGCTAAGTCGATTTCGCCGGTTACATGGGCTACATTTCATCATGCGAGACAAAGGGGCGGCAAGCGAGTCGTCCAGCGTTCGTTAGGCCGTTCGGCCGCGTGTTGGCTATCTCGCGCGTAAGGGTCACGGGCGCGCCGTGTTTACATCGGGCGGCCCGTGCCGAGAACCTTCTCGACTACCTCGGCTATCTGGCGTACTAGCTGTGCTATAGCGACCGTTTTGTCTTTGTATTTTTCTTTTCTCTCGCGTCCCGCGTAACGG
Source organism: Ichneumon xanthorius (assembly GCA_917499995.1). Classification (NCBI taxonomy): domain Eukaryota; kingdom Metazoa; phylum Arthropoda; class Insecta; order Hymenoptera; family Ichneumonidae; genus Ichneumon; species Ichneumon xanthorius. The sequence goes on along the minus strand of CAKJTD010000071.1, from coordinate 1,017,465 downwards.
TGAATGACCGTTTTGTCTTTGTATTTTTCTTTTCTCTCGCGTCCCGCGTAACGGTGAATCGGCTATATAAAGGATAGAATTGATCTGGCAATCGCAACACTGTTTCGTGACTCTATCTCTCTCGAATATTTTTGAGTTTATTATTCGTCGTAGTAAATGCCGTATTTTCCGTCTCGGTCACATTTAATTTCGGCAATGTATCTTTTTCGGCTACATTTAATTTTGGCAATAGTTTATCTTTTCGGCTACATTTAATTCAGGCAATAGTTATCCTTTTTCGGCTACCATTAATTTTGGCATTAGTTTATCTATCGACTACATTTCATTTTGACAATAGTTCTCTCTTTTCGGCTACATTGCTTTTGGATTGTCTCCGGTATTTATAACAAATTTTGTCTACGGTTGTGCTGAAATTATGTTGTCGAATGTCGAATAAATCAAAAGATTATTATATTGTATTTGGTCACTCGCCCGTCCACCCCCCTCTACCAGTGTCTCCCAGGTGGGCTGAGCTAGTCGGAGTCTCGCCGGCCCTACCTTTTCCCCGCTTTCCCCTAGTCCTTCCCGTAATTTGCCGCGAATTAAAATAAAATGCCGTTCTTCGAGCGGTGGTATTTAGGTACCTGGCGCCCAAATCGCGCGTAAAGAAGTGGTCTCCACCCTGCCCTGCGGGAGGGGCTACGCCCGGTCAGTCCCTTGATAATGCGTCATCTCGTCGTGGGTTCGATCCCCGAGAACCGGCACCGAGCGGGGAGAGCGGATTTTTTCGGAGAGTTGGGGCCGTAGTGTACGAGAGGTGAAAATTCTCGCTACAACACATAATCCAAATACCCGCCATAAACATAACCATGACATTAACATAAGCGTATACGCGACACGCGTCGCATAGACCAAGGGCCAAGATAAAAAAAAGGAAAAAATGCGAGGACTCCTTATTTTTATTTAAAAAAAAGAAGGAGAGAGGAAAATCTTCTAAGGTTATTTTACTTTTGTTTTTATTTTACCTTTATTTTTTTGTTTGTATCTCATTTCCTTTTATATATATATTTTGCCTTCTTTTTAACCAATATATGCTACATTTTGCGCCGTAATTTTTGGGCTCGTTCGGGCTCACACGAGGCGACACCGCAGCTGGTAAAATAGAATATTTATTAATTTTAGCGTAACAAAATTTCATGTACGCCGGGACGAGAGCGCCGATCGAGGAGAGGAGGTTCGACGTTAAGGTCGAAATTGGAGCCGCGGGCCGGGAAAGCTCGAACCGGAGTAAATTGGGAGTACCGTTCGACCTCCCTGCTGTCGGAGTCGTCAACAATATGAAGAATGGTCATCTGAGAAGATCCTCGATTTGATTGTTCAACCCATCGCATGGATAGTTGCAGTCGTCCGGAGTCTCGGGCTGCAGCGAAGATAATAGCCGGGAGTCTCCCGTCAGGCAGAATTGAGTACCTCTAAGGGAGCTCTGTATTACCAGCGTTAGAGGAAGATTGCGTGCGCGCGAGAGATCGATGAGCGTATCGATGTGCGTAGCGTTCGACTGTCCCGGAAAGGGCCGAGGAATGCCCGAAATTGTGCGAATTTGTCGTGACGATTAGGCAGGGAGGTAAGGATAACGGTAGCGAGCGAGATCGCGGGTCGATACTCGGGGCACTCTCCGTTGTGAGCCCGAGCGAGCGGATCGATTTTGTCAGTCATCATGTTCCGGGAATTATCCATCGGAGGGAGGATGAATCTTTTTTACGGCGACTATATCCAGACCGTTTTTCCCGTTCACGTGGCTGCGACTCGATACGGTGAGCTTTCGTCCAAGGGTTTTTTATTTTGTGTAAGGCTACGGCCAATTGGTATCTTTGTGGATTTTGTAATCCCGAGCGTGGGAAATTATAATGTGTAACCGACGGCGTGCTTCGTTCGGCCATGCCAGAGGGATCGAGATCGTCGTGTTTCGGCAGGAGTGTGTGTGACGTCGCGTACGGGCTTTGCCTTTGTTTATCGCCGCGTGGTCGGTCCGGGAAATCGTATGCGGTCTTACTCGAAGCCGTCGAGGGTTTTCTTTCCGGGGACAATTAGTAAAATTCGAGCCTTAAATTTAGTAATTTGCGGGAGAGTTTAATAAAGTGTCGCCTTGGAAGCTTTCACGGGGAGTCGCCTTATTGTCGTGTCGTCGCCTGCGGACATCTCTAGCGCGTGATTCCGTGTGTGTGTTTTTACTACTGCTGCATAGATTGGGCCGGGTGACTGTAATTATTGTCGCATTAATTTGGAAAGGGTAAATGAGAGTGCATTGGGCTGTGTCAGCCACGCCGTGTGCTTGTGTGTGAGATTGCCTTTATATCACGCGTGATGAAATATGAGATTCCGGGAGACGCGACCGTCTGTGTGTGTGAGAATGCGTGAGTGTCGACGGCTGCGAATTTTGTGTACCGGGCAAAGATCTTCCTGTATTAAATTGTTATTCGGTCATTTACGGGACGAGGGTTTTACTCCGAGTCCTTCGGTTTTTCCCCGCATTAGCTTGTTTCTTTTAATTAAATAAATATTCGAGTCTTTGGTTCCCGTATTTTCTGTGGTTGCATTTAATTTATTTATTTGTTTGCCATTAATCGCTTATCCAGCCACTCTACTCTCGAGATGACAGCAGTTTAGCCGGGACTGTTAGGTTTCTCTCTCGGTGCATTTTGGTGCACCTGGCGCCCATCCCGTGCGGGAAAATAAAACGGGAGAGAAACTCGGGATTTCGGTAGACGATTTTCGGCATTAAGAAATCGTGCTACAACTGTCAATATAAGTGTTAATTATTTTTACCCTACCCTATAGATAACAACTTCCAGAATCAAATTACCAACAGAACCACTAAAAATATCACGCCCAACCCACTAACCACCATTAATCAGAACTTAGAACGGTACAGGTAATACAAAAATTCAAAATCTATAACCGAAATACCCAAAAAGAGAGGAACATTAGGAAAACAAAATGAATACTAAATGGATAACCACAGAAAATAAGGAAATTACTAAAAATAGAGAACGCACAATTTATCAGGAATGAAATCTATACACACAAACATTTTGAAAAAACAACTATGGGACCGCACCAACTAAACGAAACAGGATCACATTCTTATTATCAATCATTTTTTTTAACACCAAATTTTATTCCATCCAACTTAATCAAACCACTCCCACCAATATGAACAAATAACAGTTTTCTTAGATTGTTACAGATATCAATACCCATCACCATAAATATATTAAAAACAACAGGAGCGTACCGCAATGACCATAAAAACCAAGGACTAAACCAATTCGGACAACAATCGAAAATTTTGAGCTCTTCAGCAATCAACAATCAACAATCAACAAACCAACAAATAATAATAAAATACAAAACATAACACATCTACACAAAAAAATTAAAATATTTAAAAAACAAAAACACCCAAAACTTTTCATTTATATAGAATCACACTTAACAACAATTATTAAATGTAAATTTTGTTTAATATTCGAAAACGATGCGGGGGCATCGTTTTCTCTGGAGGGGGAGTGTAACAGCTCCAACCTCTTCTCACCATGATCATCTTCGCAGTGATATTATTTTTCTGCTGCGTTTTAATACGCAGAAGCCCTGCAGGTTATCTGCATCCGGTCTTACGGCTTCGAGCCGTGAGAAGGGCCCTATCGCGAGCGTCGCGACTTTGTTGCGGGGTCTGAGGCCCTCAGCCTCGCACCTCCGAGCATCAGTCCAGCTCAGACCTCGGTACGGTACACTCTCCCAATTGTTACGCTGCGACTAATAAACCCTTATATACTTGGTACATTTCAACGATCATTTATACCCGCAACGGTCAACCCGTCACATTCGCGAAAAAAAACTTCCCATCCCGTATCTAGTCTCAAAAGTTGCGTAATTTCACCGACAATTTTTATAATTTTTTCATTCAATATTCATCATGACGAAGTTGATGGAAAACGATATTTTCCACTTTAACGTCGTCTAACACAACTTTCGACTTCTTAGAAGATTTCTAAAAAATATGCATAATTTTGTTCACTTTAAACGGAACAAGTTTCGTCTGAGAAATTTTTCGATACGTTTGAAAACTTTCAAGATATTAATGTTTTAAAAAGTAGCTTTACTGAAAAAACCAAATTTTTATAACAATCATACGGTCGGAAATATAGAGCGGAGGCCCAAATAAAAAAAAAATACGTGTCTTCTCTATTTCAAAACTGTTTCCGCGCAAAAATTGGCGCAAGTATTGAAGGAGGTCAGGGTCAGAGCGTGAAAAATTCTGGTGGAATTTTTTTTCTGGTGTCCCAGAAAATAATCTTTTTCGTCTACCTATTGCAACAAAATATCCCACCTGTCGCGGCCTGGGTTAATGACTGCCAAAGCTCTCGTTGGCGATTTTTACTATTATAAATTTCTTTTGGGTGCCGACTAGTTTAGGATATCTAAACACCTTTGACAATTAATTTTCGGCTAGCGTTTACTACTATTAATAGCGACAATCACAGGGACAGTAGGATTGAAGGACCCGAAAAATAACAATTTCGAAAGCATAGAAACTCTTTTGTATATTCTCTAATTCTCTAATTTATGCAAGAAATACGAATTTATTGTATTTTGACTTATGTGGATTAATCCAATTATCTTCAAGAATACATAATTCACTTCTGTTTTGATAATTAATGATCAAACGCCAATCTATTTTATTGACAAATCGATTACACAAAATATTTCTGTTGACAAACTATCGACGAGAGTCTTCGTAATGATTATTTGTCGATAGCTTAGCGAAAGACCGATATTATGGCGCATGCGTAACGCGTCCTAGGCCGCTTTTTCGAACCCGCAATTCAGATGAGCCGCGTGGCTCAGCTCTTACTTTTGACGCGTCGATACTTTGCCTGATTGCGACGAGAATAAAGATGCATACAATTAACAATTATTGTTCGAGAATCAGCACGGTTACGTGCGCTGGCTCGGGCGACCGCTGTTCGGCAGCACCTCCCGGCCGAGTCCGGCGAGGCTGACGCGCGCCGCCGACGCACGCGCACGCGCTCTCATCCGAAGCGGCACGGCTCTCGTGTCGTGTGCAACAGGTTTCGCGCTCATCTACGCGCAATGGCTGACACGGGTCACCACGCGGTCGGGTAGATCGCCGATTTTGCTCGGTTTCTCACAACAGTTCAGCTCACGGGTCTGCTCACGAAGTTCGGTACGTCATCACGGGAACACATCATCATTTCGAGATAGTGTTCAGCTCACTCGGAGCATAACGCGGGTGTACATTCTCAGTTACGCGACACGTCGGTACACTGGAACGACTCGGGTTCTCAACGGCTACCTCGCGGCGATACAGCGCCGCGGGTAGACCTTCTCATGCGGTGGTTATCTCGCGGCGATACAGCGTCGTGGATATTTCGTCATCCGGTCGACTCAAGCGATTCATATAATTTAATGGGCTCACCAGGACCGCTCATATTGGACTTACTTATCATCATCGACTACTGTTCTCCTCATTATTGTTATTCGGTACATGCTCAACGATCTACTCATTGTACAGTGTTTTTTCGCGCGCTTTTTCATCGTTGTGTTATTTAAATAAACAGTTTATTTTTCACTGTTAACATCGGCAGTGTTCATTTATTTACCCCCGTTCCGCTATATCTCATCCTGGCAATTCTCAAACATTTGGTCCTTCGAGCCGGATAGCAGAACGGTGGGGAGCGAAAAGTGCGCGAAGAGTGTCAGTGCAAGTGTGCTCATCGGAACATCTCATCTGTGAGGCGCGGAGAGAGTGCGCGTGTCGTGTTTCTCTCTCCCGCAGTGACACTTGGACAGCTCATGTAATAGCTGTCTCGCTCGCGCTCGAGCGCACATGTACATTCTACCGACCGGCTCTTGTGCGAAGAGAGCTGTCGTGCCGTGTGCACCACTCCCGCGTAACGGACAGTGCGAACGACTCACCGGACTCTCGCGCGTTGAGAGCGCGCGCGGTCATGCCGCGCTCCCGCGTTCGGCAATCTTGGGCATCTCATCGGGCTCTCTCCTGACGGTGAGTCTCTCCCTACCACCGACGGTCGGGTCTCTCACGCGGGCGGTACGCGTTCGCTGTCGCTCTCAGGCGACACATCGAAAGCTCGGGCTATTGAGACTATTGTGTGCTCTGTCTCACTCGCGCTCGAGCAATTCGGACATCTCATCAGTCTCTCACGCGGTGAGAGCTCGCGCGTCGCACTTCTCTCTCTTATGTACAGTGACAGTGGAACTTCTCATCGGTATAGTGTGCGCGTAAACGCCGCATCGGGCGTCGTTCTCGCGTACAGACATTTATCTCCACTTTATATCTCGTTTACGAGTATAATAGTTTTCGACCATCGGAATGGGTCTTTTCGCGCATTGAGAGTTCGCGCGCTGCGCTTCTCTCGCATTTTTAGTGGCTGTCAAAATTACTATCATCGGTTTAGTGCACAGTTAGAGAGTTTGTGTGACGAGTGTGAGTTTCGCTCAGTGCAATCGGACAACTCACCAGCTGACTTTCGGGCGGCGAGCAGCTACGTATTTATGAGGCTGAAGCTGGCGGCCGAGTTAGCGGCCGGCGTACGCGCACCGCTAGCGGGCCACCGCGCGCGCGGCACTCTAATAGTTGGTAAAAAAAATCGTTTCTCATGAAACCCTTTGTCGTAAAATTCTGAAAAAAATTATACATCTTATTTAAGATGTTTACTAGACAATAAGACAAGGCGGACCCTTTGGCTAAGTTTTAAGGGGTCCGTAGGTATTGTGACGCGGTATTTTTTGGGTCGCGTCACAGATCCTCGTAAACTACGATTGTGGCGAAATCTCGCGCGAATTTTCGGACGAAGCGTCAGCGTAGCTGTCGTTCGAATATTCATTTCGCGCGTGGGACAGTTCGTGATAGTCGTAGGGCGTCGCCAGGTACCGGACACCGGCCAGAAATCGGGAAAAGTGGGGAGCGAGAGAGAACGCGAGCGAGGCGGCGAGCACGACTCCGAAAAATTAGGTCGGGACTCTCTTCCGTGAAGCGACGGAGATAGGACGCGTGTGCTCGCCGTGCCGATTGTTCTCGCCGATTTTTCGTGTGGACTTTCGGGTGGAATATTGAGGCGGTGGAGCCATTTTACCGAGTCGTTCGGCGGAGTTATTCTTTTCCGGTTACATTGGAAGGACGGAAGGGAACCGGTACCGGCAAAGAGTACTCAAGTTACCATCAGTTCTTGCGGTAAGACTTCTGATTTTCGGAGTAAAATCGTTGGACACGCGGTCTATATTCGGTTCTGCGCGCATTTTATCGAGCGTGCCCGCGACTCGATCGCGGCGTGGAGTTCCGTCCCGGGCAAAACTTAGCTTATGTTTCCGTCGATCATTATTTTTTGTGTCTTTTCTTCTCGGGGAACTATCTTTTCTTTCTATTGTATTTCGTGGATCATAAGTGCTGGGTATTGGACGGCCTCTCGCCGCACCGGTACCGTGAAAATCGGAAAGATCACCTGCGCGTGGTTTACGACGAGCGGAGGAGAGTGTGTGAGTGTGTCGCGGCGTGTGGGTTTCGAGCTCGCGCGGGTAATTAAACGTAGGCTTTCCTTCGCGGCCGAGGACGTCGAAAAAGCATCGCGATATAAACTACACGGGTCTCGAGACCGCCGCCGATATCGTTTCGTCGTTTCTGTCGTTGGTTTTCGTTTTGTGGAATTTTCGTAAGGTACCGCTCCGAAAGCGTTTGCGAGGCGCAGCCTGCACGCCGAGATTGTGTGTGTGAGTGTGCGCGGCGGAACATCGCCCTTCGCCCGACGATCGGACAGCGGTACAGTCCGGCCGATGATTGCGATCAGTAGGGAAAATTAGGCCTGGCCCGTTATATTTCTCTTAAACGTTTTCTTGGTATTATTTTATAATTTATTTTCTCTTTATTACTTTCACCGATTCTCTGCGACGTTGTATTATTCTTTATTATTTTTCCTTCATTATTTTTCTCCGGGCCAGGATCAATCACGCGTAGAAATTCAAACCGGTGAATTGAGTAGCTGGGGCGAATTTAGTAGGGACAATTTTGTACGCGGATTTTTGGTTGTTGTAACATGGTAATAAATCGGATGGCTTCGGCTGGATATATTTCGTTATTTTTGTTGGATCGTGTTGTTCGGCCTTCAGCAAATTTTCACCGCCCACACCCCTCTACCCTAGCCTTACTGCAGCTGCCGGAGCAGGAAGAGTGCGTGCTCACATCTCAATCGGTACCGACCGCGTCGATTAACAATTAATCGGCTGGCGCCCATAAAATGTTAAAAATTAAGCGGTCGAGGAGTACGCCGTTGGTGGCCCAAAACTTGTAGATTCGGGAAAAGTTGGCGGTCACAAGTGGCGCCCAACGTGGGGCTCGAGGTGAAAATTTTGCGATAGTTTGTTTAGTTTATCTATTTCGATTTTTTTTTTTTTTTTTTGTGTAATTTATCTATTTTATTTTCTATTGACTCTTTAATTTAATTTCTCTATTTAATTTTCTTTACTCTTTAATTTAATTGAATTATTTTATAACTTCTTGACTCCTTGATTTGAGGTGGTTGTTTTATCCTCTTGACTTTTTAATTTAATTTAGTTATTTTTATTCTGTGGACTTTTCGATTTAATGTTATTAGTTTATTTTCTCGACTTCTTATTTTAATTCATTTATTTTACTTTCTTGACTTTTAATTTAATTTAATAATTTTATTTAATTGACTATTTGCGGTTAGTTATAAATTTGTTTATTGGTATTTTAATTGTTGACTGTTTATTTAATGATCTTTTGAGTGTTGAGCCATTTATTTATTGACATTTCGATGGTTGCGTAATTTATTTATTGTCTAGTTTTGTGGATTGTGGATTTTGCGCTCCGGTACCGTTTGCCGCGAGGAGTTAGGCTGTGCGTGGAACTTTTGGCACGGACTGTACCGCTTCGCGTCTTCGCTAGCCGGGCGAGTGTTTACCGTTTTTTCGTGCGTTTGGCCGATCGGTTGTTCGGCTGGGGCTCGAAATTGGAGATTTGGTTCGAGTTCCAGCATTGTACCGTGATAGCATTGTCGCACGAATTTGTCGAGAATATTATGGAAGAATAATTCGGGTCTGCGGCTTCTGCATATTAGGTGTAAGAGGTAGATTAAGATTTTTGCGCGCGTTTTTGGTATCTTTATCTTGGCGCTGTTTTTTGTGTTATTTGTGATCTTTTGTTTTTTTCCCTTCTCTATTTCTTTGTTAATTTTAATCTATTTTCGCACTTGACTCCTTGCTCAGCTATTTGACCGTGCTTTGCCTTGCGTATACCGGGACCTCGATCCAACCATGTTCGGCAGTCGCCCCTTACGCACGGCGTCGGGAATTGTCACCGGTGATGGAGGCAGGATTGTTCCGACTTTATCAGGAAACGACGGGATTCGACGACCGGAAGGTGCGGCGGGTGCACCGTGTCATATCGGTAATGTGTGCGAGCGACCTTGGCCTTCGCCATTTAATCAGTCGACACTTCCCTATACGACTGATCGACCCCACATCACGGTCGAACCTTTCGATCCGCGCGTTGGACGGGGCCCCCACGAAAGCCTGAGTTATCGCGGGCTGATGGACACGGGGATGTCTGCGTACGACACCATGCGAAGATGGGATTTAAAATTCTCGGGAGCACGTGGCGAGGACGTCGAGGAATTTTTGTCGCGCATCGAGGAAGGACGCAGGATGTTTCCGATCTCGGACGCCGAGCTACTCAGCTGCCTCCCGTTTTTCTTGACTGGTATTGCGCGGATTTGGTTCCGAAGTGGACGGTTGCGGTACCGAACCTGGGCGGAGTGCGAGTTCGCATTTCGGACGAGATTCTGCGATCCCACCCTGCAGTTCTCGCTCCGAGAGGAAATTTTAAGACGCACGCAGGGGGCGGAGGAACCCGTTATCGATTTTCTTACGTGTCTGAGAGCGATGTTCGAACGTATGGTACCACCAATGAGGCAATCCGAGCAACTCGATTATTGTCACCGCAATATGTTGCCTCGACTGCAAATCGCCATCATGCGTGCGGATGTTTCAACCTTCGAGTCGCTGGAGAGGATGGCAACAATGGCGGAAAGGAGTTACAACGCGGGGAGGTATTATCATGCCCCTCCTGCACCGGAGAACTCTCTGTTTCCGGCTCTCGCGTACCATTCCCCGTTGCAGCAGCCGACGTCGGGGGTTGGGAGCTTTACCGGAACCGATCAGCCTCAGGACGGGACGAGGCCTGGAGACTGCCTTTGCTGCGAGTGTCCGCCGGTGGAGGGCGAGGACAGTTATCCTCGATCTCACGGCTCACACACGCTTTATTACGTGCATCAGGCCGCCGGTACCAGGGATCCAGCGGTACCAACAACGCATCCCGAATCGGCGTGGTCATCCGGAGTCACGACATCGTCTCGGCTGTGCCCGAGTGACTCGAGCGACGAAGATTAGCGCAATGTCTCAGCCGCCTTCGGGACGTCGACTTCAATTGTCTAGTTTAATTGATTTATATTTGTTTTTTTTGTTCCTTAATTGTTTATTCACGACGGCCCGCTCTCAAGCCGTCTCATTGTCTATTATCATTCATTTTGTAAAATATTTGGCCGTCTCTTACGGTACCCATGCCGCCGAATTATTTGATTTATCGCAAGTTTCGAGACAAATAAGATTACAGCACGGGCTGCTTGGCCACTGGCATTACGGGTACCGAGAAAGAAGGAGGGACCGGACTTTTCTCCAAATACCGCCTAAGACTCTGCCAAAATATTGAAATGTGTGAATTCTTGTGCATGCTGTCTTTCTCTCGATCGCACGAATTACCCTGACGATTATTATTTGAATTGAACATTGCTTTTGAGATTTCCTGGGACTGAATTGACGTTGCACGTCGAGTATTTGTCATTCTCATTATGGTCCGACTCTGAGTCAGAGGTTTTACTGTCTGCCGGGAATATATTGGCGTGATTTCTTGTTGTTGTTCGCGACACACCAACGCATAATTTTCGCGAGATCCATTTAATGCAGCGAGCACACGTCTCGTTACACCGGCGAAGTCCCAGGCAGTCTCAAGGGCCAGAACTAGGTCCCGAATCCAGAACTAATTCGCACAATTTTTTTTGTTTGTTTGTTTTATTTTTACCGAGAATGGAAATGGGACGACAACGACACGCTATCTTTTGCACGAAACCTTTGCTTGGCATGGCTTTTTCTACCGCTGCAATTTGGCTTTCCGCTTACTTCACCACCTTACCACCGCTGCTGCTTTCATCGTCCTGGGCGCATCGATAATCAGTCGCAGCTTGACAATATCACACCATCATTCGGCAGAACTGGTACCGATAACCGAAGGAGTGGATTCTGCGAAGAGAAGATCTGTCGCGCCGTATGGCGATTAGGTTAAGCGATCGAATAACTTTTGCGCGGGCCAATAGTTCGTAGGACTCGGGAATAATTGTACGAAGCACCAGGTGCCGGTCAATTAGATTTCTTGGAGACGAGCTTACGCCAAGTATAGAGTTTTCCTCGCCGATGTCCGACCCAGGGGCCGAGATTTTACGGCCGAGGACGGCCTTGCCGGAGGGGGGGAATCGTTGTGACGCGGTATTTTTTGGGTCGCGTCACAGATCCTCGTAAACTACGATTGTGGCGAAATCTCGCGCGAATTTTCGGACGAAGCGTCAGCGTAGCTGTCGTTCGAATATTCATTTCGCGCGTGGGACAGTTCGTGATAGTCGTAGGGCGTCGCCAGGTACCGGACACCGGCCAGAAATCGGGAAAAGTGGGGAGCGAGAGAGAACGCGAGCGAGGCGGCGAGCACGACTCCGAAAAATTAGGTCGGGACTCTCTTCCGTGAAGCGACGGAGATAGGACGCGTGTGCTCGCCGTGCCGATTGTTCTCGCCGATTTTTCGTGTGGACTTTCGGGTGGAATATTGAGGCGGTGGAGCCATTTTACCGAGTCGTTCGGCGGAGTTATTCTTTTCCGGTTACATTGGAAGGACGGAAGGGAACCGGTACCGGCAAGGAGTACTCAAGTTACCATCAGTTCTTGCGGTAAGACTTCTGATTTTCGGAGTAAAATCGTTGGACACGCGGTCTATATTCGGTTCTGCGCGCATTTTATCGAGCGTGCCCGCGACTCGATCGCGGCGTGGAGTTCCGTCCCGGGCAAAACTTAGCTTATGTTTCCGTCGATCATTATTTTTTGTGTCTTTTCTTCTCGGGGAACTATCTTTTCTTTCTATTGTATTTCGTGGATCATAAGTGCTGGGTATTGGACGGCCTCTCGCCGCACCGGTACCGTGAAAATCGGAAAGATCACCTGCGCGTGGTTTACGACGAGCGGAGGAGAGTGTGTGAGTGTGTCGCGGCGTGTGGGTTTCGAGCTCGCGCGGGTAATTAAACGTAGGCTTTCCTTCGCGGCCGAGGACGTCGAAAAAGCATCGCGATATAAACTACACGGGTCTCGAGACCGCCGCCGATATCGTTTCGTCGTTTCTGTCGTTGGTTTTCGTTTCGTGGAATTTTCGTAAGGTACCGCTCCGAAAGCGTTTGCGAGGCGCAGCCTGCACGCCGAGATTGTGTGTGTGAGTGTGCGCGGCGGAACATCGCCCTTCGCCCGACGATCGGACAGCGGTACAGTCCGGCCGATGATTGCGATCAGTAGGGAAAATTAGGCCTGGCCCGTTAAATTTCTCTTAAACGTTTTCTTGGTATTATTTTATAATTTATTTTCTCTTTATTACTTTCACCGATTCTCTGCGACGTTGTATTATTCTTTATTATTTTTCCTTCATTATTTTTCTCTGGGCCAGGATCAATCACGCGTAGAAATTCAAACCGGTGAATTGAGTAGCTGGGGCGAATTTAGTAGGGACAATTTTGTACGCGGATTTTTGGTTGTTGTAACATGGTAATAAATCGGATGGCTTCGGCTGGATATATTTCGTTATTTTTGTTGGATCGTGTTGTTCGGCCTTCAGCAAATTTTCACCGCCCACACCCCTCTACCCTAGCCTTACTGCAGCTGCCGGAGCAGGAAGAGTGCGTGCTCACATCTCCATCGGTACCGACCGCGTCGATTAACAATTAATCGGCTGGCGCCCATAAAATGTTAAAAATTAAGCGGTCGAGGAGTACGCCGTTGGTGGCCCAAAACTTGTAGATTCGGGAAAAGTTGGCGGTCACAGTATAAATAATTATAGAGACAACCTACTAGCGGTAGCAATCCGAGAAAATTCCGAAATAATTCATAGATACTCCTTAAGGTATGTACTGTGACGTGACATTTTGCGTCTCGTCACTACGCACGGTTTTGGTCGAGCAGTGGGCCGGATTTACGGCCCTGAGAACGCCGCTCGTCGAGCCGGCTCGATCGTCGACTCGCCGAGGGATTTTATTTTATTTTTATTTTATTAATTATTAATTTTCTTTAATTTTGTTTTATTCGCAAACTCTGCGACCCGTTGTTTGTCGTGTCATTAAGTTTTTTTTCGGCCATACCAGAGTCGCATGACTCTCCGATTTAACCGTCGGACCGTTTTGCCCCGGCCGTGTTCCCTATGGAGATTGGCCTAAGAGGGCCGGAGAGTTTTCGTTCGACGAGCAGGCGGAAGCCGAAAATCCGCTTCCGCGGGCTAGGGGGCCGGAGGGACGCGGGTAGTGACCAAGATAGCGTGTTTCCCGTCCCTCCCGACTACACGGCCTGGAGCCGTCCCTGCCCCGTCGAATTCACGGACGCCGCGGACCGCTCATCACGGCGCCTCCACATTCAGGGATTACGAGGGAGAAATGCACATCGAGGTGCAGTTATGTGGCGTATCGAGTGGGCCCACCGCGGAGGAAGAGGGACGCCTCACTTCGCGAGGGAGGCCTCCCCTCATGTTCATTTTGCCCCACCGGATCCTGGGAGGAAGGAGTCCGTGGATCTCGTCACTCATCGCTGCGAGCGGAAGATTCTCGCGGGTAGCGGGGAGCGGCCGGAGGAGAAACCGGTTTCTTCCGGCGTCGTAGCCGTAGAGCGTAGGCTAGATTCGGGAGTCGGGAGAGAGGGGGAAGCGCTAGCGTGGTCAGTCCCGGGAGAGCCGTTAATTTATTCGTCAGTCGGTGATCGAGTGCGGTGACGAGTGGCAGTTTTGGCGAATTCTTTGGATTATCCTCCCGGGCTGTTCACGCCGGTAAGCTTCCGTCTCTCTCTCTGTGCTCTGTGCTCGCCGGAGGCGCTAAGCCACGACCCAACTGCTTTACTTTCGGATTATTTTTTTTTATTGTGTTTTCTCTGTAGTTTCTTAAACATTTCTCGCGTTTGTCGTCTCGGGCGACGAGTTGGGTCCGGCGAAGCGTGTCCGGCGAAAATCTTTCGCGCTGGTCTTGTTCTTTCCTGTTCTCCGCTTTATTCGATACCTGTGGGTTTCTCTCGGCTATCTTTTTCCCGACTATTATTTCCCTTATCTTTCGGCTTTATCTATTGTATTTGGTTAACTTTGCGTATCTTTCGGCTATATTTTCCCCTGGGTTCTATATCGCGTATCGCAACTCCTAATTAGCTGGCTATATCTCGCGACTCCCTTCGAACATCGGCTATATTTCGCGAGTTTTATTTCGAATATCAGCTACAACTCGAGAACGTTCTGTCGAACACCAGCGAGGGGGACTTTCGTCACCCTCGCCTATTGCGATCGGCTACATCCCGCGAATTTTATTGTATCGAGTCTCCGTCGATTTCGCCGGTTACATGGGCTACATTTCATCAGGCGAGACAAAGGGACGGCAAGCGTTCGTTAGGCCGTTCGGCCGCGTGCTGGCTATCTCGCGCGTAAAGGTCACGGGCGCGCCTTGTTTACATCGGGCGGCCTGTGCAGAGAACCTTCTCGACTACCTCGGCTATCTGGCGTACCAATTTTGCTATAGCGAGCGTTTGACTTTGTATTTTTCTTTTCTCTCGCGTCCCGCGTAATGGCGAATCGGCTATATAAAGGATAGAATTGATCTGGCAATCGCAACACTGTTTCGCGATTTTATCTTTCTTAAATATTTTTGAGTTTATTATTCGTTGTGGTAAATGTCGCGTTTTTCGTCTCGTTTACCGGTAATTTCGGTAATGTGATTTCGGCTATATTCAATTTCGAAAATAGTTATCCTTTTCGACTACATTTAATTTTTTTTGCAATAGTTATCTCTTTCGACTACATTAAATTTTGGCAATAATTCGTCTTTTTCGGCTACCTTTAATTTTGGCAATAATTTCTCTTTTCCGACTACATTAAATTTTGGCGATAATTTATCTTCCCGGCGACCTTCACTTTTGACAATAGTTATCTTCTCGGCTACATTTAATTTTGACAATAATTGATCTTTTACGACTACCTACACTTTTGGGCAATAGTTTATCTTTTCGGCTACATTCACTTTTGACAATAGTATCCTTTCGGCTACATTTAATTTTGACCATAGTATCTTCCCGACTACATTTAATTTTGGACAATAGTTATCTTGTCGGCTACCTTTAACTTTGACAATAGTTATCTTTTTTGGGCTACATTTAATGTTGGCAATAATTTCCTTTTTCCGACTACATCTAATTTTGTGTAGTAATTTATCTTTTCCGGCTACCTTTAATTCTAGCAATAGTTTATCTTTTCGGCTACATTTAATTCAGGCAATAGTTATCTTTTTCGGCTACATTGATTTTGGATTGTCTCCGGTATTTGTAACAAATTTTGTCTACGGGATTTGCTGAAATTATGTTGTCGAATGTCGAATAAATCATTTGATTATTATATTGTATTTGGTCACTCGCCCGTCCACACCCCTCTACCAATTTCTCCCAGGTGGGCTGAGCTAGTCGGAGTCTCGCCGGCTTCGCCTTTTACCCGCTCCCCCGTTCGTCCCCGTAACTCGCCGCGAATTTCTTACAAATATGCCGCTTTCCGAGCGGTGGTACCAAGGTACCTGGCGCCCAATCGCGTGCGAGCTAGTGGCGTCCACATTGCCATGCGGGGACGGCTTTGTTCGGTCGGCATAAACAAATTAGGAAATCTCGTCGTGGGTTCGAGCCCCGAGATTCGGCACCGAGCAAAGTCGTGGATCGAGCGGGGAGAGTAGATTTACGGAGAGTTGGGAGCCGTAGTGTACGAGAGGTAAAATTCTCGCTACAAAATGGCGCCCAACGTGGGGCTCACGAGTGACAATTATTAGAGAGGTTGCGATTGCCAGAAATCTTTGTGTTGTTATCGACGTTGGAACCGAAAGATAGCGTGGTATTATTAGTATCTTTTTTTGTAGGACGACTAGTCCGTCGAAGTTATGGACTGTCGTTAATCCTAATCCGCAAACAAAGCGAGGAACCGCTTATTCGCGTGCGACCTCCCCTTCGCGCGAGTTAATCCTCTGTTGTTCGATTTGAGGAATTTCAGGTTTACCGTTCGCACGCTTGTCTTTGTTCTATGTATTATTATCCCTCGCTGCTATGAAGCGCGAGGTGTAAATATTTCGTGTTTTTAGTGTTTGTAGCCTGTTGGTGGGCACCTTACAATATTAATCCTCTCCGCTGAATAGCGAGAGAGGTAAACACTTCCTTTGGTCGTTTGGTGTGACTCGATCGACAACAATTTTTTTGTGCGGGACTTTGTTTTCCGCGTACCGCCTAGCTTGGCGAGAGAATTTCGCCGAAGCTCACGTAGCAAGCGAGCGCTTTGTTTTTTTTTTCTTACTGCGTATCATACCTCGCATTGTGTGCCGCTCGGTCAGAATACCTGTTCGCGAAGTAAACAAGCGCTTAAGCCGTTGTTAGGAAGAATACAAAGGCGGAGATTGTTGACCACGAGCAGGACGGATTAACACCCCTCCTGGGCCCAGTTCGGCGGAGATAATAATTTTTTTTTTCTTTCTTCTCCCCGTTTCCCTTTCCTTGCGCGTGCCTGGAATAAGGGGTCTAATATCGGTGGCCAGGAAACCATGCCATCAGTTAGTAGTGCGCAGCGACACCGATCAGACTTCTCTGACTAATCTACCTTACGTGAGTGGTAACAGGTTAGTGAGTTACCGTGCATTGGCCGTGATATTGTGGGCTTTAGTTCGCGATTCTTGCGTTACTGACGATTCTCCGCGTATACTATCGGCTCTATCATTCGCAAAGATCGGTTATATCGTTGGCGACAATTCGCTTATATTATCGGCTCTATCATCGGCCACGACTTGCGTGAATTATCGGCTCTATCGTTAGGGGCGACTCGCGTGGCCTGCTGGCCCTATCATTATCATTAGCCACAACTCGCGAAGATTATCGGCTACATTGCCAGCGGCTATCCACTTGTGATATCGGCTAAATACCCACGACTTTCTCAGCGATCCGCGTATATTATCGGCTACCTTCTCGGCGACTATCCGCGTATAGTATCGGCTAAATACCTGCGCCTACATACGCGCTTGCCGTTTCGGTATCCTACGCTTGGGATTTCCGTTCGAATGGTTCGATTGGGACCAGTAAATTCCTCCCCGAATTGGGACGGCACTTGGGTGCTGCAGGACCCCCAGCTGGTAGGAGGTCTAGCTAGTTTCGAAGTAGATTTAGCCTACGGGGTGAACATCGTGAAACTGCACGTGATCGCGGAGGGAGTGGTGATCGATACGAGCAACACCATCTCGATCGAGGCTTCTCCTGGGGTATTCGTACCAACCGTGGGAACCGTCACCCTGTGGCATACTCCCACACCCTTCCACGTGGTCGAGCAGTTCCCGATTTTGCAAGACGGGGTCATAGGTGCCTTTTGAGGCCCTAGTGATTTTTTTTCTTTCGTGTGAATTTTTTTTTGTGGCCAAACACCCGTCAGGGACCTGTATCGGCTACATTCCGCCTCTACTGCGAACATCTCTACTTATCGGCTACATACTGCGTACACCCCTATCGTATCGGCTCTCTACTACGTGTCTCCCGTGACGTATCGGCTACATTCGCGTGTTCCCTGGGACGCTACCCCGATATCCTTAGCTCGGCTACCTAAACCGCGTACCGTCTCAGTTAGCTCACTCCTGCGGCAATGTCGGATCACGGCGATCCCGTGACCACAGCGCCATCCACCACCCCGGCGACAACAGGTCAATCGCGTGCGGGTGAGCAGGTGGTTCGGACAACCGAACAGAGCGTCCCGAGCGAGAATTTGGGCGCCTGCGCCCTACCCCCGGGAACCAATCCCCGAGACTCGGGAATTGGGACTTTCGGCGGGAATCAATGGGTGGTACCGCAGGGGGGGCTGGATCACCCGCACTACGCGAGCAGCTTCTATCAGTCAGGCCCGGGAACAACATTCGGGACGCAGTTGAGTCATTCGGCGCGTTTCCCCGGTTACGGGGCACCGATTACCACCCCCGCCGTCTTCCCAGATAGTAATGCCGGCGCACCCGATCCAACTAGGGTTAGCCAGGGCGCAATTCCCCGGACCCGAGGTTCCGGTGAGAATAATACGCGACGGTCGACCGGCCATCCGCAGACGCCTGTCCCGGCAGGCGAAAGACCGCCAGGATCCTTCCATGGGCATGACCACGGTTCGTCGTCCGCGGCGACCGTGCTGAATACCATGCGCAAATGGAATATTTCATTTGCGGGCAAAAGGGGGCAAGACGTAGACACATTCCTCGCCCGAGTGAGCGAGGGTCGCGCCTTGTTCCCGGTAAGCGACGAAGATCTCATTCGCTGCCTCCCGTTTTTCCTAACGGGGGTCGCCCTACAGTGGTTCAGAAACGACCAAGGTCGTTGGACTACGTGGCGGGAATTTACGGCGGCTTGCCGTTTGCGCTTCGGGGACCCAGATTATCAATACGCCCTGCGCGAAGAAATTATGCGCCGTACGCAGGGTCTGGAGGAATCGGTAGCGGACTTCCTGACGAATTTGAGGGGCCTGTTTGCTCGCCTCAACCCACCTTGGAGCGAGGCTGAGCAGATTCAGTGCGCGCATCGCAATTTACTCCCGCGATTGCAGATAGCCATCCACCGCGACGACGTGTTCGATTTCGATTCGTTCGAGCACATCGCGGTCAGGGTCGAGAAGAGTTATCAAGCCACCCGTTTGTACCGAGCCCCGCCGGCACCCGAACAATCGCTCTGTCCGGAACTAGCGTATCGGAATCCCCGAACACCCCGCGCAGCCGCCCCTGCTGGCGCATACGCCGCTGTGGAGGTGCCGACGGTAGACGCGGCCGCTCAGTCGCCCTATAACCCCTTCTGGACGGAGGAAATCGGAGAGGTCCAAGGGGAGCAGTTCCCTGAATGGCCCCAGGACAGCCTGAACGCGATTCGGAACCAACCCGGTACCCGTCGCTGGCCGAACGCGAACCAACCTGCGCCAGTTACTGCGACGACCGTCGACGTACCCGGTTTGAGTGCGGCCGTGGGTGACCTGAACCCTTTCAGGGGTCCCACGCCCCCGCGAAATCCCGTGCATCCGGCCGTTGAGCAGTCCACGAACCCTTCGAACACCCGCCGACCGATGCAGTGCTGGAATTGCCAAAGCACGAAACACCGATTTAATGCGTGCCTCGAACCGCGCAAGCTGTT
Source organism: Ichneumon xanthorius (assembly GCA_917499995.1). Taxonomy (NCBI): domain Eukaryota; kingdom Metazoa; phylum Arthropoda; class Insecta; order Hymenoptera; family Ichneumonidae; genus Ichneumon; species Ichneumon xanthorius. The sequence continues at coordinate 997,881 of CAKJTD010000071.1, read as the reverse complement.
CTGCTATCGCTGTGGCAAGCCTGGCTTTAAGACCACGACCTGCCCTTGCTCGGGAAACCACTAGAGGCAGGAGCGACCCGGTCGAACGCGGAACCCGCCATCCCACCGGTCCCCGCCACCCAATCGAACCCGGCTGTCGCCACGCAGACCCCGGAAATATCCGCGACGGTCGACGTGGGGGTGCAGACCGACTTCCCGGTGCACCTCCGCGACCCGTTGAACCAGGCGGTAAGGAACCCGGACCCACCAGCTCCTCCGGTAGCCCCGGAAATCACGCCCGGGCCTCGTTATGGGCGATGCTTCAATTGCGGTAGCTCAGAGCACCCCAAGAAGAGGTGCAAACTGCCGAAAACCCGGCACTGTAACCGCTGTGGTTATCCGGGAGTTTCCGTACGGGAGTGCCCAACACACGGCCAGGAGTGGCGAGCACGGGGTCCTTGGGTCCCACAACAGGGCCGTAACGTGCCCCGCACGGAAATTTTGGAGCGGCCCCGGCCACGAAACCCCGAGGATCGCCCGCGACGCCAGGGAAACTCACCCTACTACCGGGAGCAATGGGGCAATGACCGGCGCACTCGCCCTTACGACGACGAGTGGCACCCTCCGCGCCGAGTGGAAGAGTAGTCCCCGCAACAACACCAGCAGCGCGTGGACGACGACTGGCCCATGCGCTACGGAGACGAGGATCATCCGCCACAACGCCGCCAGCGTGTTGAGGACGACGACTGGCCCATGCGCTACGAGGACGAGAATCACCCGCCACAACGCCGCCAGCGTGTTGAGGACGACGACGGTCACACGCATCGCCACGGCGAAGATTATCCGCCGCAAGAGGACGAGTGGTAGCCCGAGCACCATCCGCGAGCAATTTTTTTTTATTATTATTTTTTTTTTGGGGTCCACCTCTCGCTCAGAAATCGGCTACATACGCGAACCATAAGTCCCGTTTATATTTTTTTCGTTGTTCATTTTTTTTTGGGGCCGGTAAACTAAAAAGTACCTCACCGTAAGACCCAGCAACGGCGTATCAGCCAGGATATTTTTTTTTATTTTTTTTGGAGGTCACTTTATTTATTTCTTTTTTTTGGGATTCATTCCACCTACCAGTCTCGTTGCGTGATACTAGCTTTAAGGTTTAGAATTAACGGTTGCATTTTTTTGTGGGCCGGTAAATTAAAAGGTACCTCACCATAAGTCCCGACGACAGGCAAACGAGCCCAAAAGTATTTATTTTGTTTTTTTTTTTTAGGTCAATTTCGTTTATTATTTTTTTTTGTTTTGTTTTTTCTATGGGCAGGGACAATCAAAAGGAACCTCCCCGTAAGTCCCAACGACAGGCGAAGAAGCCAAAAATAATATTTTTTTTTGTTGTTGGTTGAGGTCAACCCCGTTTTATTTTTTTTTGTTTTTTTTTTGGGCCGGGAAACTCAAAAGAACCTCCCCGTAAGACCCGGTGACGGCGAATCAGCCAAAGATTTTTTTTTTTTAGAGGTCATTTTATTTATTTATTTATTTTATTATTATTTTTTTTTTTGGGGCAGGTAAATCGGCGAAATCCACACCCCGTAAGACCCTCAAGCGCCAAAGGGAGTAGATTTACTCAATAGGCTAATTAACATTATTATCGTTTGCTACTCTTTCTCATCGTTACTACGTTCGTAATAAACCCCACCAACACGCTATTATTGTTATTTATGTCTGGCTACGTAAACTTGCGTTCGAAATATATTAATCGCTTTCTAAAGTATAATGTTGGGGCTCAGTAATTTTTTTTTTGGGAGTATCACCGAAGTAGGTGGTCCTTCGCGGTTTGCGGATTCCTTTCTTCGTTTTTCCCTTCGATTTGGTGCAAAAAGACCAGACCTGCACAGGGTGGAGCATAACGCTTATTGCGAGGACGGAGGTGTTTACCTGGGCTCCGAGACGGAGTTGCGCCGGTGTGTTTTAGTGTTTCAGCCCGGGAGGAGATGCTGCCGGTCTGCTGTTCGCCAGACCGTGCGAGATAACACCTAGAGAGACAGGAGTCCACGGCAAGGTCTGATAAAGGAAAAGGATTCAACGAGCGCCGTTCGGAAGACGGCATTCCCCTAGCAACCTATGGGGAGGGAGGTTTGTGACGTGACATTTTGGTGTCCCGTCACTACGCACGGTTTTGGTCGAGCAGTGGGCCGGATTTACGGCCCTGAGGACGCCGCTCGTCGAGCCGGCTCGATCGTCGACTCGCCGAGGGATTTTATTTTAATTTTATTTTATTAATTATTAATTTTCTTTCATTTTGTTTTATTCGCAAACTCTGCGACCCGTTGTTTGTCGTGTCATTAAGTTTTTTTTAGGCCATACCGGAGTCGCATGACTCTTCGATTTACCCGTCGGACCGTTTTGCCCCGGCCGTGTTCCCTTTGGAGATTGGCCTAAGAGGGCCGGAGAGTTTTCCGTTCGACGAGCAGGCGGAAGCCGAAAATCCGCTTCCGCGGGCAAGGGGGCCGGAGGGACGCGGGTAGTGACCAAGATAACGTGTTTCCCGCCCCTCCCGACTACACGGCCTGGAGCCGTCCCTGCCCCGTCGAATTCACGGACGCCGCGGACCGCTCATCACGGCGCCTCCACATTCAGGGATTACGAGGGAGAAATGCACATCGAGGTGCAGTTATGTGGCGTATCGAGTGGGCCCACCGCGGAGGAAGAGGGACGCCTCACTTCGCGAGGGCGGCCTCCCCTCATGTTCATTTTGCCCCACCGGATCCTGGGAGGAAGGAGTCCGTGGATCTCGTCACTCATCGCTGCGAGCGGAAGATTCTCGCGGGTAGCGGGGAGCGGCCGGAGGAGAAACCGGTTTCTTCCGGCGTCGTAGCCGTAGAGCGTAGGCTAGATTCGGGAGTCGGGAGAGAGGGGGAAGCGCTAGCGTGGTCAGTCCCGGGAGAGCCGTTAATTTATTCGTCAGTCGGTGATCGAGTGCGGTGACGAGTGGCAGTTTTGGCGAATTCTTTGGATTATCCTCCCGGGCTGTTCACGCCGGTAAGCTTCCGTCTCTCTCTCTGTGCTCTGTGCTCGCCGGAGGCGCTAAGCCACGACCCAACTGCTTTACTTTCGGATTATTTTTTTTTATTGTGTTTTCTCTGTAGTTTCTTAAACATTTCTCGCGTTTGTCGTCTCGGGCGACGAGTTGGGTCCGGCGAAGCGTGTCCGGCGAAAATCTTTCGCGCTGGTCTTGTTCTTTCCTGTTCTCCGCTTTATTCGATACCTTTGGGTTTCTCTCGGCTATCTTTTTCCCGACTATTATTTCCCTTATCTTTCGGCTTTATCTATTGTATTTGGTTAACTTTGCGTATCTTTCGGCTATATTTTCCCCTGGGTTCTATATCGCGTATCGCAACTCCTAATTAGCTGGCTATATCTCGCGACTCCCTTCGAACATCGGCTATATTTCGCGAGTTTTATTTCGAATATCAGCTACAACTCGAGAACGTTCTGTCGAACACCAGCGAGGGGGACTTTCGTCACCCTCGCCTATTGCGATCGGCTACATCCCGCGAATTTTATTGTATCGAGTCTCCGTCGATTTCGCCGGTTACATGGGCTACATTTCATCAGGCGAGACAAAGGGACGGCAAGCGTTCGTTAGGCCGTTCGGCCGCGTGCTGGCTATCTCGCGCGTAAAGGTCACGGGCGCGCCTTGTTTACATCGGGCGGCCTGTGCAGAGAACCTTCTCGACTACCTCGGCTATCTGGCGTACCAATTTTGCTATAGCGAGCGTTTGTCTTTGTATTTTTCTTTTCTCTCGCGTCCCGCGTAATGGTGAATCGGCTATATAAAGGATAGAATTGATCTGGCAATCGCAACACTGTTTCGCGATTTTATCTTTCTTAAATATTTTTGAGTTTATTATTCGTTGTGGTAAATGTCGCGTTTTTCGTCTCGTTTACCGGTAATTTCGGTAATGTGATTTCGGCTATATTCAATTTCGAAAATAGTTATCCTTTTCGACTACATTTAATTTTTTTTGCAATAGTTATCTCTTTCGACTACATTAAATTTTGGCAATAATTCGTCTTTTTCGGCTACCTTTAATTTTGGCAATAATTTCTCTTTTCCGACTACATTAAATTTTGGCGATAATTTATCTTCCCGGCGACCTTCACTTTTGACAATAGTTATCTTCTCGGCTACATTTAATTTTGACAATAATTGATCTTTTACGACTACCTACACTTTTGGGCAATAGTTTATCTTTTCGGCTACATTCACTTTTGACAATAGTATCCTTTCGGCTACATTTAATTTTGACCATAGTATCTTCCCGACTACATTTAATTTTGGACAATAGTTATCTTGTCGGCTACCTTTAACTTTGACAATAGTTATCTTTTTTGGGCTACATTTAATGTTGGCAATAATTTCCTTTTTCCGACTACATCTAATTTTGGGTAGTAATTTATCTTTTCCGGCTACCTTTAATTCTAGCAATAGTTTATCTTTTCGGCTACATTTAATTCAGGCAATGGTTATCTTTTTCGGCTACATTGATTTTGGATTGTCTCCGGTATTTGTAACAAATTTTGTCTACGGGTTTTGCTGAAATTATGTTGTCGAATGTCGAATAAATCATTTGATTATTATATTGTATTTGGTCACTCGCCCGTCCACACCCCTCTACCAATTTCTCCCAGGTGGGCTGAGCTAGTCGGAGTCTCGCCGGCTTCGCCTTTTACCCGCTCCCCCGTTCGTCCCCGTAACTCGCCGCGAATTTCTTACAAATATGCCGCTTTCCGAGCGGTGGTACCAAGGTACCTGGCGCCCAATCGCGTGCGAGCTAGTGGCGTCCACATTGCCATGCGGGGACGGCTTTGTTCGGTCGGCATAAACAAATTAGGAAATCTCGTCGTGGGTTCGAGCCCCGAGATTCGGCACCGAGCAAAGTCGTGGATCGAGCGGGGAGAGTAGATTTACGGAGAGTTGGGAGCCGTAGTGTACGAGAGGTAAAATTCTCGCTACAATACATAGTACATACCTTAAGGAGTATCTATGAATTATTTCGGAATTTTCTCGGATTGCTACCGCCAGCGGCCGTCTCTATGAGAGCGACCGCCCTCATTTTGAGACTTTAGACCCCTTAAAAAAGCATTTAAAGGGTCTGCTCCCGTGAAAACTCTTCGGTAGTACATAGTACATACCTTAAGGAGTATCTATGAATTATTTCGGAATTTTCTCGGATTGCTATCGGTCAGCCTGCGCACTTATCAGAGCGACCAAGCACGTTTGGAGACTATAGACCCCTTAAAAATGCCCTTAATGGTTCTGCTCCCGAGAAAACTCTTCGGTAATACATAGTACATACCTTAAGGAGTATCTATGAATTATTTCGGAATTTTCTCGGATTGCTACGGCCAGCGGCCGTCTCTATGAGAGCGACCGCCCTCATTTTCAGACTTTAGACACCTTAAAAAAGCATTTAAATGGTCTGCTCCCGAGAAAACTCTTCGGTAATACATAGTACATACCTTAAGGAGTATCTATGAATTATTTCGGAATTTTCTCGGATTGCTACCGGTCAGCCTGCGCACTTATGAGAGCGACCAAGCACGATTGGAGACCATAGACCCCTTAAAAATGCCCTTAATGGATCTGCTCCCGAGAAAACTCTTCGGTAATACATAGTACATACCTTAAGGAGTATCTATGAATTATTTTGGAATTTTCTCGGATTGCTACCGCCAGCGGCCGTCTCTATGAGAGCGACCGCCCTCATTTTGAGACTTTAGACACCTTATAAAAGCATTTAAAGGGTCTGCTCCCGAGAAAAAACTCTTCGGTAATACATAGTACATACCTTAAGGAGTATCTATGGATTATATCGGAATTTTCTCGGATTGCTACCGGTCAGCCTGCGCACTTATCAGAGCGACCAAGCACGTTTGGAGACTATAGACCCCTTAAAATTGCCCTTAATGGTTCTGCTCCCGAGAAAACTCTTCGGTAATACATAGTGCATACCTTAAGGAGTATCTATGAATTATTTCGGAATTTTCTCGGATTGCTACCGCCAGCGGCCGTCTCTATGAGAGCGACTACCCTCATTTGGAGACTTTAGACACCTTAAAAAAGCATTTAAATGGTCTGCTCCCGAGAAAAATCTTCGGTAATACATAGTACATACCTTAAGGAGTATCTATGAATTATTTCGGAATTTTCTCGGATTGCTACCGGTCAGCCTGCGCACTTATGAGAGCCACCAAGCACGATTGGAGACCATAGACCCCTTAAAAATGCCCTTAATGGATCTGCTCCCGAGAAAACTCTTCGGTAATACATAGTACATACCTTAAGGAGTATCTATGAATTATTTCGGAATTTTCTCGGATTGCTACCGCTAGTAGGTTGTCTCTATAATTATTTATACCTACGGACCCCTTAAAACATAGCCAAAGGGTCCGCCTTGTCTTATTGTCTAGTAAACATCTTAAATAAGATGTATAATTTTTTCAGAATTTTATGACAAAGGGTTTCATGAGAAACGATTTTTTTTATCAACTATTAGAGTGCCGCGCGCGCGGTGGCCCGCTAGCGGTGCGCGTACGCCGGCCGCTAACTCGGCCGCCAGCTTCAGCCTCATTACGTATTTGTGTCTCGCTCTCGCGGTCGGCAATTGGACATTTCTCATCGGACTTTCGCGCAGTGAGAGCTTGCGTGTCTGCGCGTTTCTCGCGCTCTCACATTTCGGACAGCTCATAAGTGTAGTGCTGGGAGTGCACACGTGTCGCGTCTCTCTCGCACAGTGACATTCGGAAGACTCATTGGACTCGCGCGCGGTGAGAGTTCGCGCGTTAGCGCTTCTCTCTCGCGCTTACACCGTCCGGACAGCTCAGCAGTGTTCTCGTGTGGAGAGAGCTCGCCTCTCTCTCCCACACAGTGCGTCTCGGTCAACTCATCGGTCGACTCTTGTGCAAGGAGAGTGCGCGCGTTCGTTGATCGTTCGCGCGCTCGGCATTTTGGACATCTCAGCTGTCTCTCGTGCGGTGAGAGCTCGCGTGTCGCGTCTCTCTCCCCACCATCGACAGTCGGCCTAGGCGGGCGGCACACATCTCCTGTCGCGCTCGGACTTCTCAACGGCTAATGCTCGCGTCGGAAGAGTTCGTGCGCGCTTCGTGCGTGGCTCCAACATTTCGGCCATTTTTGTGACAGCTACATCGGGCTCCCGCGCGGTGAGCACGTGTTTGTGTTTCGCTCCCGCGCTCAGCCATCTTGGACAGCTCAACTGACTCTTGTGTGGTGAGAGCTCGCGTGTCGCGTCTCTCTCCCCTCCACCCACAGTCGGGATCTCAGCTGTACAGTGCGCGACTAGTTTTTGTGTTCGCTCTCTCGCTCACTCTCACGCATTCGGACGGTGCAACGGTTACATTCGGTGAGAGATCGCGTGTCGCATCTCTCTCGCACTCATTGTGACATACCTCGCGGTGTTCTCATCGGTTTCGCGCTATAACGGATGGCCGGTGCAGGTGCAAAAGAGTGTCGAGTCGGAGATGTAGAATATATATGTAGTTTATTATTCGCAGCGTATTTGGGAGAGTGTACCGTGTGCAGGTCGGAGCTGTACTGCCGCTCTGAGGTGCGAGGCTGAGGGCCTCGGACCCTGCAACAATGTCGCGACGGACAGTCGCGACGCTTGCTGATAAGGCCCTTCTCACGGCTTCGAGCCGTGAGAGCGGATGCAGATAAGCTGCGGGGCATTCTCTGAATGCTGCGCGGCGGAAAACGACGCCGCCGCGAAAAATGATCTATGTGGGAAGAGGCTGGAGCCGTTACACTCCCCCTCTAGGAAAAACGATGCCCCCGCATCGGATATTAAAATTTGTTTACGTTGTGTAATTTTTGTTAAGTGTGATTCTATATAAGTGAGAGGTTATTGGGGGTTTTTCTTTTTTTTTTCCTTCTAAATATTTTCATTTTTGTGTAGATGTGTTATGTCTTTTTTTTAATTTAATTTAATTTTGTTGGTTGGTAGCTGGTTCCTTTCGTTGTTTTCCGGATTCAGTTTTATTTCGGCTATTTTTCCTTGGCTTTGTGTTTACTCCGGTACACTCTCGTTGTTGTATATATGGTGGTGAATGTTGATATCTGTAACAATCTAAAAGAACTGTTATTTGTTCGTATTAGTGGGGATGGTTTGGTTATGTTGGATGGGATTAAATTTGGTGTTAAAAGGTAATAATAAGTAAAAATGTTGTCCTGTTTTGTTTGAGTCCAATATTTGTTTTCCCTTTTTTTCATGTATTTATTCCCTTTTTTTGGTCCAGTTTTTGTGCTTTCCTTAGTGATCCATACTCGTTTTATTTCCGTAAGTTCCTCTCTTTTTGGGTTTTTGGGTTATAATTTTTGATTTTTTTTTGCTTCCTCATAGAGGAAGCTGTTTTCGTGAAAAAAAAATTTTTCGAGATTTTAATGTCAGCGTACTAGAAATGGTCGAAAACGTCGAGAAAAGTGATTTTTAGCTGGCGTCCGGATGTATGTATGTGTGTGTGTATGTGTGTGTGTATGTGTGTGACAGCGTGCATCGCTTAGAACGACTATAACTCGGAAACGGCTTGGGATAGCGGGTTCAAATTTTGTACACTAGTAGAGTAATCATGTCTCCTCCTTCGATATAATTTTCATGAAGATTGCGACCCGTTTCGGAATTTTACGGGAATTCGACATTTTTTAAAAAATTCTATGGTAGCTCTAACTTTCGTAAATTTTGAGCTATCGTCCTAAAAATGCATATAAATACAATACTATGAACAAAGACCTTTGGTATTGAATTTGGCCAAAATCTACCGAAGGGATCAGATTTTATGGAATTTTGATTTTTTTGAAAAATTACTAAAAATCGTCTAATTCGAGTAAACATGGAGGTATCGAGCTTAAATTTGCCACAGGAATGGACTGACACTGTACAATGTTTCGTATTAAATTTGGCAAAAATTGATCTAACCGTTTGAATTTTATGGGATTTTGAAAATTTTGAATTATTCAATTTTTTTTTTGTCAGAAGTTTCTGAATCAAACATCGTACAAAGAGTAGAATGAGTTATAGTTTCGTAATCAGCGCTGAAGATTAGATTAAAAATTGCCTTAAAACTTTTTTTTTGTGTTTTAATTATAGCTTCCTCTATGAGGAAGCCAAAATGGCACGACGGAATTATCATAGAGGAAGTTATGAGGAAAACCGTAAAACATGAGGAAGTAATTGTGCAAATCACTTTGCACGCTTTTTTCTTTTGTATTACCTGTAACATTCTAATGTCTAATTAGTGTGGTTAGTGGGTTGGGTGTGTTATTTGGATTGGTTCTGTTGGTAAAAGATGGAAACTGTTTCTGGAATGGGTAGAATAATTAACACGTAAACTAATAGTATAAAGGCATAGCATATATTCGAGAAAAAATGGAAACAACTTTTTGAAAGGGAAATAAAAAGACTAATGATAAAAACTTAAAAGAAAAACAAATTGAAATGTTTTTTGAAAAATAAAAGAGAAAAAATAATAATAATAATGGGTGGGCCCTTTCGTTGTTTGTTTTTTTTTTAATTTTTTTTCCATCGAGGCCACGCGACGCTTGTCGCGCGTGTATATTTGTTCGGTTATTTATATGGTTACGGTATGAATTACGTATAAGGTTTTGGTTATTTGTGTGGTTATGGTATGATTATTATGTGTGAGGAGCATGTGTCGTTTATGCGCCGGATTTTACTGTGTGTCTGAGTCCATTCGTCGTCTTTTGTTTGTTGTGTCTAATTTTAGTTCGGCAAGAAAAATGTTAGATTGTGCTCGGTTTTTGATTTTCCGGAGGAGCTCTAATGTTTGGCTGTCGATCCACTTAAATCCGTCCTCCATCGTTAGTTTGGTTGGGTCGAAGTCCGTCTTGTTTTTGTCATTTGTTTCGTTTGTTGCGTCTTTGATTTCGTCAAGTTTTTTGTTCGTGTCGTCGGTTTTTCCGTTTGTTTCGTCTTCGTTTTCTGTGTCTGTCTCGCTCTCGGTGTCTGTGTCGTTGTTCAAGTGTAGTGGTGGTGATCCGTCGGGTGTGTGTGTGGTGTAGAGTCGCTCAGGTTGTGCTTCCAGTTCTGCCCTCAGGAGCTGTTGCTCCTGGCATCGGCGCAGTCGCTGTTGAGCCAAGTATTGCTCTCTCTGCTGTTAGTGGATCTGTTGTTGGTGTTGTTGTTGTTGTCGCTGTTGGTGTGTTTGCAGCATCAGGAGGTATGTCGAGCATTCGTCGACGTGGGCTGCGAACTGCCATGTTGGGAAGGCGCAGCAGCACAGCGGGCACGTTGCATTTATTGCGGCCTGGCTCGTTACTTTCTCCATTAGTTTGGCGTAGCATGTATTGAGGTGCTGGATCATCCCTGATTTTTTAATTTTTCCTCGGCAAAGGACGCATCCGACTTTTGGGTCCTGCTCGGGTGCTCCGCTACTATTGCTGGCGCCATCCATTTTTCCCTTTTTTTTGTTTTTCCGTTTATTTTATCTGTTGGGTGTGTATGTGTTTGTTGAAATGAGATATACAAATATGATAATAGTTTTAAGCCATGCGTAATGCGGTTAGGGATATATTGAATTATTATTATTTACTATTATGATTATTAATATGTTTGTTAATGATCGCGCTTTATTTTTTGTTTTTGTTTTGTTTTGTTTTTTTTTTTATGGTAGCGCGTTACGATCGTGATATGTTAACGCGTAGATTGGTCTACGAGTTGGTTGGGGCGGGTGGTCTGTGATGATGGCGACCTCCCTACATTCGGTAACCGGTTGTGGCGGAGTTTCGACCAACTCTATCGGTTGTCTATGATAGACAACGGTTGGTTCGGGAGCCTGTTCGGTTTGTTGTCGCGTTATCGTTTTTCGGTTTTTTGTTACGCACGATATGAGTTTATATATGCTTGATAATTTTCCGAATAGGGAAAACTTCCATCCGACTACTGCTAACAGCATGATGGAAGCGAGGGAGATTCCACTATATTTTAGTATGGTTTCTAATGTGGAGAGTCTGTGACTCATGTAGTGGGTTTTTGAAATTTCCCTTGCCTTTGTGATGATAGCCTTTAATGCTACCTCGTTTTTTGTTAAGTCATCGTGTATCGGATTTGTGTTTGATAGTCCTGTAAGTGTTTCTGTTTCCGCTATGATTTCTGTGAGGTTGATGTTTTCCACGTTCTCCATTGATTTTTGGATCATTGCTGTTATATTTAGAATCGGTGTGTGTGCGAATTTTACTTCGATTGAGGATTTTATTTCCACTGAAGGAGTTAGAGTCGTTGTTCGGGTTTTAACTCGGCAGGTGGGTTCGATTTGTAGTATTCCGGCGTTTTCGATTGTTTCAATGATCGATTTGTGATTGTCGCAAATAAGATATAAAGTTTCGGGTTTTGGTGCTGCGTACAGCCATGCGTTTGCGTTACGAATTTTCTTCCAATAGGTTTGCTTTAGCATTTTTAGTCTGATATCGCATGATTCTAGATTGCCGAATTGTGGATTGACGAGGAGTTGAACCTCGCATTCAGTTTCGTCGTTGATCTGCGCTACGGGATAGATTTGTTTGCAGATGTATCGATTAACTATGAATTTACATTCGCCTTCGTCTTCCAAATTGAAATAACTACAAAAGTCTTCGGAAACTGCGGTGTATCGGACTGCCGGTTTAATGTACGCGAATCTCGCGCCTTTTGCCATTGAGAGTTGGCGTACTGGAACGGATAGATGTTGGTATAGTTTGTACTGTGTTAGGTCCAAAAGTGGGATTTTGATGACATAGATAAGCCGTTCTCCGTTATGGAACGATGTGAGGTCGATTATTTTCGTCTATTCCGGAACGTATTCCGAGCTGAGTGGTATAGGGAATATCGTGTTTGGTGTTGATTTTCGAATCGCTTCTGCGCTAACTAGTATCTTTTTTGCCGAAAGTATTTCGGGGTGTAGTTGTCCCATTTTTGCGAAGAGTACCGCGTTTGTCAATATTTCCAAATCGATTTCGCATTGGATAAGTGTTTCCTCTACAGAAGTGGTGTATGTTATCAGCTTCTGGATTACGTGTAATTCGTATTCGAGTGATGCCTGTTTCAGTTTGATTCCTTTGATTTCTTTATTTATTCTGTTTGTTAATTCAGTGATTTGGGTTTGGGTGAAGTTGAAACCTGCTTTGATTATATGTGTTTGGCTTAGTACGATTTCCGCTAATTCGGTGGTTGTGTTTGCAAGTGCATCGATTTGTGAGTTTATTCTGTGTGAGTCTTCACTGTCCATTGTTCCGAAAAGTATTTTGTTAATTTTTCCTACGAATTCTAAAGGCGCGCGTTTCTTTCTCTTGTCAGTTGAATCGAGTTGAATTGATGGTATCAGTTCCTGTAAGGTTGCTTCTGCGTTCGCGACGTTGTTCAGTCGGGCCTGTATATTTTGTAGTTGACCTCTTGTTAGGCAATGTCCTCGTAAGGTGAAGCAAAATAAGTTGGCGGCATCAAGGTTTTCTTGTATTTGTTGTCGTCTGGATACGAATCCATGTGTGTCTATGTACGTAATTAGCGTCCATGTTGTATGGTATGAATGAAGTGTGCCTAAGGACTCCGAGTAAAGTCCGGGGTTTTTCGTCAGTGGCGTAATTTTGAAGGCGTCTGGTGCGGACGCCCTTACGGAATTGGCGTGGCCTCTGCAACATATGCCAGTTTTATTTTATCTACGTGTAGAGTTTTTGTTGTGTTGTCGTCTAATTGTATTGTAATGTTGCGCTTGTTTGGGATTTCTATGATTTGGTACGGGCCTAGCCAGTCCTTGTCAAATTTACTTGTTTTGCGTTCGTTTTTTGTGAGAACGAGTTGGCCTATTTGATATTCTGGTTCTACGGTTCTTTTATCGTAGTATCTTTTGGTTCGTTCTTTGAACTTTATTGCTTTTTCGAAAGCAAGTTCTTGGACGTTTCTAAGGTTTCTCGTTAGATCTGTCATGTAGTCGTCGTAGGTTATGATTTTTTCAGGTGGTGGGAACTCTGAAGGTGTTCGAGCTCTCCTACCGAATAAGTAGTTAGCGGTGCACTATGGCGACCCCCACTCCTATCCCCACTCCTATCCCCACTCCTATCCCCACTCCTATCCCCACTCCTATCCCCACTCCTATCCCCACTCCTATCCCCACTCCTATCCCCACTCCTATCCCCACTCCTATCCCCACTCCTATCCCCACTCCTATCCCCACTCCTCGAGCCCCGTTGAGAGCGTAGTTCGAGGTGATGGTGTGGGTAAGAGTGGGGATAGGTTCCGCAGCAGCCCCACTCTTACCCCCACTCCTCCAGCACAGAGTGTTGGAGGTTGTGGGTGTGAGAGTGAGAGGGTGTGCGTGTGAGCTGTCGCCATAGTGCACCGCTTTTTTTTTATTATGCACAGAGTTACATATTTCTTAAAGTTAGGTTTCATGCACAGTTTAAATCGATGAATTCAATACGATTATATATGGAGCCCAAATACCGCAGCCCTACACTCTTTTTTTCACAAAGTTCTGCTATCTCGTCGAACACTTCGTCATTATGGTTCAGAAAGAAACTAACCCTTAGGGGCATGAATGAAGACACTGAAATCCAAACCTATATCGGCAATCACTTGTCTCCCGTGTTGACCATCCTCATTCTTGAGATTCTATATATCTTCTGAAGTTCCAGTTCCGCAATCCTTTTATATGGTAGGTGGGACGGTACGCGACCGGTGTCATTGAGCTTCGACAATTTTTTCAAATACATAATTCACTTTACGGGTTAACGAAAAGAAGAAGAAGATCTTCGAAGTGGGACCGCGTTAAGGTAACGCTGGAGTGTTTTAACGTTCCGTAGAGCACACTGAGCGCCTCTGGACTCCGTCTGTAGGAAACAATGCCACGAGCACACTTTTGCTGTCTTCGATGGCGGAACATCGAGTGATGGGCAATCGGCGCGTTCGCTCAAGTTTATGATTTTGCGTCCTGTGGCCTGTTCTAAGATTTGTACAGTCGGCTCACCTACCGCGTACAGTCGAGATTGCTCGCCAACACTTTTCGCAATTTCGCGTAATTCTTGATACAGTTCAGTGAGCGCGACGCCATTATCATGCAGCCAGCCACTCAGCCAGTGTATACCGTGGATGTACTTAGTCCGCCAATTATTTATTCTTCGTATCCGGGGCGACAATACCTCGATGATATAAGGTGGAGAGACCATCCACAGCATTCGACGCTGTGATTTATCCACCGAACCCACACACACCTCTTTCGGCAATAATTCACCATTCATATCTTTTAAATACAGAATATCAAACACCAGATCTGTACCGGGTACATCAAACATCTGATGTGGACAGTGCATATTGTCGTTGAAACCCGTGAACACGTTTTACGCTCTCAGCAGACGGCAGAAGACTGAGCTGCGCTGAAGTTGTTATCACACAGCAGCAATCGTCAGCAATATTGCACGTGCAGATTGAAACAGGATGCGTCTCTTCATTTTTTAATCTAACTGGAACTGGACAGCCTCCAAATATTCCACCCGTGCACTTATTCCCTGATAAAACACCGTCGAAGGATCCAAATATTCCAGATAGGAATTTATTATCGAAACGCCTGCTGTGCAGCGTTGCGACCAACGTTCTCCATCCACCGCTGTTTGCACCTCCTCCAATTCCTGATATAATTTTTCAACGATGCAAATCGTGATTATTTGTATTACTTTCTGTACCGCCGTCGAGTAACCGTTCATTCTGCAACAACGTGAACGCAACTGTGCCAAGAGCACATTTTTGCTACCGCCGGTGACGGGATGATGGACTATCCCTTCCAGGTTTATGATTAAAATATTGCTACGTGTACATTTTAGGCAACTAGAGGGGATAGGCGTTGAGAGTATATTTTGCATCGTATAAAAGAAGAAATAAATCAATTTTATCGATAATCTGTTATTTATTTGTACATGAGCCAAGCACGATAATATATTATAACTATTATGGATGTTGTTGGCTTTGACTGGAGCAACGTCTTCTTCTTCTTCTCCCGGTAATGTTGAATTATCCAACTCCCAAGAATAAGATTGACCACAGCAGCTCATACTCAATAACTATGAGCTCTCCGTTGGGCGAACGGGCTTGAACTCCAGGTTATTATACCTTGTCCCGTAGTACTGCATGAGCAGTTTTTTCTCATGCGCAGCAGCAGTCATCTGGTGCAGCAGATTGGCGTCATCCTCGAAGGCCTTGGCGAATCTCGCTGGGAGGTAGCAAGTAAATGTTTCCTCAATGTCGATGGTAATCCTCGGGCCAAATGATGTTTTTACACACCTTATGTCAGTGACGCCGTAGTTTCTCTCGAGAGTCAACTCGGATAGTTTTTTGATTGGCAGAAACGACGCAAGCATGCCCACTTTGTTGATTTGCGTAAGATCCATTATGGAGATTGAGTTCTTCTAGCCGTCGTATCACACGTCGAAACTCTGATCTTACACGTATCACTGATTTTAATTTTGCAATATCGTGCAAGTGTCTTTCTATGCGCACTTTTAGCTCGATTCGTTTCCTTTGCATTAACGTCGACGGAGACAGATAGCTTGCACGAGACTTCTTTCGCTGCTCGATCACGACTGATGTCTTCCCACAGGTCTGTTCGGGAATGAGCACTGTTTCCGCTTTCCCCGCAGGTAATTCGCGATTCATGACGCTTTCTCACATCGAGCCCAAAAAGAAATATAATATCTGCTGAAATCAGCTTTTTCAGCAACTCGAAAAGGTCTCTGGCTGCGTGTGTCTTTTTGTGATATCGGGATACAGATCCGATTACAAGAAGAAATATAATATCTGTTGAAATCAGCTTTTTAACAGCCCGAAAACCGATTCCAAGAAGAAATATAATATCTGCTGGCGTGTGTCTTTTGTGATATCGGGATACAGATCCGATTCCAAGAAGAAGAAATATAATATCTGTTGAAATCAGCTTTTTTAGCAGCCCGAAAACCGATTCCAAGAAGAAATATAATATCTGCTGAAATAAATTTTTTGAGTGGTATCGGGGAAACAGAGTGGGTAGAGAAAACGGAATTTTTTATTTTTTATTTTTATTTTATAAGCATAATATTCAGAATACACGAGCACGGGGCCAACAGCCCTGTATGCAATGCAAACACTTATCACTAAAGTTATTTATTTTGTAGCTGCCACCTACGGCAGCCCCCATACTGAAAGTTTTACCCTGCGACTTAAATTTGCGATTATTGATGAATGCATTATAATAATCATAGACTATTGAATCGTTTCTTGACAAATTATTTGAAAATACATTTCTAAACTTATTAATGCCGAGGCCAGTACACATATAATGAAGAAACATAACGCAATACTGTCCGCAGCATTGCGAATCCGGACCTTGAAGTTGAATAGTGTTGCATCGGAAGAATTTGCAGTTTCTTCGGAGCCGTATGAGGTGCTGTGGGATGATTGGCGGGAGACCGTAGCTGTCGAAGAACCATCCATGACCATTTCGATCGACGTACATGGCGACCCAGTGGGTCCCGGGTAACTTGTGTCCATCGGTATTAACAACGATGGCTGTCGGTTTCGTCCACACCTTCGGGATACGATCTGCCGGATACACGCCTACTGTATGATCCTTTATGTTCCGGAGAGACTGTAAAATTTGAAGGCTGTTCATAACAGCGGACAGCAGCAGCAGAGGGTTTTTCTTCAGTAGCACACTCTGACAAGCCAACCATCCAGCTAGTAGTAGTGCGATATTCCCACAAAGAATCGAAGCGATCACTATGACAAAGCCACGCTTTGATCTTTGTTGCGTTGTCTAGAGCACACTTATATGTGTGGTTTTTGCGCAACAGTCCGTGATATATACAGCGTGTATTACCCGTCGGTAGGTTATGGAATGATGGTACTTCGTCGTCTTCTTCCAAATTTATGATAAAACACCCTGTGAGTCTTGCCAGGTATGATGCTTTGTCGGAGCCTCTGGTGAATATTCGATCAACTTCTGAAGCAATTTTCTTCAGAATAAGCTCGATCGCTTGCACAGATGTATCGCCTTCAGACCATGCAATACCGTGATGGTTGCTCTGCAGCCACGTATTTTGCCTTTTTATAGCAGGTGATAGGTCGTCATGGGCATAGGGCTGTTTTACTATCCAGTGACCAAAGTATGTTGAATGCACCGAGGTGACAGCCACTTCTTTCGGTGTAAAATGATTGAATTTATCCTTTAGACTCTGTATATCAATTACAACAGCCATGATGCGACCTGTCGCCTCGAGTTCTCGGAGAATACTGAAGGCTCAGCCGAAATAGTTCACTATCCGCTGAAATCTACAATCACTTGTCGGGACGAGTCAATCTCCAACACATTATCATATTCTGCATACACAATACAGTTAACCGTTGAATTTAGAGCTTCTTCGAAACGGACCTCTATTCTGACACTGCCGTGTTTCACCAAATTCCAATGAGTATTACTATTAGCCGAAAGATCGGGTGTTAGATCAAATGCAAATAGACAATAACCATTAGGGTAAGCCGTACGTGAAATACAATTACCCTGGTTGAGAAAGTGAATACCCGTGCCGGAGAATAATGTGTGATATGCATCCACGTATTGCTCTCTCACACCAAAGTCGGGCTGCAGAGGCTTTGACGGTATCTGCACACCGTTGGCATACAAAGAAAGATAATTTATTTTATAATTTCGAAAGTTAAAGGGGTTCAGCGCGCGATCACCATTAAAGGCTCTATTATCGACAAACCCGATAATTATACGCTTAGGCAGTTGTCCTAGTATGATATTATCCAGAGTATCACCGTGAACACCTGCATGCAGCGATACTGCTTTAACTTCTACGCGGGTCATTGGATACTTTGCCGTAGATTTGGAGAGAGCCCTTGCGTGGGCTAAGAGTATACCGGGTGCTATCTTGGCACGACGTACAAGGAGCGATGCTTCGACGATCTTTATGCTGCAGTCTTGCGAAGAGCTCATAAGGCAGAAAGCATCGTTGGTGCGCACGAGGCGTATACGCATCTCAACGCCATTTATCAAAAATCTCTCCTGATTGAAGATGTCGCAGTGAAGGTGTCCAAGGAGATCAATCTGATTGGCGCTAGCATTCATAAGACCTCTTCGCATAACTAGGCCTTTATTACCATCACCCACATCATCCATTCCTCCGTGCGAATCGTTATACCAGAGAACACTTGTGAGATGAGAGGCCTTCGCGTCATCTCCATAATTCAAGAGTGTTTAAATGTATGCTCTGTATGCGTAAGCGTTATTGGGCGGTGATACAAGTTTCTGATTCAAGAATACGTCAATCTGATTGAACATTGAATGCAGTAAATTATTAACGGGACCAGCCTTAGGTGCATCGCCCTCTTTAGGCTTCCGAGGTGGTATTATTTCAACGCGCATACTCAGCATAGTATGCGCAAGATCAATGTACTCATCGCCTTGGCCAGGCACTACAAATTCGATAGGCGAGTTATCTGTCAGCGATGAAATTGGCTTATAGTACACCCATTGTGTTCCCTCAATCGTGGTTTGGGTGGGTGGCAACGTAAATAGCTCAAGCTCCGACTTTAGACACTCACACGAATGAGCGTGTAAGAACGCCATTTTTCCTCAATCCTGTCTGTCTAGGTAAAAATATCAGATACAGTCCTCGGTTTTTTCCTCCTCTTCGTCTTCTTGTCACTCGTCTTTGTCTTCCGTCTTCTCGCTGTCCTTTTCGTTGCTCTCCTCTTCGTCACGTGCGCAGAACGTTTTCTCGACGTTAACGGCTTCTTTCTTTTTTTCACACCGACACGACGTGTTGCGCTACCGCCAATCGAATGCAGCAGTTTGTTATCGAATTTTTGATTTGAATTCGATTTGAATCGAATTTAGCCACTTTACAGCCTGAACCTTGCATAAGGTTATTAATTTTTTCCTCGGCTTTTCGCTTTAGATTTGTGGCCGATTCACGCATGCGTGTTTTAAAGGCCTCTCGTGGATGAACACCCCTATCCAATATGTCATTGGCTGCATTAATACCAGAACGTAGCGCTTCTTTGCCTACGGTTCGAGCTCCTTGTTTCAAGAGCGGTATGATACGGCGAAAGAGACCTCCGAGGAAGCTACCAATACCGTGACCTCGTTGGTTCGGCGACCCAATGTAGACATGACTGATACCGCCATAACCCGTCCTCCCACCTCCGCCCGTCTGGGGGTCAAAGTATGCATCGTAATAATCCATTTCGCGGGTCAATCTACGCGCCGAAAGTGTAATGTCACCGTCAACGTCCCGTACTCAAATGGTATCGGCTCACCAAACTCATCCCTTATATCGATAGTTATCGTTTGAAAACTCGTGCGCAATAACGGTATGAAGCGCGGTGGTGAAAAGTTTCTAATTTTGACAGACCCGTAATTGTAATTATCCGTGACGGCGGTCGGAACGACCCGCAGTAGAGGTGAGTGCACATCTCCGGTGATGTATGGTTCGCAGATATCGGTATAAACGAAGAGCGTATTAGGAAGCCCGTTCGTTAGACCGGCCGGCCGCTGGTCAATGTACTTCGCGTCACTTCGAACGACGACACCATGGTTATGGGAGAATCCTAAAATCTTGTTCAATACGTCGGAAAAAAAGAAAGAGTTTCAAATTCGTACACCTATTGCAAATGCGGGTTACTGTCACGTATCCATTGCGCCGATATTGAAACTTCAAGTGGCCTGACACACGCGGTATATCGTTAATTGTTTCGAGTAATTCATCTACACTACGGTACACACCTGGCGGTATGGAGACTCGATCTTCTTTATAGTCGGTGTCAACACCCGTGCCAGGCGTCACCGCATTAGTTATAAAGCTGATAAAATTCTGCTCACTCTCAGGTGGTACATGCATCATCGTCAGGGGTATTTGTATTTCAGCTAAAGAAACAGTCCACCACCGTGAAAAGTCAAGCACTGCGGTAAATGCGTAGTGTATCGCGTTGTCTTATTATCAGGGTAATACCCCATACTGCTGTTGCTAGGTAAAACAATATAAAATTCGTCTTTCATTTTGATTTTCCTTTCTTATTTTTCTTGGACTGAGCGGCGGTCGTTCGCACTCTCGATAATTCAGACTCGTAAAAGATACCGTCGATATCCTCGTCCTGAAGATCACGCAAGATGTATACCACAGGGTGTCTGGTGTATGATACACGGTGTATTTTAAATAGTTCGCTGCTCCAGCCACTCTCGTAACCTTTTGCAAAGGCTGTCTTTGCACTACTGATGCGTACAATATCACCTACACTGTATTTAGGAGGTCTGGGATGTTCCGGCTCCTTGTATCGTTCTGCCAGATTAGCCCGAGCCCTAGCGGCTGTAGCAAGCGTCACAGAGGCTGGAGCCATTTTTATACTGCTATGTTGCGCATGATTGTATGCCGAGACGATATCTTGCAGAACGTCAATGTAACGTTTCTCTCTAGAGTACGTGAAATACCGCCACATTCTTTCTTTTAGAGTTCTATTAAATCGCTCCACGACAGCGGCTTTTATATCGGGGTTTTTTGCAGCGCGAAACTGAATGTTCTTCTTCTTCAAGAAAGTCTGGAATGCGGAACCTATAAACTCCTTACCTCTATCCGACTGGAGACAAATCGGTGATCTACCATTACTGACTTTTTGTGATAATATACGTGTAAATGCTTTAGTCACAGTCGTAGCTGTCTTATCGTGTAGAGGCTCCACCCATGCGTATTTACTAAGAACATCTATGACTACGAGAAGATAAACATAACCATCGTTGTAATCCTTGATAGAGCGAAGATCTACAAGATCAGCCTCCCAAACATCGTCAATGTTGCGCACATTGTAAAAACGCCGAGGGAAGTGGCGCCTCACAGGTTTGTGCTTTGTGTAAGCATCCTGAGACTCAAGCCACTGTAGTGTCTTTTTGCCGGAGATTTTTTTCTTCCGAGCCGCGTGCAGCAATTTGGCACTGCCCGAAAATGATGCTTCGTGGGAGGGGTCAAAGTACACTTTTTCCAGTATTTTCATGTTTATAATTTAAGTTTAGCCCAGGTTACACGTCTTTTCTTGCTATAACTACCAGAGCCCCTCTGCACACTGTGTCCACCGTCGGTGCTCTTATCGTCGCTGTAGTACGAAGACTGTTCGCTGGTATCGTTGATATCCTCGGCTACACTGCTGCCACTTGGATGCACCCGTAATGTTGAATTGGCCCTTGATTCCGCCCACAGCTCCTCATTTCCCACAAATTCTCGAGGTGTTTGTATCGTTCTTAAAAAATTTGCGAAGGTTTTGCGTCCCGCTGGTTTTGGGACTTTTCTTGTTCGCATAGCATCGTTCACGAGATCAACAATATTCGAATCCTTGATTGGTTTTCCCTCGATAGAAACGGTTCCTGCGGAATTCCAGGAAAAATTTGACGACGTTGCATCGCGCAAGCGACGCAGTAGAAGTTTCGCTTTGTGCCGAAATTTTTGTGGTACACTTTCAATTATGATGGAATCATTCATGCCTGGAGAGGAATCTTTTTTTTCACCCACCACCACCACCTCCTCCTCCTTCAAAGCGGGTACTTTCGTTTTCATGAGATCAAGCTGCTGATGAGATCGCTCACCATCGACAAAATGAAGATAGCGTTGTAGTACAGTCAGATATGCGGTCCACTTTTCTCTCTCATCCTTATATTTATTAGAATTCAAGATTTCGTTCATTTCAGCGTCCAATCTGCTCAAGGTGGCTCCAATAGCTTGAGCCTCTGACGAATGCGTCACGTCAGCGCCAAAAACAGGCTGTCGGATACTTTGTGTGCTCATCTGTAATAGATTCTCCTCCGGCACTAGTACCATTTTTCTTGCGTGTTCCATTATCAGCGACCACCAATCAAATTTGACAGGACGGTGCCCAAAATTGGTGCAAGCAAAAGAGGCAGGAATCCACCACTCTGAACGACGATTCGCTTTTTACTCTTCCAACAGCCTTTTCTTGCAGCTAAGCGACGAAGAACAGGTGCGTGTCGACGTAGTTTTTTCCTCTGGTTCGGCTTCAGAGGTACATTACCATGAAGAATGTTCAATGCGCACTCGCAGATACACCGTATTATATGAGGATCTGCTTTACGTAAAAAGGCTTCACGTTGATCCTTGTTGAAATGTTGAAGGGCTCGCAATATCGCAATGTGCTTCTTGCAGAGTGGTGATCCGTCACGGGCCATTACAAGAGGTTGACTGATAATTATTTGGGCAAATCACTGCTTTTCTACGTGGCGCCCCCGAAGCCTTTAGAGACGCGTTGTTACGAAGAATGTACAATACGCAATCGACAATACAGCGATTAACGTTTGAATCTGGTTTACATTGTTCCTTGCTGGAATACCCAAGGGCAGTCGATATCGCAACGTTCTTTTTATAGCGTAGCGATCCGTTATTCGTCACCATAAACGCAAAACCGGTAGCTCCCCGGAAGTACAGCTGCTTTTTAATTTCTTTCGCGGCACGTACACAAAATGATGGGGATCGTCGGGAAAGATGCAGGTGCGAAATCTACAATTATCAGGTGTTGCTTGTTTCAAATCCAGCAACAAATAACCGTGTGGCTTCGACGTCGCGTCATGATAAACCTCTTGCAAAAAACGGGGATTTTCCGGATATACCTGACGCGCCAGGTGCTGTATTTGAGCACGATCACGAGGGTTTTTAAAGACAACGATATAATTAGCGTTCAGTGAGATATCTCGTTGGCCGTGACCTTGATGGAATAAGTTTTGCGTTATGAAAATAACGCTCAAATTTTTATGATGACTGCCTTTGGTGAATAAGTCAATAACACTGTTGTTCGATGCCTCACGCATTAAATCGTCGATAACTATGAGCTTAGCACGCGGATCATTCGCGTAATCAGCAGATTGCGGCAAACCTTCATGAAATTCGATCGATGCTCCATACTCGGCGTATGCTGGCTGCCATTCGGAATAGTAGAAAATAATTCTCTCGAACGGCTCGCTGTTCATACGCGAAATAAATTTTAAAAACTTTTTCACAAAATATGTTTTACCGCAACCGGTCGGACCACAAACCATAGCCGTCCAGGGATGTTTCCACCTCACGTCCATATCGATGATTGAATCAAATTTCGATACTGCTGTTGATGATAAAGCCTTTATTTCCCAGTTATATATTTTTTACATGAAGATAAAATATTTTTAACTTTTGTAGCCATAAGGTAGAGAGCCGTATTCGCCGTCGCGTCTTCGCTTGACGCTCGACGGTTTAGAAGATTTTATTTCAGGCCGTGTGACCACGTGATTAAACGCCGTACGCCTAATCGCATTGTAGTGCAGTACAATTGGTTCTTCTCTCTCGCCCATTACAAAGGAACGTATCGACTGATAATTGATCAGTGAGTTATTTGCAAAATTTAGTGTTATGCCTTTGACTTTACAAACCTCGCTCTCCGTACCGTCAGAAGTACGTACTATAAACGAGTAAAATTTAGGGCCACCCGAAATAAACGACTTGATATAGCTACCGGAGCCGTAATAACTCAGCTCATCGGTTAAATCTCCTAAAAGTTGACCAATAGGCGGTTCGTATTCGCCCGGCTCATTCTTTGTCACGTAAATTACAGAGTCCGTATCACAGTACAATGCACGACGACCCAAGCGCTCGAGGTAACTGTACAGCTTTAAGCGGGCCTGAGCTGTCGTATACGCCGCGACAACAGTGTTCGCTATACCGGAAGGTATCACAGCATTGTCACTTTTAATATAATTCACATATAGTATTTGATTATTTACAGGGAGAATACCCGTGATCTCGTATTCGGGATTCGTCAACAACTCCATGAGTTTTTCACGCGATGAAACTATCACAGTCTGCGGTAGATTTTCCCGCTGCCCAAACTTTCCCCAAAATGAATTCAGGCAGAGCTTAGCCACCGATCGTAACCCCGGATTTTTCGCTATAGACCCACGATCCAGCTTAATACCTTCAGACTGCTCGAAATCAGTGAGATACCGTTCTTGCGCGACAGAGTCCTCCTCCATATTGCTTTCGGGCCATCGCTGGCTTCTTGTTTGATTTTTAAAAACGTGTTAATGTACTCTACAAAAAGGCCCCCCTCCCTCGTATCTCTATTATATTGTGTTATCTCGTATTGCCAGATTTCAGAGATGCACGTGATTTCGTACCCACACGACACAGCTTTTCGCAATTCGTCGACCACCCACGTACCCTCGAATACCCTCTCTGCAGGATCGTCGTGTGTACACTCTACCAGACTCATAGCCTCGCTACAACTACGACACAGAGCGAATAACAGACGATGATGCATACGCACTGGCAGTACAGGGTGATAAAGATTCCTCGGCGGCAATACAGTACATTTGACAAGCCCTTCGATACGCGTGAGATCAGTGTTATCAGGACCCGTCAGCTCCATACATTCATCACCCACATAAACTTTCGGATGGCCTACGGGGTATTTACCATACTTACAAAAGTATGGGTATAACGAGCAAACGTCCACGTATCTTATCTGCTCCGTATCTTTTATGTCGTAGAGCGTTACCATATTTTCTGTACGGCCGCCGAAGAACGCATCGCGAGGGTTGAGGGGCTGTGGTGTAACTAAAGCGTGATTCTCCACGAATGCGCGCATTTCCTCATTTTGTTTTAACATACCGTCAAATTCGCATTCCCAAATTTCCGTTAGCATGTAACCAGACGCTCGGATTCTATTACTTATTGCGATAGTTTTCTCTAGACGCTCGTCCATTGACACTCCGTCGCTTTGCCGACGATGCCTATTCACGAGGAAACAGCGCTGACACCCGTGCCAGTAGCAGCCGTGGAACTGTAATACATATGCATTGTCAGGGGTCTCGTAGTAGCCGTCTACCAATAGATTCTGCGGTAGTTTAAATTCGCGCGACCGGCCTGCGTGAATAATATTATGACCGAGCGAGTGCTCCATCCACACGAGCCACGACACTGCTTTTTGTGATTGATTGTGAGCCCATCTGTACCCGGTTGTCGGAATAATACCGATCGTGTCGTTGTTCCGAAAATTTTTTCGAAAAATACGAAAACAGGCTGATGCTATCGTCGTGCTCTCGTTGAAAGGGCAAACACCGCCACTGGTTATGAACATATCACGAAAAGCCATACACGCGCGTCTCAATATAGTAACATCCATCGAACAGTAGCTGACAATTTCTTTCGCAAAATCGAACAGATAATTAGCGTCTTGCAGCTCGCGATGCCATGCAAGTAATTTCTCGCGCTCCGCTGTACGCATGGTGTCGGGAGAATAAAACTCTAGAGGAGGCAGGGGCCCCACATAATTTTGATTTTCCGGAATATTGAACAGATGTGGGAAAGTTCCTTTCACGATCGTACCTGTTAGCCCAAAGGCCTTGGGTAGCGCGCTCAAAGGCATATGAAAGTAGTGCAGGCTGTCAAGAAACACTAATGGTCCAAGCCTCATTGTAATAATCTTCGTGCCATTCATTATCAGCGAGGGAAGTCGCGTTTTTTTCTCCTCAATTAGATAGCGTAGAATGAATTGCGCGTCAAACCCTCCTGCGTTATGAGCGATTACAATCGTGCGCGAAAACCCCCCAACAGTCTGCATAGCTAACTCCACAAGCTGACCCACGGGATTATGTTTGAATACGAATTCGTGGATGCCGCAATGTTCGCACGGATCGGCTATAGAATCATTGTTACAACACATTGAACAAACGCGTTGGGCAACACAGAGACTCGGTTCGTGAACGAATGTGCTCGCATCGCCTTTCACAGATGTGCACTGCTGCGTTTTAAAATCATAGAAAATAAAGATATTTTTCGAATCTGTAGAGCCGCCCCGTATTGGTTGGATAAAACACAGATGATTAAACGGCTGCACCGTTCTACATATTTTGCAGAAGCCTATGCCGCATACATGCTTCCTTTTTTTTCCAAAGGTCTTACTGTCTGGAAGCACTTGCGACAGCGATGAAGGGATTCACAAACAGAAGGCTTTCTACCGAGGCCTCCGTTCATATTTACATTACCCGTTCTATGATTTCGTAAGCATTGCTCTCCGAAAAAGTCGCGATTGCATGCAACACACCTGATTGCCTCGCTTGAACTGGCGTCACATGGTGGTGTTGCTCCGCACCGCGAACATTGTGCTTTCGAGCATCGATGATTAAACACGCGATATAATGTGTTGCAAACGGTGCAAAACCCCGAGCTACCGACGGCTGCCCTGAGATTGAGAATTGGCTCGAAATGATGCGAGCGTTCGTAATATAAGATGTACAGAGTATGCCGAATTTCTCCTGCAGACTCTAAAACTTTTTGTGTGCCATTGAATAGAGCTGTTTTCTTACGACGGCCTAAAGTCAGAAACTCAAAAACTACAATCGCTATGCCGTCCTGTGCCAGATGATCTTGGTAGAGTGCGATCTCATGTACGCCGCATCCGTCTCTCGGTATATTGACATTTGCAGCTCTGGTAAGTTCGAGCGCTCTCTCTCTTTGTAATGAACCGTTTGTCTGCCTAATGCGCTGCCACTCGGAGTGTAAATCTCCTGATCGTATCTCACCACGTTCAGCGTATACTAGAGCTGCTGCTAATGAGCGAGGCAAACACAACCGATCGTCGTTCCGGATCGTTAGAATAGATTTTTTCGCGACACCCTCGTACGTAAGACCTTTTCTGCCCCTACCCTCGACACCCTTGACAATGCACGCTTTAATATTACACGTATCATCAATATTCATAGATGCTGCGCTTTGAGCGACGCTAGCTATTAATCCCCATATGTCTTTGAACGTATAGTCCCGAACAGGCCGGAAAGAAAGCCATGCAGGCCCCTGCGTCAGGCTGCTTGATGTGAACGAAATGCCTGCATAATCGCCACCCTCGCAATTGGTCGTTATTTGTGTCAATAAATCGCGAAAAGCCCCTTGAAGCCAGTCCATAACGTTTATTCCTGAGGGTGGTTGGCGAACACGTATTGTCAGTTCGCGACCCCTAAGCTTAAAGCGTCTAAAATAACGTGAGATATTTTGAAGTATTTCTAAGCGACCCCCGGGTGGTTGTACGTCTCCAAACGGCTCGTTACTAGCTGCATTTCGTGGTCTTCCAGCTCCTACCTGCGTTTCTGCAAAAAGAAAACACATATGAGCATCTGGAATTTGTCGAGGTAAAACGCTATTGAAAATTAGAGATAGTTGTCAGTAGTACCTCGATTGAGATCTGATACGTTTATAAAGTATCTTCATCAATAAAGCGGGTTGCTGAAGTCCCTGTATCACAAAAAATACTCTACTTACTTTTTAAAATTTTAGAATCAGAGTAAAAAATGATTACCTGAGTTATCATCCGGGAGTTGCTGAATCCAGCAACTGATTCTCTGAAAATATTGCTCCTCTTCTTCTCCTTCAATCGGCCACAACCCTCCATGGAGGCCTAGTTGATTTTCGGGAAGATCTATAACCTGTTGTAGTTCCACGCTCGCGGACTGACTGGCTTCTAATGATTCATCAGCGATGTTATTAGACAATTGATTGGGGGTGCCCTCTAGGCCCTCTAGACCTGATGATCCCGACACGGTCTCCTCGGGGGTACCCTCTAGGCCCTCTAGACCTGATGATCCCGACACGGCCTCCTCCTCCCCATCATCTGCTATAGAATCAGACTGAGGCTCGTCGTCGGCTGCGCTGGAAAACGTTATCGTCGAATCGGCTACTTCGCAATTCCCTGTTACCGGCGCTGAAAAATAAAAACTATCAGTATAAATAGCCGTTTTGTGTGGTACAAATTATATCTATTGTGAAGGCAACGTAGTTCGAGGCGGCTAGATTAGATGCTCGCTGCTGGGTATAGCGCGAGTATAAACAATCTTCGCGAGTCACCCGAGATTCGATAGAGGGCCACAGCCGAGACAAGGGCCGTATTCGTCACAAAGAAGATGTGACGTAATCAGCAGGCGACTGGTCCATCGATCGGAGGACCAGCGGCAATCATCATCGACACGTCGAGTCGAGCACTTCTTTTACTACTGTTATAACTTATACTCAGAATATTATATTAAACCTTTATACTACCGATTCAAATATATTCCACCACGTTGTTTCTAACAGCTTCAGAAGTGGGATCTGAACTCGGTTTTCAGATTCTGGTAGATTAGACTTTTATCGGATTTTACGCGTTACTTAACACCGTTATTGTGTTGGTGACAAGCGAGTGAAATAACGTGAGACATCATTGGTGTGTATTTAACAATGAAAATAAGTAGTGCGTGATCGAAATATACTGAAGTGTGTGAACTACAATGGGACGTTCGCGGCGAAGCCGACGTAGATCTCGTTCGAGAACTCGAACTCGTGAACGATCGCACTACACCCCTGATGGACACTCTCGTGGCAGACGACGCCACAGAAGACGAAGCTCTTCGCTAGAGTTACCTCGACAGTCATCCGACGTTGAGCGTGCGGACTTTCGAGAGCCCATTTTACCGGTTCACACGCAAAGTTCGAGTATTGGCAGTTCATCAAATTGGCAAGACGCTTTTCATAAACTCGTCGAGACGGTTACCATCGCTGTTGAACAGCCAATTTCTCGCGGATCACGATTTTTCGAAGGGAAGAAATCTATTCCAGAATTCGATCCAGGTGCGAAAAATCAAACTATCGAAGTATGGATCCAGAAAATAGAGGAATTGAAAAAGATCCATAACTGGAATGAGACCATTGTTACCAGTTTTGCATTGGAAAATCTTCGCGGCGTAGCGAAGAAGTGGTATGAAGGATTACAGACAATCAACTTCACTTGGGCAGAGTGGAAAGAAAAACTGGTAGCAGCGTTTACTGACTACACCGAATTACCCGATCGTCTTGCAACAATGCTAGCCCGGGTAAAAACCAAAGATGAGGGTATGATGCAGTATTATTTCGAAAAAGCCGCGCTCGTGGAATCATGCGGTATAACCGGGAAGAATGCTGCAGCGTGCATTGCCCATGGAATCTCGAATTATTCGCTGCGGCTGACGATAAAACGCAACAATTTCCAGTCACCGGAGGAATTGCGGATTTTTCTGAGCAAGACAGATGATTCCGAAACGCGCAGCGAAAAACCTGCATTTAAGAAGGGCAATGGTCGTTCTGACTTCCGAAAGTCAAACGGTAAATCTCAGACGACAAACAAAGAAGATTTAAAAGAAGATAAAAAATCGGATGAAACTACCGACGGTTCTACAAATAAGTTTGCCAAAGTTGGATGTTTCGGCTGCAATGAATTGGGACATATAAAAACCAAATGTCCAAAAGTCAAAAAGGAAAAGAAAGTTTTGAGCATTGGTGTTGCAGCGCAAGTCAAGAATGCACGATTCTTTGAAGCAAGCATTGACGGTACGACCCTTCGTGCGTACGTTGGTGCGGGCAGCGAGTGTGTTACCCTGCGTAAAGCCGAGGCAGATACACTGAAACTGGATCTGCAGCGAACAAACGATGTTATTCGAGGATACGGAGGGAGCACCGTTCAACCATTTGGCGTCGCCAAGGCCTATCTAAGGATCGATTTAGCCGAGGGAGCGGTCGACATTCACGTGGTTCCCGATGACCTCCAGGACGTACCTTTGATCGTTGGTCAACCCTTCCTGGATCTGCCTGGCATCACGACGGTGCAGCGAGACGGCAGTCTACGAGTGTTCGAGAAGTCTGAGGCAACCCTGCCAGACTTAGACCGTTTACCTGCGCAGAAGCTGCCGATGTGGGCTACAGAGACAACAGTCATCCCGACAGGCCAGGCTGCAGACGTCAAGGTGGCGGTGAGAGACGATTATACAGGTGATTTATACGTAGAGCTCAGCGTACGAAGCGAGGCAGGCAGGGAACATTGTATTCCACGGTGCGTACTCAACACAACTACAGGTTTACTTCCAATAGTTAACTTATCTGACGAGCCCTTGGTCATTTCTACCAAAAAGATTATTGCTAGAGCAGTAGTAGCTAGAGAAGAGAGTCTCAGTGATCAAAAAGCTCGAGCAGTTTGCGCTATAAAGAAAGCAACTTTTAAAGAATTGCCGAAGGATCAAATAAAAGTCGATGCCGGTATATCTCGCAAAGAAAGAGAAATATTGTTTAACATGTTAGGCAAATACCGTGATTGTTTTGCTCTCGATATAGCAGAATTAGGAAAAACTCAAGCTGCAAAAATTCAAATCGAACTAACGAGCGATTCTATTGTAACGTACCGTCCTTATCGACTATCGTATTCGGAACGACAGAAAGTTCGGGAGATTATTGACGATCTCAAAGAAAATAATATAATTCGGGATTCAAATTCTCCGTTTTCGAGTCCAATCCTCTTGGTACGCAAAAAGAATGGCGAAACGCGGATGTGCGTAGACTATCGAGCTTTGAATGCCGTTACCAAGAAAGACAGATATCCACTACCGTTGATCGAGGATCAACTCAATAGTTTGCAAGGAAATGCGTGCTTCACAAGTTTAGATTTGGCGTCCGGTTACTATCAAATACCGGTGGATAAAGACTCGATCGAGAAGACTTCGTTTGTCACTCCCGATGGACAATACGAATTTCTTCGGATGCCTTTCGGTCTCGCGAATGCCCCGGCGGTATTTCAGCGAATGATTAATCGTATCATAAATCCACTTAAAGGACAGATTTCTGTACTCGCTTATATGGACGATATACTCATTCCATCTAAAGATGTCGAGTCAGGAATAAATGCACTGGAACTAGTCCTCCAAGAGTTGAGAAAGGCTAATTTGACTCTGAAATTAAGTAAGTGTACATTTCTGGAAAAACAGATCAATTATCTTGGATACGATGTTACAGCCCAGGGAGTTCGACCGGGCCTGCACAAAATCGAAGCAGTTGCAAATTTTCCAGTTCCTTGTAACCTTCATGCCTTGAGACAATTTGTAGGGCTAGGTAGCTATTTCCGGAAGTTCGTTAAAGACTTTGCAATAATCGTCAGGTGGCTGACGCACTTGATGAAGAAAACCGTCGCGTGGCATTGGGGAGAGAATCAACAGCGAGCGTTCGATGAAATAAAACGAAGATTAGTTTCAAGACCCGTGCTAGCTTTATATAAACACGACGCCGACACCGAGCTACACACAGACGCAAGCAAACTCGGACTAGGCGGAATATTGTTACAAAGACAGACCGATGACTCGTTGAAGCCGATAGCTTATTTTAGCCGGCAGACTACAAAGGAGGAACAGAGATATCACTCATACGAACTTGAGACACTGGCAGTGGTCGCGAGTCTCCAAAGATTTAGAGTTTATTTATTGGGGATCAGATTTAAAATCATTAGCGATTGCAGCGCTCTACGGGCGACGTTCGTCAAACGAGATTTGTTGCCACGAGTAGCTCGGTGGTGGATCCAGCTCCAAGAGTATAATTGTTCTATCGAATATCGAGCAGGAAAGAAAATGCCGCACGTCGACGCGCTTAGCCGGAACTCAGAACAATCTGACTCGGATAATATAAACGATGTAGGGTTACTACATATCGAATTGAGGGACTGGTTGCTTACAGCTCAGTTGCAAGATTCGCGATTATCTTACATTCATGAAGTACTTGTTAGAGGCAAACGATCAAGAAGAGAAAGAAATTAAATGCGATTACGCGTTGAAGGAAAACCGCGTCTTTCGAAAAACGGCCGACGGGTTGAGGTGGGCGGTACCGCGTTCTGCAAGGCGTCAAATAGTTAAACTTTGTCATGACGAAATAGGACATTTCGGTGTTGAAAAGACCTTGAATAAATTACAGGCAAATTATTGGTTTCCAGCAATGAGAAATTATACGAAACGATATATTTCTGCGTGCTTAGATTGTTTGTACAATAAAGAGCCAGCCGGAAAGAAACCAGGTCACTTGTACTCTATTGAAAAAGTTGCCGAGCCAATGCATACCGTCCACATTGACCACTTAGGCCCCTTCGTAAAGAGTTCAACAGGCAACTCTTATCTCCATGTAGTCGTTGACGGATTTACGAAATTTGTGTTTGCAAAAGCGGTCAAAAATACAAAAACCATTCCGGTTGAGAGACACCTAACCGCAATCAGTGAAGTTTTCGGATTTCCAAAGCGTATTATCAGTGATCGAGGTAGTGCGTTCACTAGCAAGGGATTTAAGGAGTTCTGTGAAACCAGGGGTATCCAACACGTGCTGACGGCAGTAGCGACTCCACGAGCGAATGGTCAGGTGGAGCGGTACAATAGAACAATACTCAGCACTCTAGCTGCAAGCATGACCGAGGAAACAAAATGGGACCAAAGCTTAGGAAAAGTAGTTTGGGGTTTGAATAATACAACTAATAAAGCAACAGGCAAAACCCCATCCGAATTGTTACTCGGTTATAGGCCTCGAAACGCGGCAGAAGCAAACATTTTGCATAGTATAGGAGAATCGAATTATGATAACGACCGTGACAAGACTCGAGCAAAGGCTGAAGAAGCGATTCAGCGTAGTCAGAGAGAGCAGGAGGCACGATACAATCAAAAAGAGGTTCTCAAAAACACTTCAGTAGCGATGAGGTAGTTGTGACCAAGCGCATTAAGACTAGTAATGAGGGCTCAAGTAAGAAGTTGCTGCCGAAGTACGCTGGGCCGTATAAAGTCGCTAAGGTATTAGATCGTGATCGATATCTCGTTGAGGATATCGCGGGCGCGCAGCGCACGCAGAAGCCATACAGTGGCGTGGTTCCTGGCGAGAAGTTGAAACGCTGGAACACGAGAGTCAGCGACACGGACTCCGATAGTCATGAGGATGAGGAACCTCACGTGTCAGACACACCGGGTACGCATTTGCGTGAAAGGTATAATCCGTTGAGTCGAGGCTAGGTGAGGTACCGGTGGCTTACTGGGACTATCTGAAGAGTTGTCGATTTGTCAACAGTCGTATAATCGTAGGGTGCGATTAGGAGACGACTGGCGCTGAGAGCGTGTTACTGCTTGTCAGTCATGCGAGAGACCGTTACATCGTGGATTCGATGGTGCGCTGTAGAGCGGCGGTCCGTATGGATTGCGGAGTAATAAACAATCGCAACTGGATAGCAGTATGGCCGGTACGGGTGGTGTGACCACCAGTCTAGTCGTCGACAACGGGCATGGTAGACCAGTGACGACTGGTAATGCATGAAATGAGCAATGGGGGCCCCAGCTTAAATGTCAATGTGTGTGTTAATGTTTAAGCCTTGGATATATGCATGAATATGAAGATGATAATCATAATGGATAAGCATGAAAAAAAACATGAATGAAGAATAATACCAGCTTATTGGATCAGCAAGAGTCAATAGCATGATGAAAAAAAAGGGGATGATATTTTCAATCTTTCAATGTTGCCCTTTGATTCACAGACGCATATCGACGAATAACAAGGAGTATGGCGAATAGTCAGGTCCGTCATGAGAATGCAGAACCTTCACGAGGACGTGAAAAGCATCAGGATGGACGACTGAAGGCAACGTAGTTCGAGGCGGCTAGATTAGATGCTCGCTGCTGGGTATAGCGCGAGTATAAACAATCTTCGCGAGTCACCCGAGATTCGATAGAGGGCCACAGCCGAGACAAGGGCCGTATTCGTCACAAAGAAGATGTGACGTAATCAGCAGGCGACTGGTCCATCGATCGGAGGACCAGCGGCAATCATCATCGACACGTCGAGTCGAGCACTTCTTTTACTACTGTTATAACTTATACTCAGAATATTATATTAAACCTTTATACTACCGATTCAAATATATTCCACCACGTTGTTTCTAACAATTGTCGAACACTTACGGTTTAACGGGATATCTTGTATTTGCTGTGGCTGTTCTATCACGTCCACAGTACGAGCAATATCGACGCCATTCCCTGACAGCTGACCTGCAATTTTTTTATTTTTTTATTTTTTAATGTAATGTCCCGATGCGAATAATTTTTTTGTTTTGCATACTTACGTTGTGCGGCTCTCTGTGTGTGAAGAGCTATCTCCACTTCTTCTATAGCACACGTTGCTTCGTCGAGGGCTGTCTGCATGCGAAGATCCAGCGCCTCCGCCTCCTCAATAGCACGAGTTGCTTCATTGAGCGTTTCTTCTTCTTCGTTTGTTGCATCCATAAGCTCACGATAGGCTATAATTATGTGATAATATAAAGGTTAATCACTGCACAAACAATTTTCGAAAAAGGACAAAAATTTTCGAAAACAATTTTGAAAATAATTTTCGAGACATTTTAGAAACAGTTTTATGTTTAGAGCGTACTTGTCTACTTCTTTTGAATATTTCGCGTATAATATAGTGAAGTCTGATTTAAGTGACGTTCGCCAGGAGACGCGGGTTCGAATCCTCCGCCAAGACTTTTTTTTTATTTTTTTTATTTTATATTTTTTAATTATTTACCGAAAAAGTCAAATTGCTTTGAGGCTAAAAGTATACTTTTTTTGAATGTTTAGCGGTCATAGCGCACCGCTGAGTGTATATAAAAATGTGGCCAATAACTGGGTGGCCAACGACTGAATTGGATGGCCAATAACTGTGCGGTAAAGATAATCGCATGGCACAGTCATTGGCACCCTGCCAATAACTGTGTGGCCAATGACTGAATTGGATGGCCAATAACTGTGCGGTAACGATAATCGCATGGCACAGTCATTGGCACCCTGCCAATAACTGTGTGGCCAATGACTGGGTGGGATGGCCAATAACTGTGCGGTAACGGTAATCGTATAGCACAGTCATTGGCACCCCGGCCAATAACTGCGCGGCCAATGACTGTGCTGATTGTCAACCACTGTATGACAGGTGTGGCTTTAGGGCACAGTAATTAGCACACCGATTATTCCCTGAGGCTGGCACGTCAATTAAAAATTAATAACATTTTAATTAAAAATAATTTTTTAATATTTGTTTGAAAAAAATCAAATAATGAAAATTAATAAAATTTTAATTGACTAAAAATTATTTTTTATATTATTTCATATATAAGGCTGATTTATCTATTTATCTGTTGTGCATGAAACACCTACCTCTGGCTTCAGCAACAAGTCCCCTGATGCATGGGGCATCTTCTAGACCCCGGCGTTGCAACTCCTTAAACACACACATTACCACGCACTGTCCGTTTAATATACCTCTATTATATGCTATGGCTATAGCACGTAGAGGTGACCACCATATAATATATCGTAGGCGGCTTAAAAGTCTCTCGCCCGATAAATCCCGTAACTCTTCGCACCACTGATCATTGCAGCGGCGTCTGAGATGAATACTGCGCAACTTAACTAATTTTAAAAAACCGCGAATACTCGCGCGAACTGCGTAATCTGTCATTATCAATCGGCGATGTAGAGCTCTCGTTGGTTGTCTTATGACTGACCAGCCGATTGACTCAATTCTATATTTCCGAGTGATATGTGACGGTTCCGTAGCATAAAGACTTATGATCAAAATTTTATTGATTTGCACTTTTTTTCATACCTAT